>JANQDE010000017.1:2306985-2556959 GCA_037157785.1 Cephalotes varians | reverse complement strand
TTTTTTTCTTCGGTCTCACGAGTACAACGATCGTAGAACAAAGAGGCAGGAAGGCGCGAGGAAAGTGTGTCCTTTTGTGTACAGCCGAGTGACCGACAGAGCACGGTGCCGCTGTACGCGTTACGTAAAGCCGCGTTTGTTGCACAATAATCGGTTTCTATAAATAACTTCAAGCATGCCGCGCTTCGGCCCGACTTCTTGTTTACACGCGCTCGCTGTATCGCGCCGTGTCCCTCGAATCTCTCGAATCCTAAAGAAACAGACTAAAGAGACTGAACCTCATTCACACGCAAACACATTTGGCAATCTACGCATTAAGGCTTAAAGACGAAGTTTATCGAAGTTTGTAGAAGAACGGTGGTAAATTCCTTAAACTTTGGTGTCATATGCATTCCGAATTAATTTATTGCTATTTTTATTAATATTCTCGTCAAGTCCAATGGCGCTTTCGATTTCTTCTCTTTCCAAATTTGTACTGTGAGAATTTCTATCTTTGTAGCATATGCATAACGTAGCAAACACTGTTATAGCAAAGCATGTTGGAAATATTCATTAAATCATACGTGTTACGTGCTCATCGAATCTCATTCGCTTATCGGCGTGTCATTGTAATTCATTAATGAAGAAAAGAAACTGTTTACAGTGTTACGTATGGCGTAAAAAGAATGAAACAGCGTACGCCATGATGATAAAATGAAATGTCGATGCTGTTATCGTCAAAACGAATTGTCGCTATTGGTATGAAGCGTAAATAAATGATCAGTGTACGCGACATACCTAATAAACTAACGATATCGTTTCTCGTGTATCACCGCTTCACGTCCGTGTTATTTATACGTTTCTAATCGCGACAGCGAGACGCAGCGGAGATGGCTCAGACAGCACTTCTGAATTATCCGAATTATATAATTCATCGCTCGTCGAAAGCGTTTTGCTTATGGCTTATCCGATGGCATTATCCGGACTTGAGAGACTCGCAGTTACGGCGACGTTAAGGGTAAACTATTTCCCAAACTTCCCTTGCGCGTTGGAATGTATAACTTTGACACCAAAGTTGAACGCACGAAATCACACCCAGATATGCGCTTATCCGTTTAATCGCGACACGACAAATACGATATCAGCCCGTTAAACAGACTGTCGTTACGTAATCAGAATGGTTCTTGCGTTACTGATCGCGATAAATTTGCCCCTCATCGATAAAGTCATTCCGACGCGCACACCTCGTCTCTGTGCGTGTGTGTGTGTGCGTACACGTATATTTATTCATTTATCGGCTTGCTGGAAATAGCTTAGAAATGCAAATCGCATTTCAAATGTCAAATGCATCTGTTGATTTCTGTTCACAATGGATGAGCGGAATTGTTAAATGACTTTTCCCTCGTTCTATTTTTAACAACGAAATGTGTAATCTGTTTTGCATTTGCGTACAAATAATAAATATTATCCGGACATATATTTCTGCGTTCGCCACTTCGACGTTCGACCGTCTCGAGTGGTTCGCGTAATGTCACGATTGTAATTTATAATTTTTCTGGCACTCTTTTTATTAATGCCGCGATAACATAAAGTGCGACACGTTGCCGCACAATACAATTCCTAATTAATATGTATGCTCCGTGGCACGTAAGCACATACCAACCAGATAAAGATCATTGACATAACGATTGGAACGACACCTGGATAATATTTATCAGTGCGCGACGTGTGTCGAGATAAAACGGCGTTGAACAGCGAAGTTCGGATATCGCGCGTTTCGTACGCGCGACGACTTTTACGCGCGATTCGTTTTTCTTGCGCTCGAAGACGAGCGGCTTCCTCTCACTTCGATGCACTTTTCGCGCTCGTTCGCGTCTTAACGAACGGGTCGGAGCCAATCCTGACCACGGTCAACGCGGCGTATCACGCGCGTTTATTGCTTTTTAAGTATATACGCGCGTGAACGTTACATATGTACGTCGCGCATGCACTCGAGGAGTGACGCCGGCGAAGGAGGGCGGGATGCAGCGAAGTGAGTTATATTTTGCACGGTGCACCCACTCGCGCCGGGTTAACCTGTGCATTCGGGTGCGCGTGCACCCGCCGGAGGCTCCATGTCATATAGCGCTTGTTCCGCGGTATGGCGCAGTTCGTGAAACGCGTCCCTGAGAAAACGTCAATCTCGACAAATTACGACGGTCATTCGATAATTAAAGACACAAATTGCTCTGGAGGTAAAACAGTTTGTTCAATCAACTTGACATTTTTTTATTATTTTTCAACATTAATCTCCAGCAACATTAATACACTTGTCCCATCTTTTAATTAGCTTACTTATGCCCGCTGCAAAGAAATCTTTGTCTTGATGCCAATTTTCTTTGACGCCGTTAATTGCCATTAAACTTCTTACCACGTAGCTTTTCTTTGACCAACAAGTTCGATGGGGCCAAGTCAGTTGTTCTTCAACTAATTCACAAATTTCAAGAGGAGACTCGCCATCATAATTTGAGATTTTGAGATTATAAATAAATTTTTACTCAAACAGTTGATCAAATGTTATCACGGGGATACAACTTACTATTCTGAAAGTATCGTAACTCTCACCAACTGTTTTGCCTCCACAGCTATTTGTCTTTAATTATTGAATGACCCTCTTAAAATCGTACTCCACGAACCTATAGATAAATTCATTTTAAATAGAAAAAACTTTATTGCGAGAAATAAAATACACATGGGAGAAAGCGGAGCTCGTAAAAATGTAAGTACAACTGTACGTAAATATTTTACTGAATTCAATACGTTGCAATTTAATTGATCCTCGCAGCTTCGATGTCGGAAACGCGACGTTCGGTGCATGCCGAGGAAACGTCGCGACGCCACGTCACGTCACGTCATTCCACTGTGAAATGTGGACGTTTGAACGGCTTCGTCTAGGAATGAGCTTAACACCTGTCGTAACTGCATAATTTTTTTTTTCCCTTCCCAATCTCGTTATCCGCCGTGACTTCCGTGCCGACGGTTTAATCAGGTTGAGCATTCGCAACTGTCCGTGTTCCGTCCGTTCACCGCGATAAGCGCGAGATCTGCGGCTCCCGGATAGTGTTTTTTATCGTTCATGCAAATACAATGATAGGTCGGCTGCTTGCGGTATAATGTCCGTAATAGATAGAAGTCCCGCCGTGATAGACATAAGTAGACAAAGCGGGTCTTTATTTGCCTGTATCTACCTGGAACATGACTTTGCAATAAAACTCGCTATGTGCGCGCGTGTTGCAGGGTACTTTACTGGCGCCGTATGCTGCATAATTTGCAATATCACTACTAATTAATAGAACGTACCTGCTTTCGTTTCTCGCTTTGCGAATACATAAATACCGTAATAAACATAAGTCGAGGTGGGTTTGATTTTTAGGATTCAGTCGAGTGGCGATAATTACCATTTACCATTTACGTGTCTTCCGACCTGTAATATATCACTGTTTCATTGCTTTTAATCGGTAAAAAAAATATATGTATAACATGCAGTTTATTCAGTTCACGAAGCAGAGCCGCCGTACGATGTAAATAGACAATATAGGCCTTTATTTTAGGAACTAGCTGGGACACGACTTCACAATGTAGCACACGAGTATAAAGTTGCGATCGGCAGAGTTCTATGAGAAATTATAGAGAAAACTATAAGATGTAGTATTCTTCAATTTAGTAATAATAAATCAATGTGTCCTTTTTTTCGAGTGTAGTTCATAATAGCATGCAAATGAATCATACTGTGAATCATACTTCACAACATTTCACATGCAAGGAAGAACTGTATCTCGCAATGGAACTGTTTAACGATAATAAATTAATATAATATTCTCTGCCGTGGCTTCACTAATGTAGCACACGAGTGGATTCTGTCTCACACCAGTTTACTCATTGAAAAAAAATCTTATTATGCAGCGCAGAGTTGTTGTTAATAATTATTATCTTTAAAAGAAATTAATAACGATGTACAATGCGTTTTCCAACGAGCAAACGTCTTACGCAATGTTCACGTGATCGCAGTTTACTTGCACGCCAAGCTCGATATTTCCTAGATAGGCTGCCAGGCGATGGAGGACGTGCGCGACCTAGCTCAACGAAGACCACGCAATTTTTCCGGTGTAATACGCGACGCGCGATCATCCGTCACTAGGTCGGCTTTCGAGGTTAACCAGCTAGTCGCTTGACTGTCTGCGAGCCGGATGATCGTCGACGAGCCGGTACTCTTGTCTCCTTTTTATGGCCACGTTTACATTTACGTACGCCTCTCTTTCTCTCCTCGCTCGCGCAATCGGAACGCGTGGGTGTGCGAGTGCGAGATAGGGAGCATGAATGAGGCCCACGATTCCGCGTCTGGGATCGTCTGTGCATAAACTGCGACACGAACCGTTATCGCAGCCGGAACAATCGCTCGGGATGCAGTTACAAATGCGTTCTTTTTATTAGATCGCGAAATGTGTCAGTCTCGCGCGTCTATCTCTCGGAGTTTGTAAAATCCTGGAATCTTTGACTATCACAACGAATTTTGTATAGAAAGTAGTGTACTGAATACCAGGTGCAATTCCATGACAGAAAGTAAAGAACTACTCCCTTCTTACTGAAAATATCCTATCATTTCTTTGTTAAATTGATAGCGATATGAATTTACGACTCTCATGCACTTCGACTTTTTTGTATAAGATCGTGCGATTATATTTTTTACATTCATAGAAATCCACAAATTTTATGCTTTACATATATTAATTTATGTTAGTTCACACGAAACAAATTAATTATTACAAAAATTTATTTTATTACTATTATTATTTTTTTTTAATGAAAGACATTCTATGATATCTCCAAGTTAAATACGAATACAATTCTCTATCTCAGGAAATGCTACAGATATCTCGTCACATGATCTCACGATGCAGAACACTCGATGCATCTGTACACCTCAATCTAATTTCTATAACGTGCAACTTCGTATTTCGCAGAGAATAAGCGGCTGAGACGATCCCGAAACTCCTTTCAGTTCTGCTATCTTACAGCAGACAACAATGGTTCCTCTGTGTGCGTGTTGACCTCTTATGCTCCACATATCCGTCGTGCACCGCAAAACTCCGCTTACACAAATATCCTACGCTCGTAGAGGTGTCATATACGGATAAAAGCAAAGGGACCGATCTCAGACGCGGGAATAATGCCTTCGTCTCACGCCCCTCTTTCATCTTTCTTTAAGTATTCATGCGACGCTTCTCTTCGTCGCCGTTTTATTCTAAGGATATATTCATGCACGTGTGTGCACCTCGTGCTCTAGACCGATATAGATCGTCGCGGTGAGAAATTGCATCTTTCAGAATTGATAACAAAAAAATTGTAATTGCGAACTGTCGCATCTCCCTTTTAATAGTTTTAAATTTTGTTGAACGACAATGCGATCATTTTACAAATTTTGCATAGTAAAAAAAAGTATAAACGTTCGCAAAGTAAACGACTATTACATTTATATCGAAGAGTTAAAGATCTTGAAAGTGACCTAACGATGGAAACTGAAACGTTAGATGAGACGGTTAGAAAATATTACAACATATTTTAGCAGTCATAATTTTTCGTGCCTTCGTATACCTAAGATTATAAATTCTTTCCTACGAATTGTTACCTGGATTCTTTTAAAATCACACTGAAAAGAAAGGAATGTCCAGAAATACCTGCTACTCTTAGCTTTAGAATATCTGTTACGAATGTGTTTAGAAAATCGGTGTAGAAGAATATTCTTCTAAATATTTACAGAGAAGATATTTCGGCAGAATCTAATTTGTAACTTAAAACAGGGTGTTTATCTTGAAAATCTATAAAATCTGAAATTTTTTAAGGAATTTCTTTTTATCTTCGAAAATCAGGGGTTTTCATGGAATTTTATTGGTACTTAACGAAATTTTTGGAATTTTACTTTTAAATTTAAATTCTATCTTTTTTGAAAACATTGTTTTTTTAATCATTTTTTTTTCTTGATAATGCAAAACAATAATAATAACCGGTTAGCAATAAAGTGGCACACATGTACAGTCTTGTGTCTTGTGAATTTTTATAGAAAGAATCAGGATCACCAGGTAATAGGAGATGATAGTAAAAGATAATATACAGCAGAAGAAAGTATCTAACTGACATTATGTTGTAGTGTAAACTTTTTCTATACTATCTTACAAGTTTTGCTCTAATTGTAAAAAAGAATAGATACATGAACTCTTGTTTTTTACTAATTTGCAATATATAGTTTATTTGTGTTACTTGCACTCCAATTTATTTCAAAGTTGAATTAACAAATTTTCTAATCCTGAAATTAAAAAAAAAATACGGAAATTTTCAGAAAGTTTTTTTACTAGATTTTAGTAAATACTCTTTAAAATTTAATTTAATTTAAAAATTGATTCCTAAATTGTTGTAATTGTAATTCGGGCTTCTTAACACTCGTGAAACGAATATCGATTTTTATATTACATTTAAAATATTCAACATTTGACATCGAAGAAAAGAAGGAAGGAATAAAATATGATAGAAATCAAAACTCATCAATTTAATTTCACATTCATCGTCGTTTCAGGAAATATTCTTAAAATAATAAAACTGTTAAAGGCTTCCTTTTCTAGACATCTCGAACCGTAGGATCGATTACGATCGATAAGCGTAATTGGAATCGGCTTGTGAGAGTATTTGTAGTGCATGACGGAGTGTAACACGGCTTAGTCATAACATTCGCGATAACGGGCGTTTTCTTTTTGACATTGACAATTGCTGACGCGCGGGAGGATGCAGCGTTCGTGTCAAATGTCAGAGTTAGCGTATAAAGAACGCGCTGCGTTCTTTCGATCTGACGCAGTACATAAACTACCGGCTGTCATCCGCGCCTCGGTTCGCTGCCTCGTTTCGTGTCCCGACAGCTGGTTGACTCACGTCACATTTTACGCACGGGAGCGCACGCATTCCAATCGTCATCTATATAAATTGTCATTGTTTTCCTCGCAGGTGCTCTCTCCCAGGTGATTAACAGTATTTACATACGCGCGTATGCCGTCGAATACGAACCGAAGTTTTGATTGTTACGTGCGAGATAAGACATCTGAATTAACGAGATGACATGGGAAAGTGTTTCTTGAGTGAATACAATGATTTTTTAAATCAATAATAGATCACATTTTGAGTAATTTTTAACGTTGATTAAAGATATGAGAAATATACAAAAAATTTAATTTTTAAATAATTTTATAACAGGCTTTATATAATCAACTATTTATTAAATACAAAATTATGTGTTGTTTAGTCGTAATCAAATTTTTTTATATAATTCTTGTGCCAAAATATAATAACATCTATAAAGAAAATATAAGAAAAATTATAAAGACATGTAATTTGCACAAACTGATGCAATTTAAAAAAATTATGAAATTATGAAACAATTAGAAGACATTAGAAATCTTTAAACGGAAGATCGATAGATACTCGAGTAGAATATGTTTCACCGATCTGTCCTGAGAAGAGTAAATTCAGACGGAGTAGCCGAAGATGAAGAGGAAGAAGAAAAGGAAGCGGTAGGATAGGACGAGAGAGGGAGAGAAAAGGCACGTAGAGACGACTCGACGTGGCGCCCGTTGGGCTGCGTCTTACGTCACGCTGCTAAATATATGCCTCGACCGTTCCCGATCTCATACCCATTCTCGTTCTTCATTTCATCCCGCGTGCCGCAACGTGGAGAGCTTAGGCGCATCGTCGTCACTGCCAAAGACATCTGCGCTCTCGCGCGCGCTCGCACTCGCCGGCATGCGTGCACCTCTTCTCTTACTTTGTCCTCATGTGCGTGTAACCCGATATCGTGCGCCTCGGAAGCCGCGGATGCAGCGGGCGTCCCGAAATCGTGCGGCGCGACGTCGAGCCAACAATAACGTCGGCCGATCGTTATTAGCCGTGCAATTACTCCGACGATCGAGATAGATCTGCAATTACTCCGACGATCGAGATAGATCGAGAAGATCAGATTCGTAATTTTTGAGAACGCATCCTCTCGCTTCTTCTCGAACTCTCGGACCGTTTTTCCAAATCGCTTCGTAATTGTGCTATACGATTGAAAAAAAGTGTATTTTAATTCGCATTTTTATCATTTTGTTTTGTTAAACCTTCGAAATTGCAAATCGAATATTAACAACGTGTACTTCGTTCCCTCTTATTGCGATTTCTTTTATTTTCATTTGATTTTCGTTATMTTGGATTCATATCTTTTTATTTCTTGGATTCAAGCTTAAGTTTTATTATTTTACACATAGATATTTTTATTCAGCTGGCTGACTGTACGGGAACACGATTGAAATAAGAAATATTCAGGGCGAGAGAGAAACCTATTGTTGCCTATTTCTGTCCCCTAATCCTGTTAACATCTGCCGACGACAATTTCGTTCGCAGAAGAGAGAGTCCCTTCCAGATGTTGTCGTAGGCAGCCTTGTCCCTATCTTTCCGCTCGTTTTTTTTTTCCTCAGGCTACATTAGAAAGCTATTTCATTCTCTTCGATAAGAATAGTAAATTCTGTCAATTTTATCACATTTTTTTACCTAGTTTTTCCCATCTATTTTATATGTATAAAGAGACGAATTTTAAAAAGAGTTCGCTATAAACATAAAGCTTTACACAATATTAATACACGTGTACACGATAAATCTTGTCACGAGCGAAACTCAACTTTTTCACGCAATTAAAATATCTTTCAAAAATATGTAAGATAAGATAGGACGTAGCTTGAGGTATGATATTTTTCGATCTCGTGCCTCTCGAGATAGAGATTCAACAAGCAACTTATACTAAGGACTCGTTCGTCGACTGACACGATATTGTAGAACTTGAGGAAGAAGGGAAAACTTGCGCGCCGATAGGCTTTAGCTATTAGAATCGAGTTCCGGGAATAACTACTAGGGTGGATGAGCACGGAGGGTGCCCGAGACCCTAAACCCACACACGTATGCATCGACCAATTGGGAACAGACGCGTGTACTTCAGYTGTGCGAGCGTGGCCTTGAGTTTCTATATAAGGTGATCCGTTGGAATTTTTACTACGGACAAGATCTCTTCCGTCCTCTTGCCTGCTTTGGGTTAGGTCAGAGAAGAACAGAACAAGCTGAGATAACTCCGTGTCTTTCTGTTATTTAATATATTATTTAATATATTTCATTTGCAAAAAGTCAAGTTTCTTAAATAATATCGAGGTAAGATAGGAAAGCTTTAAGATAAAACAAATTAAATTTCATAATATAACGTTTAATAATTTATCTTACTTAATTATCTTAATTCTACGGATATATCTTTGTCCTTTGCATTTAAATAATTTAGATACAAAAACGCACAACTAATGTCTTTCTATATAGACTTTAATTTAGCTTTTTTTAGAAATGGGAAAAGATAAACAGTAAGTCAAACCGAGATTAAAGTGAATCTACATTGAAACGGGAAGAGATATCGGTGGAATATCGGTTTTAGTCCGATATTATGCATGCTAATGATGAGCACAAGTGCATGTAAAATGGGCGTAAAATTTAAATTCTTGGCCAAGTTAATGGAGCTTTATAAATGAAACTATTACAAGGTCGTTTACTGTTTATGAGCAATCCGCGCGGCATTTTTATCATCCGCTTTCGCACCGTCCTCCCGTTAGTCATTCGCAGCTGATAGACGGCCACGGATATCGTGCAGAAGCGTTAGTAACAAGCAGCTGACTGACGCCAGTCAGCGGCTATTTTTATAGCCGTTATAAGGAAAAAAAGGAGAAATCGTAAATGCAATAAAGTCATGTTATGCAATGTTCCTAGAATCGCTCTTATAGAATATGCAAATGGAAGGTCGTCTATTCTGCAATACTTGCGTATGTCATTGTTACGATATGCACCTTCTTCCTTTTAATTCACAAAAAATTATTCAATTCTTCTCGAGTTATGTCTGATGCGTCATTGGAATTTTCAACATGCATTATACGTTTTTTTACAATCGAGTGATCTTTGCAACCCGCGATAACTCGAACGCGAGCTTCATTTTTCTTCTATTTCAGTATATGACTCAGTGAATAATTATAACGTTAATGTCAGCACTATAACTAACATTAACGTTCATAAACATCAATGGCAATAGATTTAGATGAATGTAACGACGCTATTCTTATCGGGATAGAATCACGGTGAGTGGTCGTGATCGTTCAGAATCGCATTGCGTCTGAAACGTATCGCGGATCGTGCTTTTTCACGCGTTCTTACCGAAGCGCGTCTACTATCCGGTCATGTTTCCTAGTCAGTCGCAGCTGATAGGCGGCCGCAGATAGCGACGCTCGTACGAAGGCACCGCTAACAGCCAGCTGAGTGGCGCCAGCCATCAGCTGTTGGTGACTCACGCGAGCGAGTCGACTGAGAGTTGCCGCGGACGGATACACACAGTCACATGTCGTAACACACACCAATACTATAACAGGCGCGTGCGCCAGAATGCGCGCATGCCGTTGTCCGCGTCTCACGAAAGCGCACCCAACACGCTTTTTCCGCCTATCGGTGAAAATCCACGGGTGCACATGCACCTAGGCAGAAGCTCTGAGCAAATCGGTGCACCGGTACCTCATCGTCCTTCTCATGTTTTCTTCTTGCTTTCTTTTTTTTTTTTATCGTTGGACAACGTTGACGTTGCGAGTTTATAATTGGAACTAATTGCGCGATGTCCTCTAAAGTGTATT
Organism: Cephalotes varians; assembly: GCA_037157785.1. NCBI lineage: Eukaryota > Metazoa > Arthropoda > Insecta > Hymenoptera > Formicidae > Cephalotes > Cephalotes varians. The sequence continues at coordinate 2,546,223 of JANQDE010000017.1, read as the reverse complement.
TATTCGCTGGCAAATGCTCGCTGGCGCCCACTGATAATCATTGACATATAATGATAACAATACAGTCGTTTCGAGTATTATTTTTATATGGTTAATTAATTCTTAAGTTTCTATAAAGAGAAATTAATTTACTTTTTCGTATTTTAATTTCAAAGATTCTTACACTATATGAAAATGATAATAAAATGTGACAGTAATAATAAACAATGATAGAGAGACCGAGATGTGGATGAACACAACTTCATAAACGAAAAAGCTGTTTTCAAAGCGGACTTTGCTTAATATTGATATGTGAATTTTTATAGAAATTTCCAATTTTATGCAAACTGCACGCCGATTACTTGTCGGTTTTAAAACATAGTTCTAAATGATAAAATTTATCTTAAATGTATTAGAATACTACAAAAAGATGTTCTAGAGTTACTTTATTAATTAAAATATTGTTTTCTGTTTGTTAAAAATTAATCTGTTTACTTAATATTGTTAATCAAGTTGCATATATCGCTTTTGAATATGCTGCCTCTTTTTTTTTCAATTTTTTTGTTAACAGAGATAATTTGGCGGCATATGCCTATCATGTAACCTTGTAAAAAATTATCTCTTGCGGATTCGACTGATTATAGTCGTGGCACAAGTAACAACGGTTAATCACAGCTGTAGTATTCACAGCTGTAGCTGTATTTGAACTTTACGAACATCAAAAATTACGATTAAATTAAAAATGATAATAATTTCTGTTGGTTAATTATTTGGTTTACAATGTACTTGTTGATTAATCATCACAAATAATAGAAAAAATGATCTAGAATCACTAATTTAGAAAGAGGACATTTTCTGTGGAAAAGAAATTTTACGTATGGGAAGTTAGATATCATAAGAAAATTATACTATGAATATTCCGAAAGATTATAAAGAGCAAAAAAAAAAATTGAAGAAATGCAAGCAAACATTGAAAAAAATGTACCAAATGAAACATAAAAGAATAAGAGATATATAGATAATTGTGAATTCTCTTTCTTTCTCTCTCTCTCTCTCTCTCTTTCTAAAGATAAGAGACACACGTTTCAGGAGATAACGGAACCGAATTCGAAGAAGAGGCTATGTAAGGTTATCTTTAACACGCGCATTTTTCCTCGTACGGGTGGCAGGATTTCAGGGTGAAAAGGAAGGTAGCTCTATCCACTTCGCCGACCTACTTCGCCGCAACTGATCTGGCCGAACGAGCGCTCTGCGGGTATCCGGCGAACGAACGAGCTGACGTCACGACAGCCAACCATCCAGCCAGCAAGCCGCCGGCGTACCAGCTGATCTAATATAACCACTCGATGAGAGAGTACGCCACGTGGATTTCTGGTTCCGTGGACCTCCACGTGCCGTTATGAATGATCGCCGATGAATGCCGCGGCCTGATTCAATCCCTCGTGTGTTACTCGGAACAATTCAATTGTGTTTATCGCGAGGAAAGACACTTGTTTTCAAGAATGACAATACGCATTAAACGTAATGGAACAATGATTTATTGTAACATTAAATTGACAGTATTGGCACTTACGATTACACGATAATTGTGACTAAAATATCGATGACGACGACGACAGCAATGTCGAAATTAATATAAAACGTACACAGACGAGTGACTTCATCGACTATGAAATGTCACATTATCGATATTCTCTATTGCTTGAATTCACGAATGATGAGGATGCATTTAGCAGAAATTGTCTGTTTTTTGAAAATATTAGCAACAGTTAACACCGGACGAGAGTTAAACTGCGGAATAATGCTACGTTACAACACACTTCGATTATTGTAAAGTCTTTGACGGACGATCGTGATTTGAAAGCGTTATTACATCGCGAGATGATATATGTTTATGCCTTTGTGCGTAGTTTCGTGGTATTTGAGTGACATCTTCGAATGAGTAACTATTAATATTTCAACCAAAGAAAATTACTGGACAAGTGACAAGCGGTCAATAAAGCATCGTGACATTTAAAGACGCTCTTGCTATCTTTACGTATTGTTATGGTCTTTTAATACGTTTTATGAACAATAAGCGTTTTTATATTGCTCGAAAGTTCATCAACAATATATCTTAAATCTTTATGTCGACGATATATCACTCTTTGAAACATTTTATCTTATTATTTTACGATCTGATCTACGATCTAAATTAAGTTTAACAATTTAAATTAATCTCTAATTTATACCATGAATTAATCTAAATTTAATTTATTACTGCAATTTTGATAAATTCCATTATTTTCCCAACAGATTTGATTTTGCTGACTTGGTCCTACTAGCTTAATAGAGGTTTATTTTTTTATACGGATGCATTATCCCCCGAATGCGGGGAGAATCATAAAAGCAATTATCATATTATTAACAAATATAATTGCATGGTTATTTTTTAGCGAATAGTTTTCACATTCGTTCATACTATCGATACGTGGTGTTTCGGAGCAAGGTCACGGTCTTCCCTTGCTGAGTCATCCTTACGGCATTGTACCCGCCATCTCGATCTTTTCCCTCCTTAGTTCTCTTTCTCAATGTTTTTTTATTGCTGTTCGTTAACGTATAATTTTCCCAGCTGTTTGTTGTTTTTTCATTTACCAACTTTACCTACAAGTTAGTCTATAATGCTACAGAATGGGCATTGCATTATTAAGGACTTCGCTAACTTATTTATAACTTCTCCGAAGTAGACTACAGCATGTAATCACATATAACGACGCTTATATATCTTTGATAGATTTAAGGAATCTCTTTTATCAATTTTAATACAAAAATGATTTTTACAATGTATCTTAAAAGTAGTTTAAGAATTTAACGATGTTCGAAGATATTTTAATAATCAGTCTTGCTATTTTCTCTTCTTTATGTTTTAGACATACATATCTTAAATTCAAATGATTTAATGAATTATTGACATTATTAGACATAAATTGCTAAGACAAGAGGAATTATACTTGGAAAACAATAATAAATTTAACGAAGTTATATTTGATAAGAAAAACGAAATCTCTTATTTAAATTCTCTTATATTTGTAAATAACTATTGCAAAATTATTTTGCATATGAAAGTCTGAGTTTATTAACTCTGCAGTCTACTTATATTTTATCCATAATCATGATTATCTTAAACACGCGCGCGTAAAGAAATATGAATGAACATGATTTTTAGATGTTTACAGTTAACAAAATTAACATTTTATGTTTGCCTTTTAATTAAAATTCTTGCTTACGTAACGTTTTACATGCATGCTTGCAGCTGACCTTTATGATGAGACCTATTCACGATATTCATGATAATATATATGCGTTACTATTTTCGTATTATTTGCGTGACGATCCACGTTACTAAGACACGTAGAGTGTTACGAATACGAAATTAGATAAGCCAGAAATATTTGCAAAAACTTGGCAGTTTTTTAAATAAAATAATTATAAACCACACACGTACAATCAACAGTAATTTTATACATTTCATTAATTCGTATCAATATAATTGACAAATCCGCATTAAGCCGCGTTAAAAATGGAAAAGATAATGTTAGCAAATCTAAGTGGCCTATCAAATCGCGGATGCCGTACGGCCGGGGCCGAGAGGTATTTGCGGACGAGCAAGCGATCGGAAGCGCACGAAGAACCTTTGAAGCCGTCGAAAAGCGTCAACGGCGTCTCGCTTCATTGACCGCGAATTCAACCGTCCACAAGTTCCGTTCGCCGCGCTTCGTTCGACGAAGTAAAAAGAGAAAGAGAGAGAGAGAGGAGAAAAAAATTATCTTCTTGCTTTCAATTTCCTTGAAAGCTCTCGCGCTACGAGACGAGATAGAATGAGCGGATGTCCCACGCTCGAGCTCAATCGCGGCAGAAAATTCGACGAAACGCCACGCGTTACGCGTGTCAAATGTGCGTATGCGTGTATTAGTATCTTCTTTTTCTCTCTTTCTCTCTCTTTCGCGTCGCTTTGATTCGGGCTTTATCTTATTGATAGTTGCACTGGAATACTTTGACCGTGGGCATTTATCGCCCGACGGAAATGTCTTTTTTTTTTTTTTTAATAGCAATGATACGCGCAGCTGTCTGCATGCGAGGTAATTAAAATAAATTGACGCAGATATAAAATATATAAAGATTCAACAGTTCAAGGATTGCAGCATTTTAATTTCAGTATTGAAAGATTAAGCTTTAGCATTTCGTGTAATTAACACGAAACCTGAGAAACTCGAGAGATGGTCGAGTATTTATATAAAGTTTATGAAAATTTACGTAAAACAATACACGATTAAACATTTGACGATTAAAATAAAATAATTTCAAACATTAAATGTCATTGTATGTTACGCTTTTACCACACTAATAAAACTTCACTACCGTAATGTATTATTTAGGATTAAATGTCATCGAGCAATTGTATAAAAAAAATTCACTTATATGTTTTTTAATTCATTTGCAGGAGCGTCGAGACGGTGGACGACGGCTCGGTGACCACGAGTGTGACGGTCGCCGAAGTCGCTGATACTCAGGAACGGCAACCGCAGCGGCAACAACTGTCGCAATCAAAAGGTAACGTCGGGACTGGTCGGCGGGTTGCTAGTCAGAACGTTGCGTTGAGCAACGGAAACGGTATCAGCAACGTCGGCCGTGTTACGTCGCGCAGCCACATGGAGCAGGAGAAGCGAATGCGGCGAGAAATCGCCAACAGCAACGAGCGACGTCGGATGCAGAGCATCAACGCTGGATTCCAATCGCTGAGGACGTTGCTGCCGCATCACGAGGGCGAAAAGCTGTCCAAGGTAAGTCACGGCTTTATATTGATCCCTGGCCGGAGTCGTGCGCATTTCATTTTATATCTTGAATGATGACGTCATTATTATTTATTACTCATAAAATATTGGAAATTAAAAAATATAATTTATATAAATTTTATTAAATGTATATAAGTGGGATATTAGAAATATATGTACAAAATAAAATCTGATTATTCCAATATGTATCACACATAGCGAAAAGATGTTTTTGAGCTTAATTTTAATAAGTGTAGAGTTTTAATGTATATTTCAGTATACATGAGTTTTTAATTTTTTTGATGAGAAATTAAATTAAATTTTTTATTCTCTACGACTCTGGCTCAGGTCTGAAAATGCATTTTTTTTATGTTGTACATTGGTATCGTATGAAAAGTCGGGTGTGCCGATACGAGAATGTACGAGGCATACTTGGCATCGTATCGTGAATAATCTTTTTGGTTGAAATGAGAATTGTATCCATGCGAAAAGTGTTATCATTATCGCCGTATTCCTCGTAGCTTGAATCGCTTGCTCATTCGGTATGAATCACTGTAAAAGAACTGAAGAACACTTCCTCCAATAAATTTTTCCTGTGCTGGAGGAATAGTCGATCAAGCTTGAGTAATAAGATCATCCATCCGTTCATCGCTTCGTGCTCACGTCTTTCCATGGATACATTAGAAGGAATGCACAATCATTGCATGCCTCTCGGAAGAGAGGAAAATATTTTATCAAATATCGAAAAAAATTCTGTTTTTGATCTTTCGATATTATCGAATATCGAAAAAAATATTAATAAATGTTTTTCTTACGTCATAAAATCGCAAGATGTTTAGTGAAGTCGTAAGGCGTCAAATGTGAACTTAATTTTGTCGAAGCTCCGCGCAAATAGTCTAGTCGAAAATTATTGCATGAGGATAATTCGAATTTTAATGCACGATTGCTTACATTGTGCAAGTGTCTTATCACTAATCGCAACGCATAATTCTTTCCTTTTCTTTGTCGTAATGCATCCGAAAACTTGGAAAATTCTCATTTCGTCCATGTGCGAGATGTGGCGTGCGTACACGAAATATCTTTTATGCCGCATTCGTGCACACAATGAAAATCGAGGATATTATCGCAAGTATCGTAAGAGTGGGTCACGCCTTTGTACTATTACCACCTTGCGATTTTCGAACTTGAGAAACTCTAGCGACGCGCTCAATCGATATGTGACTATTTCGGATCGTTGGGACGTTGTATGAGTATTTGAGCATCCAATAGTCCAAGTGGAGTTGTCAAGAATAATATTGTTTCAAGACGTTATATATCAATATTCCTTGGAATTCGTGACTCCAATTATCGGATACAATTGATAGAATTGTTTACTTCTTCGCAGTAGTCCCGAGTTTTCGTTAATCTTTAAATGCATTCAACCGTGAACAAATATTGAACATATATTGTTTGTTTTTACACACAAAAAAAAAAATTGAAAGCACGATATTGAAACTGGAATAACGAATCCATTGACGTGATTAATGATATGCATTTAGGGATTAATTTATATCATCGGCATTAAATTTTATGCAAGAATAAGCAAGATAAGTAACGATGATAACGAAATAATAAATATCGTGAAAATTCGATTGTGTCCAATCGATACTGCATGATTTATTGCCTTGCAAGATATTTTTATAATTTAATTTCTTTAAAATGAAGACTCTCGATATGTATGAGCGAACATATAAAAAAAAACCGATTATTGTCTTTTTGATCATACAACTCGAAAATATCGCTGGCATGCAATGACGCTCTCGTTAAACACATAAATGAGTTTAACGATTTTATTTTTCGCCTAATTTTGCACGTGTACAGTGCTAAAAAAATTAAAAAAAAATTTTCTCTGCATTCGCCAAGTAAGGAATCTCGGTACGTATTTGAAGATTATTTTCTAACCGTTATTTGGAAAACGCAGACGGATCCCGCGCCTCAGAATAGCGAGTTAAGGTGATGGTACCATCCGACCGGAAGAGTTTTATTACATTAGGGCCAACACGCACGATGTCGGGCCGGGTCAGGCTGACACGTGGACCGGAAACGACGACCTACCTCTCTTTGCAAGGTGAATTCGTCAATAAAGCTCAATCGTTTCTTTTGCGTTTGCGCGTCGCGACGTTACGCAAGCCGCCGCCGGCGGCTTTTATGAATCACCGGGCGCTTTGGCTTCGGCCAATTTTACCATGTGAAAGTCGGCATCCGATCCCACGCTATAAAACTAAATCCTCGCACAATCGGTTTGAATGGTTCGCCTAGTTATGCCGGGGCTTAAATCATTACAGCTGTCATTACATTCGCTGTCAGCGTTCATTTAGTTTTTGTGCTGTCGAAACGTTGACGTCAAGTATCAGCTGATGCAAACACAGTTCGATCACATGATCGGTGTGTTCAGGCTCGACCTTCGTGTCTTATTTTTAAATGTCTGTTTGATTGTCAATCTGAAGCGACTATTAATAATATATGTAGTTGGAAATGGTTTTAATTTTCAAAACACGATTTTTTTGTAATAATATATTCTTATTATTTTAATTTTTTATTTATTTTATAAAATAATATGTCTTGTCTTAATTTCTAAATTGCACATTTTGCCACAGATAAGATTATATTATTCTAGGTTTACGTTAATAAATATTAAAAAAACTTATACGAGAAAAATAAAATTCGATATCAACTGGGTACGGTTAGCGCTGTTGGGCATGAATACGGACCCTCGTAAATCTTTACCTGCGAACTTGTTCCTTATAGTTTTGTGCCACCTTTGTGAAGTAAGGTCAATCGTGGGAACGGACTACGGCGAGTATTTCACAACGCAAATACTAAGCCGATTATACTAAAACCGCGTTTCTCGAAACATTGATATATATATCTGCAGAATATTTGAAATTTATTAAATTGTGTTTTGTCTGCGAATTCTTTGACTAAATTGGGCTTACTTTTTTTTAAAATCAAGTATTGAGTTTTAAAATTTTTTATAAATGATTAAAGAAAAGAAGAACTTTTTAGCTTTTAATTAAATTTTAGGAAGAGAGAAAGAGAGAGAGAGAGATTTAAATTTTTTAGAGATGTAACATTTTATTTCTTTACATCGAGTTTATTTTAAGAGATTCGTAATTTGAGAATCAGTTAAGATATTCAGTGTTGAGAATTGAAGACTAGCGAGGCAGGAATTTTAGAAGCTGCGGGGAGATGTTGAAAGCAGAGAATAGACATGGAAATGAGCCACGCTAATAACGTTCCGTCGGCGCGTTCAAAAATAGCACCGACCAAAAATTGCGCAACATCGCGCTCGGACAACGCGATCACGCGGGAGGGTCAAGAGTTAATCGGGTATTTAGCGGGGAATGTGGATCGCGCGAGACGTGACGAGACGAGATGAGACGCCAAACGCCGCGGTGCCTCGTGAGACGATTAAAGGTAGGCATACAATGCGCATGTGTGTCAGTCGGGACAAGAACCTCGAGAGTCGCGTGACTCGTAATTGGCGGTGTGAACTAACAGCTGATCTCGCGCTGATCGCAAGTCGCAACGCGCCGCGTAATCGAGCACGTGTCGTATATACGTACATAATGTGCTCGTCTTTACATTCGTCATACCGACTCGTCTTCTATCATATTTGTCGTAAAAATACGGCTTCTCTTACTACATTTTTTTAGATGTATAAAATTTAGGAAAAATGTTTTGTTAAATATTTAAAAATCATGCGATTAATCTTGATACACAATGCTCCAGCGTTTGATGTGGATCGCATTACATTATATGCACCTATTTTACTTTAACACACACAGTGAAGCCTATTTCATTCTATACGGAAGCATTATTTTAATAACGTCATAAATACGTTAGATCGTGAGTTTCGAAGCGCCATTTGCTCGATGGCTCGAGACCTCGTTACTATTAAACGACGTTACTCCATGAAAGGCTCTAATTATCTCGCGCGCGATTCTTTCTGAAATTCCTCGTGACCTCGAAACGTAGTATATACGTGCACCGCCGTTTCGTTCGCGCCGCCTCCACGTGCCGCCGGTACGTGTATTGTCTCTGTATATGTGTGCGTACTTTCGCAACGCGATATTTCGCGAGCCAGTCGGCCGACCACATGGTTCAATTCCCACGCATTTCTCTCTCTTTCTCTCTCCCTCGTTCCTTTCGGCTTTTTTCGTTCCCCCTTCCATCCTCGCTCTCCCTCATCTCGCTTGCCTTCGTCGTCGATCCTGTCCCTTCTTTCTTGGCATGGCCACGAAGGCCAAACCCGGACCGGCGAATTTCGCGCGAAGCCCTGGCCCACTGACGGAGACGTCTCAAAGAGCCGGCTCTTTGGCAATATTAACAAGCCTACAGTCTCCAAATACGAACGCTCGATTGCTCTGAACTTCTTCTCGCTTGTTACTTCCCGTAATGGAGAAAGGCGTGACTGCGCTTTCGTCGAATTCGCTCGCGCAAATAAACTTGAAGAAAAATTATTTGCTCTTTTTGTTCCTCCTGGACGACTTTACATTTGAATCGTTAGCTATATATTATAACTTTTTACTTTGGGGATTCTTCTTCAAATTTTAAAATTACATTTTGTCGAAATTCATTTTCTAACGTTAATTAATGACAATTTTTATTGAAAATTTTTGACTCTTCGCTTGTTTATCACACAAGAAGTATGTAAAAAGTGTTTCAAGTTAAAAATTGAAGCAAATACATTTCTTAATTTAATCTTATTTATTGTTATTGACGTTTGATTTAAATTAATTTTTTAACCTTTTTTTTTTTTGAAAAAATGACGTGGATGGGATGATCATGCGTTTCTCATGGGACATTCTTGAGCCTTTTGTACGCGCGTAGACAAGGCGCAGCGCGCATCGGAAACGAAATAAAAGGAGGGCATGCGCAAATGAGCGCAGACGTCTCGACCCATTTTCATTTAGCGCTCGCCAGACAGAAATAAAAATAAACCGCCTCTGTGCTCTTCTCGTGCCTTTAACGAAACTCGATTCGAGACTGCCGCGCCACTGCTAAAGAGAGCATTTTGTGCGCGTAATTGCGTTTCACGCCGCGTGGGAGAGGCTTCGATCGATTGCCCGAACCGATGGACTCCGCCAATCCTCTTAGCCTGTATTCGATTTTCCTACACACTTCATGCGTGATAAATAGTTTATATCGCATTACGATCTCCCGTCCATAATACATCAATCTAAAAGAACTTTATTTGTATTCATGTATTATATTTTTCAACGGCAATTTATTGGATTTAAGAAACACAATATTGAACTACTTTGAATATATATTAATATTATATAGTAAAGTTAAAATTAATTATTATACATCAATAAATATAATCTTCCCCTGACACTGAAAATGAAGATAAATTCCAGTCGAAATATGAATAATTTCGCGCTGTGATAATTTTATTATTCCTCTTGGCAATTAAACGAGTTAACCAATGACGACAGTCAAAACCGCAAACTTGTTAATTTTCAACGAACAAACGTTTCCATTCCATTTTCCTGAAAGTTCTCGAGCGGGAATCTCGCGACTGGCGAGGCCAGACTAGGCGAGAGCTCCTCGCGGTTCTCATTGAGAGCCATCTTCTCGTGGAGAGGCTGCGCCGGGAAGCACCGTTGGCGTATGAGCTGCATTCATTTCCATGAACTCTTAACGCCGCGTTCGAGGTTGGATCGCGTCTCGTGTCCCCCTTGCCCTTTGCTTCCCCCATCCTTCCGTCCTTCTCTTTCACACAGGTCGGTCGGTCGCGAACGAGCTCTCCCTCTTTCTCTCTTTCTGCGCGAGACGTATATATTATTCTTCTCTCCGTCGTGTTCTCTCACAGTCTCTCTGGTAGTCTTCGTGGTAGTAAGCAAGGACGGCGGGAACCCAGACGTCACGTGCTTTGTCCGCCAGGTTCTCGCCTTTTCTCTTTCCGGACCTCCGTAGTACTACTACGAGATGCGTGCGCGCGCTCATGCACACACACACACACACACACACGCGCGCGCGCGCACACACACACACACACACACACACACACAGCTGCAACGAGTGGCTGCGCGACGTAAGACTCATCTTACATCGTGCGAGAATTGAAGTCGTGCAATACGAGACTTTGTCTGTTTCGAAATTGTATACGTAACAGCTGTGACTATATAACTTGTAACAAATTATGTATTATTGCGTAAATAATATCGTTACACATATATACTACGTTGTGTTATATTGGTATTAAATGTTAAATGAATAAAGGATTGCCATTATCTATCTAAACGAAATCGCTTTAACAGAGTATTCATGCTAAAGAAAGAAATTATAATCTGAAATATTATCTCGTAACTTGAGTTTTTGCGGAATAATGATTTTTGTGACTGTTTTGCATTTCACGACTTCAATTACGGCGCACGGTATTGCGTCTCTCTCTCCGGAGATTTCTACAAGATTGCATACAACAACATAGCTATTGTACGTGCAATCGTTGCAGCAATCAATTATACGGAAGTGGAACCTTCTCTCTAATATTCATACGATATTCTTACACGCTCGAAAAGCATCTCGTTTGTATGACGAATCTCAGTTGATCGATGCTAATAATAGCGTGAAATTTAACGTCAAACTCTTTTTAGAACAGATAATATTAAATTATATTGTTTAATTATGTACAATAATTATCAGCAATAATATTATTTATTTAATTAATAGTATGATGATATTTTAACGAGTTTAACGTTCAATAATAGTTGTAATTGTCAAAACACTATGCGATAGTTGCAGTTAATTGCATTACAACCGCAGTATAATCAACATGCAACTGTGTATTAAAAGTTATCTATTAATTTCATTTGCATGTCGATCTCAGAAAAACGTACATGTGTGACGGATTGACGCAACTCATCACAAGTTAATAGCAATGTTTGATTTTTGCATGGTGCAAAACGGGCTTAAGAACGCGAAGTTACCGCCGCCGCGGTCTGCTTAACCGGGCCTCTCTTTTTCGCCACTAGCCACTCTCTTCGCGTTAATATCCATCTTTCTTCATCTCCCGTTTCCTTCTTTGCTTTTCTTCGCACATGGTATACGTCATCGGTTCTTTTGCGCGTCACGTCGTACATATTAAAAACCGTGGCAGTAAGTGGAAATCATTTTTCTGTGTTTCCTCGATATTTCTAAGAAGCTTTCGGAAAGTGGGAATTTTGAGCGTGTTGATTTATATTCCCGTATTAAGTCGACTATTTAAGCGGCTAAGTGTGATGAGAGACATGAAAAAAATTCGAAGATAACAAAGATATATACATATGAGATCTAATGAATTACAAAAGGAGAGATACAAAAATAGCATTTTGTCATAAAGGCAATTATTTATCAATGAATGTGAGAACGCACGAATAATTTTCTCTTGTCTCGTCAATATTTTAATCGTTGCACAATATAAATAATTTATTTTATTTTATGCTTAAATAATGGACACAACATGAAATGTCTTTGTCTAATAAGCGAATAGCTTGGTATCCCGAGGATTAAAGATCCTAATCTCTGAAAATTGTAGACTTTTACATATCTAGAAGTATCTTGGACGGGAATCAAGGTGCGCCATATGCACCTTGATGCATCTCCTCTTTTATTTACCGATTGGCTTCTCGCGCGGCCACTTTTGTTGCTCGAACGGACAGGCCCCCCCAAAGCATATGGGTCATTTTGTTAGTCTCTTCTTTCTTCCTCTTCTTCGACCGAGCTCTTTCGTTTACCACGGACTCTGCACACCCTTTGTCCCACTATTCCCCCTGCCCTTTCTCTTTTACCAGCGCACGACTGGCAAAGGCAACTCAACTTCGGCTTACCTGCTGCCAGCGTCGATACAGCTGTTGATTTCTCCAAAATTTTTTTATGTATTTTTTTATACTCCTTATGTCTTTTATTAAATATAATTATTACACACAAGTGGGAAATCGATGTTAATTAGAGAGACTGAATATTGTAATTTAGAATAATCGTGATATATTTTTTGAAATTAATCGAAAAATCAAGTTAATTCTGTCATTAAAAATGACAGTTTTAAAACTGATGGTTGTTTAATGGTTTGACTGAAGATTGTCTTCCACATTATGCCAAAACGACGTGCCAATAAGCTCCCGCGACTGTCACCTATTTTTACAAGAATATGCTGCGTCGCGTCGAAAATATATCACGTATTTCTGCGGTCGAAGTTACAACACAACTGTTACGTTATACGTTATAACTCGACTGTTACGCTTTGACTGTGGCGTTTTCTCGCGCATTCCTAAATGACGAATCATATTCGTGCTCAGACGTGCGAAGATAATACTTGTGAAGTGCAAGGACAGCGACGTTCAAGTGACGCGGAAATAATTCTGCTGCAATGTTACACTGATGAACGTCTCGAAATTATCGTTATCGAAGCGATAAAATAGCCTCGCATCTATTCCAAGGAAAAATAGAGATTTCAACGTACTCTGAATTTTTCATCTCGTACATGACGATCAAGAACACTCGAATTATACTTAACTCGTAACAATTCTCATTAAACGAAAGACGTATACGACAAATTGTAAGAGTTTTCTCTTACTTCTAAAAGCTTTTTCTTTTCTACGTTCCTTATTAGTCGAGTCGATTGACTATGGCCTTCAATCAAATTGCATTTTCCCATTGTGCCGGTTCAATGCTCCGTAGTTCCATAAGCCATAAATAATCGCGACTCGTTGGAGTGACATAACGTAAAAGACAAATTGCTCTCGGAAGAAGTTTAGTGTCGAGCGTACTCAGGTGAAGTTGATAATAATGTTGGCGCCGATAATCAATCGCGGAAAAATGGCCGCTCAAATATCTACGTCCAAAGCTCATTCGGTTGGCAGAATCTGTATGAATAACGCTAATGGCATTGTTTACGCGACGAAAATGTACCATGCTCCGGGATCCGTTTAACACATGTAATTTACGCGCGAACCGCGCGTAAATCGCGCACGATCGCATACGTGTAATAGTCTCGCGCACGTGCTAGCCTCGGTGGTGCCCATGCTTTGTTACAGTAACAGGGAATAGATTACTATAGTTATTAAAAGCGAGTCGGGTCATTTTGGTTATAGCGAGCTAAACATTCTCGGGGGAGTTCGCGCGAATTCACTCCGAGTTCATAGGATTTATTACTGGATTTACTTCGCTATATTAGTGCAGGATCTATCTGGCGGGAACTAAATCCTATTTTGGCTTTCTCTGCAAGATACATTGCTATAAATTTCGTGATTTCGTATCTCGTCAGTTTTCTTGGTTTGTCTAAATAAATAAAATCAAAATTATATATATATATATATTTTTATAAAATTATAAAAATAAGTTATTCATTTTAGAAATATAATAAATTATAATATTATTAATATAATTATTATAATAATATTACAAAGGAAATAATGATTAGCACATCAATTAATTTAAAAAAGATTTCAATTTATATTTGAATATATTATATTATTTTTGCTGGTATAAAGATGAAAATTTTATGTGCAGAAAATATTTTATAATTATCGTAGATTTTAATAATGTGGAAATTAATTAATTAAAAATTAATTAAAAATCGAAAATTATATAAAACAGATAGACTTTTTTAGAAAAAAATCTAGGCAAGAGAGTATACGTAATTATTTTTTATTAGTTTTTGAGCTCAAGTAATATTAATTTTTATTGCTAGTTTATTTCTTGTTATTTCTTGCTAGTTTTTATATACACGATATGTAAATATTATGTGGATTACATATACTATAAAATTCAATGGATAATTAATTGCTAATCATAAATTTTAATTGCTAAATACAAATTATTTAATCTTCCAGTTTTAATGAAATTACGATGAACGATTAATCATTCGATTTAAAAAGAATTATTAAATCTAATATTAAACCGAAATTTTCAAAGAATAAAATTTATCTTTATTTTTTAAAAATTACGTAATATATTATTTTTCTTTTTTCAAATTCTTTCATCTTAAGAGAAGCGAAAAATTATTTGATTAAATAAGTCAGAATAAAAATGAATCGTTATATTTTTTACAGTGATTTAATGCCGTTTCCTCGATTTATTAAAATTATACGAATTTCGTATTTCTCGTAAAAATTTGACAAGACAGTAACAATAGATTAATTTACGTAGATAGATATTTTTTCGATCGAAAAGTGAGACAAGTTTCATCTCTCGAATGAACATTAATGCGTACGATAATAGTGTTATCCATTAAAATTAGTTTAATTCTAAAGGAAATGTACATATTAGGTGTACGACATTTCAAATACTTCGTAACGACGAGACAGGACGGTTGACAATACTCGGCTCGGCATTATTTTTTTCCGACCTACGCCGAGTGTTGTTTATCTCGGGCGGCCTCACCGTCATTCGCGTAGCGAGCCTCGGGCAGGCAGGCAGCGACGGCTTTCGCTCTGTGCGTTATTACGTTATCGTCGTTCGAAACACTATTACTTTTTACAAATATTATATTTAGCGATTAATAATCCATGCGTACGAATGAATCTCGCGATTAAACGATCCGATACTTGAGCGACGATCCTTTATCGGTTGATATTCGTACATTTGCGCGGCTTATGCATTTGAAGCGGAAATTGTAAAGTATTGTTTCATCGCGATGATTATGGACGATTCTTTAAAGATATTTTAAAGATCTCACGCTTTCAATCAGTTAAACATAGTCAATATTTTTGGTTTGAGAGCGCGAATCGCTGAATCGTGAGTCGAAACAAAGAGAAAGCAACAATATAAAGAGTCTGCTTATTAATAACGCGTGTGTTTCATGGGATTTATTCCTCCGAAATATATTGTACGTTTTGCAACACGGAACTGCGATTGTATCCTCGAACAGTCTATCGCAGCTTAATTAACCACCTCGAGTCTCTTACTCGCACCATGCAGCATCAGCAAAATTATCGATAGAATTTTCGAATTTTTTGACCATTAAACGAGAAAATATCATTAATTGACATCGAGTCGTGCGACTTGCTTAAGTTATATACAATCGTATTTTAATATTTGCGTAGCGTGGCTTTCGTACATCGGTGAATCATTGAAACTGTCTGCCGCTCCGAGAATCGCATTATTCGTTATTATTTTTCGAGACGCCACTAATGCCAGGTGGATAGCTTCGTGCTATTATTTTCTTTTCGTGTTATCTTTCTGTCGCGCAATCTATTAAAGTGCGCATCGCGTGTCGAGAGTACCGTGTAAAGTGTCGCGCGATCGTCGTATTCTGGTAATTACTGCCCGTGCGATTGTAATTAGCCATGATATCGCGAGTGACTATTGAGTGAGTGCTGAGAGGAAGCGGAGGTCCGGGGTGACATCGGGCGACGGCGGAGCAAGCCTGAGGTAAGTTTGTTATTTTATTTGTTACTTGTGGAATTAATTGTTCATAATTATTCTATACGCGCATCAATTATTTTCTGAAGTAATTAATATTTCGCGCAACAATTATTTTCTAAAATAATTAGTTATTTTAAACGCTACTATAATTTAAATATATATTTATTTTACAGTTAACGTAAGCATTACAACTCCGCCGCGCATCGTATCGGTGAGTGATAAATTATTTTTTAAAAGTAGTAAATCTGTGACAATTGCGTATATATAAGAAGTTATAAAAGTATGCAAAATGAGAGAAAAAGAGAGAGAGAAAGAGAATTAAAATTTAAAATTTGTCACAGATTTATTACCTTCTTAAAAAAAGGACTGTGACAGATTAAGATATATATATTTAACTCTGGAGTATATATGCATATATAATCGATAAGAAAAGCGAACATTTTGCGATTAGAATGCTCAACAAAAAGGAATGATAAAATAGTTTCGGCAAAAGAAAAATTATCTTTATTAAATTCATCATTAAAAATTCATCCTTAAAATATTTTTATATTTTTTGTTGAGCATTCTATACAAGCAAGATTTGCAGGTAGAACATCGTGAAGAAATTGAGATATTAAATTAATAATATATCAATAGCTCTCTCAATATATAATATAATATGATATGAACAATTTTAATATCAAGTTTTATTTTAGTATAGCTGTTTTAATTTACGAGTTTTTATTGCTTAATTAAATAATAGAAAATGAGGAAAAAAAAGAGAAATAGAAGAAAGTTGTATCAATTAAAATATTGAATATCTTCAAAATATTTATTGAAATTTCTTTGTGATGTTCATTTTTCATGGCTGATGAAGATTGAAGATTTTTATGTATTGTATCTTATTTACATAAAATAAAAATTAATATATCTATAAAATACATAGTAAGAAAAAAGTAGTTATGTGTCAGTAGTTATGTGTGTTATTTTATTCTTCTTTCCCGTTCCCAAATATTTTTTAATGACAATGAGAGCTTATGTTTGATTATATATCTCTTTCCAGAGTTAAATATCATGTATCTGCTAATGAAGCGATACTTAGATTGTTTTAATATGCATATCAAACATGAATGAAAAAACGAGAAATATTTCATAGAGTTACATAATTTATTCCATCTAATTTATTTAATGAAAGTTATGCTAATTTTTAATTATTATTATTATAACTTGCAATTTTTATCTTAATCTATTACAACCTATTTACCTATATGTTTCTAAAGAATTAGACTTTATATTATTTGAAACAAAATGAATTCATAAGAGATAAATTCGATAAATATTTTATTGCGGAACTGAAGATATAAATTATTTTTATAGTGTGCACGTATAATACCCGCACATAACGAACCGAAATACAGTCAGTTAAACAGTAAAAGTCAATCACCTGAGCTATAAAAGTCAATGACGAACGACAAATTGGTAGTACAAGTAATTAACAACGTGAGCGCGCGAATTTTACGCGGTACCGTTGATCGATTTTGATCGTCTGCAATCCGAGAACTTTTGTGTCCTCGACATTTTCGTATCGGCACTTTCGGCTTTAATTGATTTCGAAGATATACGCTGTTAAGATATTGTAGTTGTATGGTAGTCGTGGACGTTTTATTTGTCCCCGAATAGTACCGTCTTCGTTGCCGCTACGCTACGGACGCAGGTCTTTCTTCTCGTCGACCTGTACCATGGACACACCTTCGAGTCAAGAGTCATCAGTTGTATTTATAGAACGTGACTCGGTGATTGCATTGCCGTTTGCTGGTAACAAGTCGCCCTAATGACGCCATTGTGTGCTACGTCTGTTGCACCTGCATCCCCGCACAGCCTTGCGCTCGGCTCTCTCCTTTTTTCTTCACCGACCCACGTGACTTCCTGGCGCGTGTGCGCCGCCGGTTTTCACATTGTTAATTTTCGACGCGCGATCAACTCTTCTTTTCGAATGAGCTCTTCGTCCAAAGGACGATCGATCTTAGCGATCCAACTCTTTTCTATTTAAAAATATTAATTATACGACTCGCATTCATCGCAGCGATAACTCTTCGCTATCGTTTCATTGGTGTCCTCGCGCGAAGAAACGGGACAATGATAATTGGCCACCTTCGTTGGGGGGGGGGGGGGGGGAGAAAAAAGAAATAACAGACGAGGAACACCGATGATTCTCTCTCTCGTCGGACTTCATTAATTATTTTTAATTCGCCTGCCGTGATTTAATCGCGCCGTAGCGAGATCGTCGCCGCGCTCGCTCGTAAAAGTCGCAAACGTCAGAGATACGATGGCTCGCAATTAATGGATAACCCCCCCGTCTCCCTCTATCGCATCATCTTCACTCGCGCACATGCCTGGTCTCTCTCTCTCTCTCTCTTTCTCTCCGTGTCGGCACGTTATATTAACTCGCGATGATGAAACAGTACTCGTTATGCCATGCCACCGTCGAGGAGGGTATACGGGATAAGCTCGATCGTCATTATACGGCGTTTATATCGTCGGTCGTATTTATCGTGCCGGCTATGGAATGCGACAGTGTGATATACGGCGTGTAGTAGGCTCTCGGCAGAAACGTTTTCTCGCGTGCGATTCTTCTCACCATGTTTTCGCCATGTCGCCGTGATGTGTATATATCGCGTCGCTCCCTCGTTGCGCAGAGAAGGGACGAACTTGCAAAAGGAGAATCGCTTCGTGTCCGATAGAGACGTAAAAATCGAGATTGGCCGGTTAGGAATTATTAAGCTGAATTTATCCCCTACGTGGCATATCCAATTGCCGTCAGGTAAATAAAACTTTAAACCCATGGGGAACTTGGAAGAAAATCTTCGACAGCTGAGAAATTACTTTCTTTCTATTTTTATCGTATCGAACGTTAAATGTCAGAATTCCATTTTAAAACTATATTGGGATTTCTCTCTGAACTCTTTGATAGAGAGTCATAATTGTGAGAATCATATCAATTTTTAAAAACCTGCTAACTTGAGAAATTTGTATCGGACAGTTTTGCAAATCGAGCGGTTACGTGCAGATGCAAGTGTGTATGCACATGTAACAAATGTATGTCGCAATCCTATAAACGGAGCGTGCTCGTATAACCAGGCTACGACGGTCATAACGCGCTTGGATACTTGAAATCGCAGCCGTTCCATTGGCCATCATCGCATCATGACGACACGAAGGTAGAAAAAAAGCGCGACACGTTTATATTTCTATTCCGAATGAGCGAACAGACGTGTTCCGCGTTGTACGGCATGCGTTACGGCTCGTTACGTTGCAATCCTTTTTGTTGCACCTCTCCGAGATCGATAACAGCTTTTAACAAATTTCGTGCAATCCCGATGAATAACAACACTCTCGAGAACGATTCTAACGTCTCATCGCTATTCATTATAATAAATTGAAAGTTTTTTGTAAATTACAAATATATTTCGTTGTTTAAAAATATTACAACGCTTTTGATAAAGTTCGAGTTACAAATGCCGGGCCATTATCAGCTTATCAGCTGTACTGTTTACGTTATCGGTATAGCTACGCTTAGTCTTATTATATGGTCTTATTATTCGACGTTATCTACTTACAAGCACTTACGTAAGACAAGATGTACAATGCAACGATGCAGTTGTGACAGGTGTACGTTATGTTGATATTTTTTTTTTTACAAAAAGTTCGTTTGGACTTAATTTCATAGGATTTTTCCTTGTATCTAATTGCGATATTAACATAAAACGATTATAATGTAATAATAGAGAAAGTTATAACGTCTTCTTTTTAAAAAACGATTTCTTAATCGTATTTCTCTGTCGCAGTCGAGAACCTGTTTAATACTTTATAATACTTGTGTCTTAAAAGGTTGTTTGACACGTTAATAATTCGCGAGTTGAAACGGCGATAAATAGGACTGGACCTAATATCGGCGGCCATCTGCGGCGCTAACGGGTATAAATGGCGCTTTCTTACGCGAGCAAACTGTCGTGTTATTCCGTCTGCGAAAAGAGATTAATGGACGCATTGTACGCTGCTGCGACATGGCACAGTAATGTCGTGCACGCTCGTAAGTAACGCCGGGAATCATTGAAAACAGGCAGCGCACACGTATGCGGTTTTCTCTCTCTGTGTCTCTTTTCTTGCTTTCTATCTATCGTTTTCTGTCCTTTGCGATTATGCGCGTTATATAAGGATCAAGATGCACGAAACGCTCGCTATAAACATTATAAGGTGGCGATTATAGCGTAACGTCGCCTGAGGCTAGATCGCAGGTACGCATCAGATAAAAATTTTTCACAGATATAGACTTATTTTCTCGTGTTTATGCGCCGAATCGGTGAGATTCCGCGCGAGGAATCTCACCGATTCGTGTGAAATGAAGAGGGTTTATCTTTCATGGATCCTATGTACTTGCGCTTTCGTTATCTTATATTTTAGTGGCTGATTATTATAGTAGATTAGTATATTATATTAGCTAATATTTTTTCTCATAATTAAAATATACATAAGTATATATATATATATATATATATATATATATATATAGAAAAATAGGGAAAAATATTAGGAGACAGTGTTGTCCTTTCATTTCGGTTTTATTATTATAGCACACTTATATTATTACGTTGCCATCAAATACATAATATGAAATTACGTATTATAACGTAGACGTATTATAACGTGTATTTCCTCGTTTTCGACTGATGCTACATACAGTTTGAGGAACTTTATTCGCAATATATGGCAATTACGAGGCCAAAAATTGATCGCACGTTTGTTATTATAGTAGCGTTACCAAGGGGGCTTACAAATTTAGGTCAGGGCTTTATGTACGTCGATATCTAAAATATAATTAATACAATTAATAATGTTTGAATGAATTTTATAGAAATTTAATAATTATATATCGAATAAAATTCCTCGAACTGTATGTAGCACCAGTCGAAAATGAGAAAATTCTACATTATAATATATAATTTCGTATTAATTGAGTTTAAAATATATAAAAAAAAATAAATAAGATTAAATGACTCCAAGAATAAATCAAAATTAATAAAGTTGTCTATACGAGCTTACGCAGTTATTCGAGCGCGAAAATTGAGTTTGTAATAGGAAACTATGCATTTGAAATTTAATTTACTGAAAATTACTATTTGCACAATGGTTAATACCGTTCAAAGGTTTTCGCGGTTTGAGTATCTAATTCCCGAATTAATTATAATGTTCGTCCTTTATCTTTATGCGTACCGCGTTTTGTGCGACGTGCGTGATGCATTTGTGGCGTAGAATAGCGCCCGCGGTTTCCGCTTGTGAAGAAAGATGCGCACCGACTAACTTAGCCGGTTGGCTTCACGCTCGATGGTTCGCCCACGTGGCGGTATTACGCGAGTCCCGCGGGAATGGGAGTCGGAGCCGCCGCCGTTATTATTCTTCCGAGTGAGAATCTTGCGACTGGCGGCAATGAAAAGAGAGAAGAGAACAGAAGACAAAGGGAGGCCACTGCAGACACGAATTATTGGCCTGTTTACCGCTTTTGCTTGCGAAATTATCCACTCGTTCGGCTCGCGAATTGCCCGGCGGCTAACGCGCCGCTAAACGGGGGCGCTTAAACGCCGGAAGAAACCATCAAAGCCACCCGAGATATGTTTCCCTCATGAATATTACTTGCGACTTTCACGGCGCGCTCTCGAGAGTTGGTACGCTGCCAGCGGACGTTAAAGCGGGAAAAGAACCTCCGGCCGATTATTCCGGGGAAAGTACCGCGGCTCCTCTCTTTCTCTCTTTTCTTCCTTCTTTTTCTTCTTCGCGACTTTCTTGAGTTGATATCTCGCGTCAATGATATCAGCTAAATTATAGTCTAATAACATAATTAAAAATATAATTTTAATAACATTTCAATGCGCAAAAATGATCTTCATGACCATTCGTAATAAACGCAAAAATTGAACTTTCTCTGAAGTTATGCAGGTTTTCAAACATGCCGTTTTTAATATTCATTTTCGTTAATCTATTAAAAATACATATAGAAAATTATACATTATACATTAAAAAATTAATCATTGTATTTATATTGGATTATATTTATATAATACAATATTTTTTTAACGACAGTAAAGTATATTATGTGATTGTTTTTCTTTTCTTAGAAATAGAAATATTTTTTATAGCGTAATTTTTTTTTATTTATTAACGAGATACATAGTCATACATCAGAATTTATCTGATACACAATACTGTATAGCATGCAATAGGATCGATATTGTTTATACTATTTTAGGCTATAAATCTTGAATACTGGGGTGCATAGAGTATATAAACTAGTCAGTGGAGACAGTTCTTAGTGGTCGAGTTCGTTAATGCCTCCAAATAAATTATCGCCTATGTCAGCGACTTTACTCGCGGTAACGAGTCGCTTCAATTGATTATTGCGGTCCGCATCGATGGCGTAATTCTGTGTCGCGCGATAGGAATTCTTCCCGTGTTACACGTATATTGCCGGTAAATTATCGTAACAAAAAAAAGAAGAACAAATCGAAACTGGGTCGAGTTGAACGATCGCATACGCTTGGCAAACGTATAGCGCGCGCAGTATAATGAGCTGATGGTTGTTGACAAACAATCCTGTTTACAAATAGCGAATCCGAGGTTCTTGCGCCCGTTCCGCGGCGCTCGATGACGAAAATAATTACTCGGTCCGCGTTATCCGTGCCAAGAGTGATGGTACTGAGCCGCCAGCAGTCGTTATGTAAGACAGAGTGCGAATATACGCGAAGTTGATGGTTTCGTGTCAAGGAGTCTTCATTTTTTCCGTCTAACGTGCCACCATTCTTCGAGGACGTCGCCAAGTGGGACTAGGCGCTCGCGTATGAAATAAATCTATCAACCGCGATAATGATTGTATCTCTATTACGAGGCGAGATGTGGAATGTATGCAAACTGCGGAGAGACGATGTGATTGAACGCGAAATTATCCCTCAAGAAAATATTTTTATTTTACGATTTTCTAATAAACAACTTTGTGATATAATATACAATACTTCAAAAATGCAGAACAATATTCGATTGTCGAAGTAGTCCAAATGTTAAAAACGATGAAGAATACAAAGAACTTGTTTTGCATTTTGTGTTCTAAACATTTTAATTTTTATTTTCATTGTGCTATTGCGCGACGTGAAAAGATATTTCGTAGAATTCGCGATGACAGGTTTCGATTCACATCGGCCGTGCCACGATTGTCTTTGAACACATCGAATTTGCGGTGTAACGAAGGCACTCGGTTAAGGCTATGTGTGTCGAGCCGAAGAAGGTGAACGAACCTGGAACGAACCGGCCTCGCTCGGGAGACGATCTATCTCAATAGCCCGTGGGCATGTAGGCACTAGATTTTCCCTTTTACTTACCTTCCTTATGCTAATACGCGCCTTTATGTTAATCGAGTAAGCGAATGACTTCCTCCGAGACTACTTTACTCTCAGGTGATTGCGACATTTTGCGAGACTTGCGACGTTTTGCTTGACACGACATTAGCTCGATGATTAGTATTTTTCGCTACTTCTTTCGTATATAATGTTTACGATGTCTTCAGATTCTTCTATTTCCAAATCTTCCACTTATTCAAATTTACAAAAACATTTTTAATATTTATGAAATGACGTATCTCTTCTTATATCTTCTCTTCTGTCCATCACGTGTCACAGATTTGTGAGATTTTTAATAATTTGTCACTTAATCTATAAAAATTAACATTTGATAAGACATTGTATTAAATAATCGATTCTATGTGCTCGTACATTATCAATAATTTTTATGTAGTTATTATTGCGCAGTATCATTAGAATAAGCAGAACGATAGGTGGTTGAATTATTACTCGGCTCTATATCATAAACAAGTCGTTTGATGCATGTACTTTAACTACCTTCCCTACGATCGATGAGCGAAAGTTGTGTGCGTTTATGCCTTATTACGTTCAATACTTCCAACAACTATAGATTGGACAAAATGCCGTGTGTTTTAAACGCACGAGAAGTAGGCGAGCATTTAAAGATCCTTGTAAAAATCGAAGAATTTAAATACCACTTATCTAATCTCTAATCGTACGTGGTTAATTAATGAGTCTCCCTCTCACGAAGTCGCCACTAACGAAAAGAATGAGACATTAACATCGCGCAAACAATACAGCACCGTCATCTATGTTTCTTAATATGGAATCTCGCGTTGAAGGAGAATGAATACTCCGAGATTTCCTATCGTTGTTTGTCGGTTGTCGAGGCTTATGAACCATTTGTATGCGTTACGCTCGTGAAAACCGGTATTGGAATTTCCCAACTGGCCGATGACGAATGATAAAGATTCCGCGGACTAAGTAAACCGCGAGCGTATTATGAAACACAAATGTACATCGTACAGCTCGGATGATCTTGTTACGACACGCGTGTGCACACGGCGAACGCGTGTTGTACGCTCGGTCATCGATTCCGTGGCGTGTTGTTTTATCGGAATAAATCAATTCTTCGTTATCGATAAAACGACTGAAACGATCGTTCCGAGAACGGCGACCGGAGCTAGAGACACGGCCTGTACTTAGCGCAATGTGTTTTCACGCACGTAGAGTGCCGGTTTGCTCAGTGTCCGCTTAGTGTCGATATGTCAATACCGAGAACACGTTGCAGGCGTTGCAGCACGTGTCGCAAGATTGCGCCGACTTAGCACGCTTTTTGCTTTCACGCGAATATAATCTTTTTATGAAAAGTCTATATATTGTGCCGCAGCCTTTTCGAAAATGCGAAACGACCGAGGGAAAATCAGAAGAATTTTAGAATTTATTGAACGGTAATCTGAACGGTAAACATAATTAAAAAACTTGGTAAATCTGTTAAAAACTGAGGTAATCTGGTTCAGATTAATTTTTTATTTCTTTCTGCTGCATCTCCGCTTAAATAATCTTTTTATCGATACATAATTTATATCATAATTTTAGAAACATGTTATTAACACATGGTAATTATAGACTTTATAAGTAACTTTTACAAGTAACGTAACAACTTTGTGCTCGTTTCATTTCTCGATCGTAAAATGAAAATTTACTTTGCTTTCGCTTGATGCGCGGAAAACGATTGGAAAGTTAGATTGTGTTACGTAACAATCATAACGCAGTGGCTCGAAGTCTCACGCCTGCCGATGACTGATTTTCTGTGAGTTCGATTTCTGACTAACTTTACCTAATCTTTACGGCCGCAATTTATAATCATTTTTAGTTTACGATTAGCAATGAACGGATGGCAATTGATTCGTAATTGCTAGTCAAAGAACGAGGGAAATTAGCGGTTTCTTCAATTATCGGTAGTTGTAGCGGTACTTGCGGAGTTATTTGCCACTCGAATTTCAACGACGTTTACATTAGGGTCATTAAGGTGTTTCGTCGTGCAGTGTACATTCTCGAAACCGTCTGATGAATTTTGTGAAGGAGGAAAAAAAACGCGGATTCTCGTAACTCGTTTTACTGTCGCGTCATCTGCATTCGCGTCTGACCTCGCATTCTTTTTGATCGCGCAGCACATAGTCGGACGATACCCGGGACATTCGGCTAATTTGTAGTATATACACGCTCGTTGATGGAACGTCGGTAAAACTATCCAATAAATATTCCACGTATGTGCGTTCCTCGCTTTATTGCCTCCACGTTCCAGCTACTCGACTTGGTTCGCGGTGAAATTTTCTTCAAATTGTAGTTTGATACTATTTACATCGTTCCACGACCGTTTAATATTTCAGACGCATGAATATTTCGGGAGACATTTGGGACTGCCCGTACTACTATGTCGTACCTACTACGATGTCGTACACATCAGACGGTCGTCAAAGCTTGATTAATGTAACATTCCACGTGGGAAACGTCGGGTTCCATCAACGAAACTTTAATTTACTGCGATTCCTCGCAAGTCCACCTATTAATTCTTTACAGCCGCGCACTTATCGTTCATACGAGATATTTACCAACGTTAAAACGACTTTTTGATTGTGTTCGATTCGTGTTGGAGGATTGCCGGATTCGCTTTTTCCGATTGAAGCGATATTTTTCAGCATCGACGTTTTACGAGCCATCCACCGGCGGATGATATCAAATTTCCGCGACGATGCTCAGATACTGACGAGCCGGTCAATAATGTTAAAAAGCTATGCGCTGCCAAAACGAAATTCGACGAAGGTACTGTTTCTAACGAGCTTGCGAATTTTCGTCGCTCGTTAGCATTAAGTTACAAGAATACGATAGTCGGAATAAAGTCCCCCCCCCCCCCCCCCCTTTCATCCCCGTTTATCAAATGCGTGAAATTGTACAGAACGTTGTAGCTCAAAATTTGCGCAGAATCTCTCGGGTGACTTTGTAAATTATACATAGGAGCCATTCTTAGCGAGTTACAGGAATATGCGGGTACTGGGTAGTTCCGGACACAAGTACGACTACTCAAAGTTTCCCGAGCACTCGAACTTCCGAGTTCTCAAACTCTCGGGGTGAGTCTGCAATTTGCAAGGACCTACTCCAAAACGCGTAACTTCGAGAAGCCGTTTGTCCCCCCTCCCCCTTCCCCCGCCGTTCAAATTACTACCACTCCGTCGAGCAGTTTCAGTGATAATTACGCCCGTCTGCCCGTTCTTCGCGCGTTCGTAAATCACGTTATTTAATCTTTCCGCTTTATAAGAAATCTCCGTCGCCGGCGCGGAACCTGGGACGGTTTTGTTTCCCGTTTTGTTTTGCGGCCGTCGCTCTTTTTTTCTCAATGAAGAACACCGGCGAATTGCATAACGACATCAATTGCGATTAACGTTGCGCGACCGCGGAATATCGCGCTGATTACCGTGAGCAGATACGCGTCTGCGCGTGCACGCTCCTCACCCCCACGTAACATGTTTTAGTGAAGTCTTCGAATATAAACGTAAGTTTTTTTTTCGCAGTATTACACATGTACATTTTACTCAAAATTTTTTCTACTAAAAAAAATTAAAAAATCTTAGTCTAAAAATACCTGAAACCTCGATACAAAAAATAAATCTATATCTAAAATGGATAAATTACAAGTTCTTAATTCGAAATTAAATCTAAACATTCCATGTATCAAAAAAAAATTACATCAAAGTTTTAATTGATTTTGAAACACCGAATGAATTATACAGAGAATATTTTAGAATCGAAAAATGCAATTTTTATTTTTTGTAAAATATATGTAGAGAGAGTCAGTTTTTTTTTTTTAAATTGTTACGTTACCATGTGTAATCTGTAGGATATAAATCATTAGAATCGACAGACTCGCCTTTACGAGTTAAGTTGTAGAGACGCAAACTGTATAATTTCGCGGTTGGGAAGAAATGATATAAACTCTCCAGCGCAGATCGAGCGCGTTTTGCAGCCATTGCTGACGCGATTGCATAAATTCAGTGCATAGGCACGAGGCGTAGTAAGTAATAGCCGTAGTACTACGGCGCGTACTATGAGCGGCCACTAAATGGAAACTTGAATGAAACTGAGAGCAATCGTTTCTGCGATTCTAAGCACGGATAAGAAAATGCGCCGATTACGTGGTTGAGAAGAAAAAGGAACAGAGCGGCGTTATTACGTGACGTTACGTGCACACAATATTTTTTTTTTTTCTTAATCTACCAGACTAAAGAATGACGATAAAATCTCTTTTATCGGCCGTTTACACATTCCGTATTTATGCGGTTATTTATGTGATTTTAGAGAAAATTGCATAATGCGATTACTCAATCAGTCAGATGATATTTCTTTTCTCTTTTTGTACTTTTATTTTTAATTTATTTTTTCTTAGACGCGGAAATTACGTTGGAATTAAAAGCGGGTACTGATAGGAGAGAACTGTATCTGCAAGCGTATCCTCGTGCATGCACAATGTTTCAAGCTTTCTTGGAAATAATACTTTTATCGCTACACCGTGATCAAAATGCAAAGTATACTTAGAAAGATTTAATTCCGATCGTGCGGTATATTTTCTTCTTTTCTTATTTCCTTACTTTAATGCCACACAGGATTGGAATCACTGGAAACATGCGGAGAATTTATAACTCGATGAAAGAGAGTTGTGGTGCACGTACAACGTGCCGAGTATTCCTTCTAGACTGTAATTTGGAGTAGGATAGTGTCAATTCGCAGATCTTATCGCGTTAATTAAAAGTGACTGCATACACATTAATAGCGTTTATTCGCAACATAGTTTTTACCGGAAATATCTTACCAGACGCGCGGTATCATTTTCGCTATTTGAATTTAAGTGCCGATTAGTTTAACCCCTCTCGAAAATATTTCCGTGTCGGAGAATTAATGGAAAGCGGCACACGCAGCGGGTCATTGTTTCATTATCCGCGACACAGTAATTCAATCTTTGATTAATTAGATTCGAAACGCACACGCGAGCGACGTGTCAGCCAGGGCTGACGGGGCGGGACAAGCGCGCATAATGCGATTCTAATTCATTCACACGCCAGGTGAGAGCGACCGCATCCCCGCCGAAAACAATTTTCTATTATTCGGCTGTCTATCCACGGTCGACACGGTCTTCCTTCCACGGTGGGCGTGCGGCGCAGTCGATTTATTACCGTAGCGGGCCGCGTCGACGCGTTGGAAATTAATTGCACTATCAATTAGCTCTAATTAACATTATATTAAATTAATTAGTATATCAAGTGGCTATTATCTGTGAATACATCTCCGAGACAATTTTTGTCGCGATGTCGTGTGGAATTAACAAAAAATGAAAAGAATATTGGAAACTAGCCGCGTTAGATTTAGCTCTCCAGTTGGAGAGTGTTCGAGATAATTTTTAATTAATGGAAACGACGAAATTGTGCAAAAGAACAGCAGCAATGGTTTCCCATGAATTTCTCGAGCTATATGTAGCAATTATTTTCGTGCAACCCGAGGGAAAGCTGCGAAACGTGCCGCTCGCCGTCCGAAGGCGGAAACTGAAAAAACCAGCAGGCGTGTACGTCACCGTGAGATCTTTTCTGCCATCTTTGGTTTCGAACCTGCTTTGAGAGAAAGCTAACGTGGAAATACGATAACGCAAACGAAAGATTCGTCGCGAATCATTTACAAGATTTTTTTCTCAAAGACATCTTATTAGCGTGAAAGTATAAATTTGTCTAGGGTAGAATTTTCGATAAGTATAGGGACTATTAGAATTTTATTATATTTTGCTTGATACTCCATCTTCAAGAGAGAACAAAAAGAGAAGAGCAGGGAAAATTACAGACTACGATATTCTGAAATCTTGTATTTTTCAACATCATTAATGAGAGAAATTAAATTCTCGATTATAAAATTAATATTCCCGTCTGTCGACGGCACTTCTTTGGTGTGAAACTTGAATGCCGACCATCGTCGTTCGCTTTCTCAGGCATTTTAACCGCATGAATTGGGTCGATCGGAAACAGAAGGTGGCGAAGGGAGAGAGAGTGCTAAAGTAGGCGCGCGATTATCCGCCGCGACAATATTGGAGCTAAAAGTCGCTCGGCGCGTGAGCGGAGCGCAGCTCGCTCGGTCCAGATGCCAGTGTCGCTTTAAAGCGCCTACAAAATGCGCTCTCATCCGGCGTGACCGCCTTCTCGCGCGGCATTGCCAGCCTGCGACGACATTCCTGGGCCCGGCGTGGGCGGGCCTTTACGCGCGCTATATTTCGCGAATATTATGCGACTGCGTTTCGCCTGGACCATTAGCTGGACTCGCTCGCAAAAGAATGCGGGGAAGGGAGAAAGAGCTGCTCGTTACCTCTGGAATGCTGGTCATTGATTCTAAGCCGCGGCCGGCATCGAAGTCGAGCGAGCGAGCGAGCGCGCGAGCAATGTACGACCTTTCGAAAACCTTTCGGTACGACGTGGCGCCGATTGAATGCCCGACGAAATAATCATTATCTGCACGAATTCGGGGACGTCGATTCTCTTCCGGCATTCGTCCACCGATAAATTGGCGATATAACATGTCTCGAATATTCATGTAGATATGATATATTTAATGTTTCATATATTTTTCATATTAGTATTTTATGCAAATCAATGATTTAAATATAAATTAAGTACAACAACTAGGTTTTTAATTCAATCGTTATATGAATAAATCAGTTAAACAAATAAATGTTAAATACGATCAACGCTGAATCTTAGATTATTATATAAATTTTTAAATAATTATTAATAAATTGCGCGCCATACTGACTTGATTTAATTGATTTATAAATTATGTTGGAAATACACAAGGGAATGATATACTTAATTAATAATGCGTTTAGTCAAATTAATTTAACGGGTTAGTACCGTTTGTAATCACATATCTAGAAGAGCTGTTTATAAGCACGCACCTACGCGCGCACGTAGAAAACTCGAGATACACGAATATCGCGCATATATCAAATGATCCTTGGCGAGACTTTCGGCGACGAGCTGATCCTTGTACGTAACCCGGGCAACGTCGATAATGAAATCGGTGGTGCTCGTCACGGCGGAATTTACGGCAACCGTTACGCCGGCTGCAACGCAATCTCCAGCGCTATTTCGACCCCCTTTTTCCTCCGCGAAACGACGATCGGGAGAGCCCGATACCATCGCTCGCCCTCGTACGTGCCGTCTGCCAAGGCGCTTTTCGATCGAGCGCGGCCGCGTCTCGACCGATCGTTAAACGATAATAAAATCGGATTATAATCCGCGCCGCGTCAAGCGCGGAACGTGCATTCACGTCGCGATAAATGTCGGCGCGCTGATTGTACAGTCGTTCACCCTCATTTATCGCGGCCGGCGTTATTGGTGTCTGACCGCACCGCCGTCTCTCGCGCGGAGTCGAGCCGGTAATGATACGAGCCGCCCGACGATGCTTATCGCAAAAAAGAGGGTCAAGTACAAGTTTTACGAGAGCTTGCCACGACGAGCTTGCGCGACACATGGCCGACTGGCTTTTTTTTCAGCGGGACGGCTTAGCTTCTATGGGCAAGCGGTAAATCAGTGGGAATTAAGTGTCGTTCATCTCGGGATTAATGTCCGTAAAGGTAATTCAAACGATACCTCTGAATAACGAGTTGAAGGTGTCGTTCATAAATTATGTCGCGTCATAAGTTAATTAGTCAATTTATTTATCGTATGACTGCGGTTTCAGTTAACACTTAGGAGGTATTTAAGCGTACATCATTAATGATATTCGCATTTAACGTTTTACTAATTGCATGAAAGGAGTTTATCATTTCTTAGATGCAAGCTAGAAGTCTATTATTTTTAACTCGAAAAATCAATTTCGTAAAGGATAAAATAAATATATCCTTTATCTCTTGTTTTTAAACAAGAGTTTAACCAAGAACGGCAGGTCTGCGGTTGCAATTAAAATATCGGTTATTGGCACGAAGCATCGTCATGCGCGCATTCAAACTGCAAGAGTCCCGTCCGAAAAATGCAATATTTCGACTAATTGATTCGAGACGGGTGCTCGGGTGATCCAACTAGGAAAATGCTCGAGAATGTAACGAGAAACTGCATCGTTATGATTTTGCGGTTGACAAGTTTTCGAGCGAGGCAAAAGGAATCTTGGAGTATTTTCTAGCGGTATTTATCTTTCAGTCGTGATGCAAAGTGCAAAAATTTTCGAATCGCTTTCCTCATACCTCTGAATATATTCGAGTGTCGCATCTTGTCTCATTAGTAAAAATAA
Source organism: Cephalotes varians (assembly GCA_037157785.1). Lineage (NCBI taxonomy): Eukaryota > Metazoa > Arthropoda > Insecta > Hymenoptera > Formicidae > Cephalotes > Cephalotes varians. The sequence continues at coordinate 2,514,341 of JANQDE010000017.1, read as the reverse complement.
ACAAGAAAAAATATGTGTGTTCTTTACATATGTATATATTTTTTATTAAAGCGCGGCGTAATACATGAGCTGAAAAGTCCATTAACGAGAATATCGGATTCCAAGAATGGATCGATAAGTTACTCATAATTATCTAAAACTTGCTGAATTTTGGCTTCGATTTTCTACCTGCGGGTGACATTTAATCTAGTATTCAAATGACATTTCATACATTTCGACGGGTTGGGGGGATGACTGCAATCCTGATCCTGGGCTGATGCGTGGGACAAACGATGCTGTCGTCGCGACGCGGCGGCAGGCCACAGCGCGGTTTCCGATCGACGGATAGACGAGTAACCGAGGACGGACTGACAGTGGTCGCAGACGCATAGCTACATAGTCAGACAGTGAGTGCGGCGCTATTTTCAGTCCGCAGTCGCCTGTCGCGTCCACCGCGCGCCAACTCGGCGCGCTTTGACTTTGCTTAATCCCAGCTCTCAACTTGACACGTCCTGGACGGATTTTCGGAAAGATTACATGCTCGAATTATGACGCGTTTACGACACAAAGTGTCTTGAAATTGGTCGACTCGATTCTTTGCGTTGCTCGCTTTTTTCTCGTTTTCCTCAGATTGCTTTATATTATATAAAATTACGCTACATTATTCATTGAAGTTTATGCGACTCGATTATTATTCGTCGACGGACGCGAAAGTAACGATGAATCACCCGCATCCTTGCGTATAGCCCGCGGCCGACAACATGGCGCGTCTTACGACTGTGTCTTACGATCTGTTGTATAATCCGTTATCTTGCAAGATCGAAGCTTTACACACTCGTTTTGCCGAAGGCTTTTTGCCTCCCTAAGTCCCTTTGCCGCGACGCGCATTATGCTGACGTGAAACTTTCGTTCACCGTACGATCGTTTGCCCCCTAACAGTTTGATCGTTACTGCAATGTCATTGGCTCGTGCATCGTTTCGTTTGGGGAATATACGTCTCCGCATTTTATCATATTTCCGCCGTAAAAAATTTTATCACGTGCGTAAAACATATCGCGATTATCATGCTAGACTTACTTTCTTTTAAAGATTTATTTGAATGTTAAGCAGAAAGCGGGTTAATGTTAACGTAACACAATTAACGTAACACGTATTTTAATTTCCTCATTATAACTCTAGACCAATTTAATACAATACTCCGTTATTATATTTCAAGCGGTGAAAGAAAACGGTATCTACTTGTATTTGTCTCGCAATAAGAAATATCGCGACGCTACTCATGAATAACACGATCGATATGTCCATCATAGAGCTCTCTGATGTTCTAGAAGCTCTGATAAAATGTGTTCCCGATACATTTTACCGTCGTTTAAATTCGCTGTATAGCTGGAGCAAGAACCTTGCGAGCGATACGTCGCGACAGAAGAAGCGTCTATCTTCGTGCTTCGATCACGCTCGAGTAACGCCGGCGGCGCAATAAAAAAAATTGCACCCGTCATCCCAGCGAGTTCCGTGCCGTACGCATAATTCGATACGCTTCTCGTGCAAATGCGATCGCGCATCTGTCCACGATATGTGCATAAATCTTAGCGAGTCTGCCGACTGAGAAAGTCAACCGCAGTCATTGCGAATGCATGGGATATGCTAAGTACCGTTATTTTCGATCGCTTTCTTCGGTCGTCAATGAGCCGCGATAGGTTTGCTAGGTAGATAAATGTTTTTAGTTTGGATTTTGGACAAAAAAATCAGACAATTGTTATATCTTAGTTTCTGATGTTTTATTACATTTTATTACGTCTAATAAAAAATGTAGATGTACATGTATATAAAATAGTATTTTTAGTTTTTTAATATATACGCGTTTATATATTCAAATATAATTAATTATGAATGAAAGATAAAAGATTAATTTAGATATTGTAAGGTTAAATTGTAGATATGTTCTAAAATTTTTCTAATTAATATCATAATGTATATTATTTCATTGTACTAGACACCGCTTGATAATGCTGTTTAGCATTTTTTATTTATTTTTTTTATTGCTTACTTGCTTAAATGCTTGTATATTTAAATGCGTACAATTAACATCACATCATTAATCCTTCGATACACAATTATCAAAATATGCGATGACAGCCGCTCACGAACTAAGCGCACTTATGCGCGACAATACTTTGATAGATTCAAATATCGATTTGAATATGCCTTTTTTAGAAATGGATTTTTAAGATTTGGAATAATTATTTTTACGAAATTGCGGAGGAACAAAAATTGCGCGGTCGAGGCGCTTTCGCATTAGGAACAAGATCGAGATTAAGGCAATCGAGACAGCTGACTCTCCTCCGCGAAGACGACACGACGTCCTGATTCCATCCGCTTTCAAGGCCGCGCAAAAAGTCGAAGTACGCCGCAAATGTAACCGCAACGGTACACAGTGGCATACGATGCGATAGGAAGACTCGCCACCGGTCTCACTTTGTTCCTTCATTCTCCCGCTTCGGAAATCTCAACGAGCTCGAAGATAAGAAGCGTAGCGCGGTGGAAGATGGAATAAGGGGAAAAAACCAGTTTCACGAAACTGAACTGGCAACCTCGTTATTCGAACTCGAGCAGGGGAACGTCGCGCGTCGGGGGACTTCTATACTTTGGACAAACCGGCCAACCGGTTTCGTTCATGAACATTACCTCGGATGGCAGCCGCGCGCGGCATCAACGTTTTTTCTTATTCTTCTACGTTTCTCTCGTCAACGCGCGCGCGTTGGTTCGAAGGTTTCCTCCCGGCGAAATATTTTACAACGTTGTATACGTGATCTTCGATGGATTCGATGTTGTAGGATTAAACTGGACTCGTCGATGCATTTCTGGATTAAATTCTGGATTAAATCTTCTTAAACAAACATGGTATTTAGTATAAGAGGAAAATAAGAAGAATAATTATTTTATATTATCATTTGTCATTATCTTTATATTGATGTGTAGTGCAGAATATTTTTGATATCATGCAATCTTCGAAATTGCTCGTGGTTATTTTTTCTTAATCGCGTAAATTCTTAATCACGTTCGCACACGGTTATCCGAAAAAAATGCGTACGTGATTAATCATTAAAGTATGCATTGAAATATTTAACCGCTAGGATTTCCCTTCCTTACTGTGCTGCTACCATACTTCCTTCTTAATTAAGAATCATAATGTCAATAATTAGCTTCAAGATCTCAAGATATATTTACGAGCGATGAATGAAATAACGGAAATTAAATACCGAGACGAGAGATGCACAATATATTCATTAAATATTTATTTGTAGCTCGAACTTATAAAACATTTATATTAATTTAAATATATTTAATTAATATCCTTGATGAAAGTGAGATAAAAGCGCCTTTTTTTTGGTTGACAATTTTTAACAAATCAATTTTTAAGTCAGTTTTAAATTCATATAAGATGAAACGTCTATTTTTCTATTTGAATATCTAACAACATGAGAAACATGTATTCTCTCTCTTTACTCTATCTCTCTCTTTCGCTGCAACTCGCGCTCGACCCGCGCGCGGTATCCACTCTCGCGAATTCTGACGTCGTCGGTCGGTCGCTCGATCGCTCGCGCGTTCGAGGTATATTAATAGCAGCACGGCACCGACCGCCCTGTCGCCGCGATTCGGGAAGTACGTACGTTTGAATTTACTACGGACGTCGATAGCGATCGCGGCCATTAGCACACAATCTCTCACCGGCACGGAGACCGCGCGTGCGTGTGCGTTATGCACCGTCGAGAGGCAGCGTACGCTCCGCTCGTAAAAGGCCGGCCGGGGGCTACAGCAAGGCGCGGCGCGGTGCGACGTGAGGCTCGCACGTCCGTTCTCGCCACTTTTATGAATGAATGCAGTTCGAGTGGGCGTGCATAGCTGTGACTGCGCCTCCGCGTGCGCCGCGCCGGTGTGTGCGCGCTTCCGTCTCGCGTGTACGCACGAGCGAGTCCCGAGAGACCAATCGACCGATCGGCGCGTTACGCGCGATGACACGCATTCTAAGTCGTCATCGTGTCCTTGCGTGGACAATCAGCGTAGATTGGTGGTCGGATGAAAGATGTCGAACTCATTATCCCATCCGGAAGATGATTTCATCGTGCGATTTCGCACATTTTTCTATGTTTATCTTATGTTACCTTGAAAATTTTTTGTGACGTTGATAACAAAATGCCTGATTGCAGTTTAAGAAAGAAAAATCGAGATTACACTAATCGAAACTTTTTGAGATCACAAACATTAAAATATCTTGTTATCTAAAAATCTAAAAAAAATAATCTCTTTAAGAGCGCGAAGTTCTTTGAATCAAGATGATAAAGGTATCATTTGCTCTTGCCTCTGAAGTTTTATTTGCGAAAAGATCCTCACGCTCATACGATGAAGCGATAATAGTTCGTTTCGTCTACTAATTGAAGGCTTTAGCACTCGTCGGGAGACCGCCGGGTAATGCTTAGTCGAGAGAACACCGGGCTTTGCGCCCTCGCTCAATTTTCCCCGGGCAAGGCCTCGCAAGGGGCATGCCAGGAGACAGTTGCCCGCCCTCGCGCGCGCCGACGACGGTTCGCTCATCGTACGTTTTAAACGAGCGTCGTAAATCACGGCGGGACAGTCTTAAAAATCTTTTAACTCGCGGACTTGTCTGACGCACGGTCGTGTGGGCCCACCGTAGATCGAGATCAGCGGCTTAACTTTTCGTGCCTGACTGGTTTCACCCACCCGACGCGCGTAAACATATTGCGGAAACTGTTCATACAAACGATCGAGCCTGTCTCGCCATAAATGTGCGCGAATGCGTGATCGTTCCGCGCGAATATTCGTTGTCTGAGTTTGGCGTGGAATAATTATTTAGAAGGAGAGTGAAATGAAGTCTTCAGTTATAATTGGCTTAAGAAAAGAAAATTCATGACTCTGAAGAATTTATTGATTAAAAATTATTGTTGTGTTTTTTTATATTTCGATGGTAGCGTATGACATTTTAACTGCATATATTTAATGTTTATTTTTCATTTTTGTAAATCTTTCGAGATTCTTGCCGCATTAAATTCCTGAAAGCATCTGAAACTTCTGTATCCTGTAAGTCGGTACGGGCAGGTTAATTCGCGTCTTCCTCGGAAATCTAATTTCCACGTAATTTGATTTAATTGTAGGTAAGATAAGGTATAATCGAACATCTCACTATATAGACAGTTAGTTATAGTTTTTCAATTTGTACTCAAACAAATTTTTAATATGCATATTTTTTGCATTGTTTATTTTTTTTTAATAAAAATTGTTTCGAGCACTTTAAGAAACTAAATAATTAGATAACTTTGACTTTGTACTTAGTCTTTATACTAATTGAAAACTAAAATAGCATTCTGTTAATCGGAAAATTATCATTCCCTTTAATTCATTGCAAAAGTATCAGGCCATTAGGGGAATAAAGGATTATCCGTTTGTTCATTTCTTATTCACATTAACATTAGTAGGGCAGAATCGAAGCAAACGCGTGAAATGCTTAATTAATTTCGCAACCCATTATGAGAAATGGATATTTAAAACGCTTACAAGTCATTAATCGTTTAATAATTCTAACTTCGAATATAGCATTTCATCTTCGCATTCTTTCCTACAGTGTCGCGTACAAAGAAAATTTCATGATTTTATATTAAGGAGATTAAGGAATCACCGGTTGTTATGCCACAAATTTCCCGTACAAGTTTCGCAAATGATGAAAATTGTTCACGTTATAATAAAAATATACATTCTATGTGTACATAGAAATTCAATGTTCGCTCGAACGATACAAGTGGCGTACAAATTGCCCGATGCTTTAACGCGGAAAAGCGAACAAATACGATGAAAGCGTACAAACGAGTTATCGTTTTCCTGATTAATCGACCAAAACGAATAAGCCAATAACAGTTTAATCGAGTAATCGTTTATTCGCTCGTTTAATTACTCGGTTGAGTAGAGTGCGCACGCGGATCTGATCGGTGTTTAATACTCCTCGTGCGCACCCAAATTTTAATGCCCGCTGTGTACCATTAACGTAAAGTACAAGTCCATTACGAGATCATCGTAAATGCTCGCATCGATCGCTCGGCGCTTCGGGCATTAAACAGGACCTTTTTTAATCGGCGGTTCTTTTTTTTAAATTCAGCGTAGAGAGCGATCGCGTTGCGAGAGATATCGATCTTAATTAATTAGCGGCCTAATTGACGCGACGCTCACGCGCGCGTACGATCGAATCGTCAGGCGATGTATTATTTATCGATGACGCGCTAATTGCTCCGCGAACGAGAACAAACGAGAGAGAGCGTATCTCGCACCGCTCGCATCGCACGCGCACGTCTATTTTCTAATTTCCCCCGATTCAATTACTACTCCCGAGAGGCATTACGATCTAATCGCGTTATCTCATTTTCGCACGTCTCTCCCTCGCCCTCTCCGGCCGATATGGCGGACGCAGCTCGTTCGTTCKTTCCTTTTCCTGGCCGGTTATTTTGTCTTACGTAATGCGGAATGTTGCACGTGCGTGGGCCGACTCTACGTGGGGTAAAAAGGACAAGGAGAAGCAGATCCGTGCAACGATGGGGCGGAATGTTTCTTGGGTTGCGGCGGCTTAGCCGAGCGTAATAAAAATAAAACGGAGAAAGAGAGCCAGGATAAGAGGCGGCGGTGGTGGTCGACGAAGAGGAACAAACGGAGATATCCATGCCTTCTCATTCACGCCGCTGCGGAGGCAGCGTTTCTCCCTGCTCAGTGAGATGGCTAATAATACCTTCTTCTTGTGCAACATTTTCTTCTCTGGCCGCTTCCTGCGCGAGATAGAGTCGCGGTAGATAGGTGACCGCGTCACTTCCTTCTCTCGAAATCGACGTCGTCCAGGAATTCAGGAATTCCGTTACGGGTCGCGGACGCGCGCGCGCGAGATCTCGCCTCTGGAGCAGAATCTCGCTCGTGATCTCCGGAACAGTTTCCGCTCCGTTAGCCGCGCGTCTTCGCGTCTGCGCCCGTAGACGAGATCCCGGAGCGGTGTGTTTAACATTTCATTCGTCGGCAATACAACTGGCGACAGAGATAAGAGAAGAGGAAACGGTGCTCATCGAATTGTCGACATTATTATAAAAGAAAGACTTTTTTTTTCTTTCAGTTTGCAATTCTACTTATATTTTTTGATAATATTACTACAATAAACTTGAGTAACGAAGCATTAACATAACGATGGAACGATTTAGCAGAATAAAGATATCCTAATTTCGCAGATTGGAATAAGGCAAACTTTTAATACGAAATAAATTTTCGTTGGAATGTACTTTCTAACTAACGTATGTAACTAACGTATACATTAAGCATTAATATAAAAATGAACGCGAAATATGAGTGCGTTATGATAAAGTGGCACGCTTTATCATTTTATTAAACGAGTTACGAGACAACTGTGAAGCGATAGAAAGAATTATTAAGAAGCAGCTGGGAGTTTTATTGGTGACGATGAATTATTTATCAAAAGTGATACATATGTTTGAAAGTAGAACTTTTCTTCGTTCGTACACGGAAAGAACGATTTTGTTGAAAGATCTTTAGCTGGATACAAATAAAAAAATTAATTTTGTTGAACTGTCAAAATAATTATATAGAATGCTCAAATTGCTGGAATATCAAACATTTTGCTTATTTTTAAGATTTCAGCAAAATTTTGATAGTCCAACATAATTATTTTCAGAACAAAATTATTTTCAAACACTAATCTTCCATTCTAAAATACGGGACTTTAATCTGCTAGAAAAGGATCTTTTCTGTCGTGGAAAACAAGTTATTCGTTTATTCGCGAACAAGATTTTCCCCTTGTTTCAAATAGGACATCCAAATGCTCTCTTTCTTCCTGCCTGAGAGATCGGTCGACTCGGAACTAACATTAGCTTCTTAGAATCGCCGACAGTGAAAGAGAAAGATAGTCCTGGGTTTGCTTGCAGTTAATCGTAATGCACCAAGAGGAAAGTAATGCGCGCGCGCGTACGCGCGCGTGCACACACTCACGCGATAAGATCACTCCTTCGCTCGCCGTTTGCGCGATTACTCGGCCTGCGCTCGTGGATTATCTGACAAGAACCTCGTGCGCAGAGTTATGCGTATCGCCCACGCCCAGTCCATGAATTGTATCTCTATTCCGCTCCCGGAAGTCTGGCTGATATCGATGCGGCGCGGCGGCGGTCAGCGTGTTCTCTCGCCGTGACGTTTACGTCCTCACGTTGAAGCGAGGCGAAAGATCGGATCGGAACGTCTAATGAAGTCGAAACACACGCTATTTTTACAACGAATGTGTGTAATATACGTGGGAGGAACGAACACCTCGTGTCATCTCCGATAGGAAGGATCGTCGCGAAATTGTTTCGTTGATTTATGATACGCATTCGTAACCGAGCATTTTCACCGAGTGATGGACGATATATCGTCTTTTTTATCCATCTTTTTATCAAGAAATTCAGCTTTATTTTTGTCGGTTTTGAATAGATTTTCTAGATAAAAGTCTTACAGAAGTAATATTATTATATCGTATGTATTAACGTTACATTACAATAAATTTATTTAAATTATAATACTATAATATATTTAAACTCTGAAACACCGATAGTAATTTCGCGAAATTGTAAGGAACAGAATTTAATCGAGTATATCTTTACAATCATTAATATCGATTAATTTTTTTAAATCTGCATTATCTCGTTTCTCGAAATTTACGTCATGTTAAACTTGATGTTAAAATGCACGGCTATTTTTGTGTAAAATACGTAGAATTTTACGACATGGCTACTAAGACACCGGGAGAAAATAGCTCTTCTAAAAAAAAAAAAATGTCTGGAGCGTCGCGTTAGCATGAAATTATGCATATGAATCAGGGAGTAATCCGATTATGACGCCGGTTAAAGTGTCATTAGTATGCCGTAGCATGCGTGGAAAGCGATGGCGAGCAGCGGTGAAACTTAGCAAGAATATCGATTTCGCATTTTGTCGATCGGCTCTTTAAATAGTTGGTCGAAGCGCGACACCCGTGATGATGATACCCGTTTCTAGACTCCGAGCGAAGTTGGTTAAAACGCTTGCCGTGTTGCGCCGTGAAATCAAATGAGTGTTTATCACGCAGCGGCGTGCGCGATCTTACTTTTTTGAAAGCTGGAAAAACGCGTAGCATCCGTAAAATGGTCAAACCGAAGAGATGCGGGGAATATTACGGTGGATTAGCTCCTGATTTATTAATCCACTTTTCTCAGCGACGCCGGTTGAGTGAATCCGCGCGAGGAAAAGATCTTTCTTCCTTTCGCAGCATTATCTTCCGGGAAGAAAAGAGAGAAAAAGAGAAAGGGAGAGAGAACGAGAGATTCGAGATAACGCGGCGAAAGAAAGAAATAGAGAGGAAGAGTGAGAAGAGACCGTGGAAATAGTGTCATCGGTCTTTTTTTTTTATCCGCACGCTTAATGCGTTTGCCATTTCCAACGGTGAATTTTTCTGGACGATAAAGGCCGCGGAATCCGCTTCCGTCCACGAAGATCGATGGACGGACAGCGAGTAGTGCGTCCGGAACATCGGTCTCCTCGTCGTGAAGAGAAAATGTTTTCGATTAGCGCGATGACGGCGACGAATTCGCGACAATTGAAATTCAGAGATTTTTCTCGTGGAAATTTATGACGGCGCATAGATACTCGGGCGAACGTTTTTGATTTGTAGATCCATCCTGTTGTACTTGAGAAATCATTTTATTATACACAACTCGCAAAATTCGTTATACGATTCGTTACCCAAATTACATCGTTTCGAGAATGTCGCGTACGGAATGTACATTATGAATTGTCACTCACGACGCAGCATCAAAAGATATCCTAGTTTCGTAGCGAGTTCGTCGAATTACATTTTGACGTCAATTTGATCGATCTATCGTCGCGTATAGGAGCTTGACGATGAACGGGAGTAAAGTTCAAAGCTGTTCAGACGTCGGGAACGCTTCCTTGCTTCGTTTCCCCGAAGGGCGAAGATCGTGGCGGGCTACTAACAGCCATCAACGGAATACGGCGCGGCGTCGATTTTGGGGAGAGCAGCTCTTAGTGAGGAAGGTTAGAGTAACCGGCTCTCCGGAGCTGTCGTTTGGGAAGCACACTTTGAATATTGGACCGGACCGACAGCGACGAGATGCTGCGACGTTAGACTGGGTTGCGAGCGCGGCGAGACGGAGACTCTCTTTGACTCGCGACATCTTGATAACGTTTCGAGCCGTAGCCGCCGCTCGATTTTAAACTTTCACGGGAGCTAATTGCGAATTGGCGCAATTCCACGATCGACATTGAGAGAACCTCTAATTTAATTTGCTGCAGGGCTTGAATCTTTGGAGAATAGCTTTAAAAAAATAAATTATTAAATTTTGTGTTACAAAAAAAATTACCATCATCATATCAAAATTCAATTACACACTCTCTAATTTACTATTTAAATTTGATATTGTAATATCTTTTGTCACACAATATCGTTTGGAATTTGAAGTGTGTTAACCCTTTCAATATTTTACTTCATTTTGATATGCATTTGTGTGCTTAATTATTTTTAAGCTGCGACGAGTATATATACCGCACATTTTGCACGCTGTACATTTCTTTTTATTTCAAGTGAATTTTTTTCTTTGTATATTTTCTTTTTTATGTTCTAAAGTATTCTAAAATGTGTTAAAATTATGAGTGTTTTTTGTTTTACCTAAATTTTACTTCAATAACAAATGCAAATTTTTTACTGTGAGTATACTCGATATTAAACAAAAAAGCCATTTTTTCATGACGAATATACTCGACATAAACATCGAAAGGGTTAAACAGTGTTTTATTGTAATAACATCACGAGATATGTAATTTGCCGCTAACACATTTTTGCAATATTGAATTTGCCGTCGGTTGTAATTTAGAAAAGTGAATGTTCCATAATTCACGTTATTTTCGCTGATCTCACGTCATGCAATGGTATCCATCTACCATTTTCGCCCGACTGCTTATGTCGTCCATGTGTCTACGGTAGATGACGATGGATCCCGGTCGGACGATAAAGCTGATCCTCCAAGGCAAACACGCGTGGGATAGCTGTTGTGACGTCGGGAAGCATAGTATTAGATGTTACGCTCCGTTGTGATGTACCGAAGGTCGCTTGTATCCTGTGATCATGGAAACGGCGGGAGAAACTACTGATATACATACGCAAGCGGCCGCGAAAATCACATTTTCTTTCTTTTCTTGTAGGCGATGCGCAGAGGCAAAAATGGGATAGCTTGCTTCACGAACTTTCTACCGATAATCAGCAGCTCTCTCGAGTTTATACTTAGATCAAGCGTATATATATATATATATATCCCGTTTTGTGTCCTGGACGTTAACTGTATTATGCGCTGTATACGCGCTTTCCACGGTGCGTATTTAACAGTTACTTCGGCAGATAGTAATAGCGTTTTTAACGTTAATTTATAATAATAATGTTTGCGACTTCCATTAGAGGCACTCATGCGTTCATTAGAAAGCTGGCGAGTCATTAGCGATCGATTGCGTCCGCATACGATTATCCAGCGATTCGCCGGTTATTATCCCCTTAAGGATGCTTGGTGATTTTTTTTCGTCGGCGCTCCGGGCTCTTTCCTTCCTCCGGAGAGCGCATCGCGTCTCGCGCAGCGTGCGGTCAGGGTCGTAAGCTCTCGCGCGAAGCAAAGTCATTGCCGATGAGGATGTCGATAGAGCGAGGCTGGAAAGCGAGGTCGGTGTATGACTGTTGGTTGCCGCGGCCGTAGACCGGCTACGGTAAATATTTGTGGTGTTCGTGCGTGAAGAGCCATAGGTAATTTATGCACTTACCAGCCGCAACACCTCGCATCGTATCGTTGCATCTAGAGCCCCGTCGACGAGCGTTCGAAGCCCCCGGAGGCATGCGACGTCGGCGGCCCGATGTATATCCGCACTTTCTCTCTCTCTTTCTCTCTTTCTCTCAATCTCTCGTCCAGTTCTTCGTTTTACGCTGCTCCTTTTGATCACGTGGCCGGCGTGCGCGTGTAGCGTCGGCATCTCCGACATAATGGGTGTAATCTGGGAAAATATGTTCTAGCCATCGGAATAGCTAGCGAACGTTACGAGGCATCGGATCACGATTCGCTTTAATATGCGACTCATGTAAGAACGATATGTAAAGGATGAGACGTTTGATTTTGCTTCGACAAATCGCGCGATCGCTCGATTATTACAAATTAGCATCCATATACTTGAATTTCATTTTCACGATAATCAATAGCGTTTCTTTTTTGACAAGCGATTTATTAAGACAATTTACATTTTTGGATCTTTCAACAAAGATTTATATCTAAAAACAATTGAGAAACAAATTGAAAAGTCAAGAAATATTCGGCTTGCTATCCTGGGTATCATTCTAAGATCGCACACTTTACTGCGCTCTATAGACTTTACGAAAGTGACAAACGGGAGTAGCGACTAAGTTCTCTTTGTTCGATCTTGCCGCCGCTCATCTGGTCGTTGGAACTCGTTCGGTATAAGGTTAAGGACCTCGATCGAGCCCCTGTTTAAGCGCATCTCTGTGTGCAATATCTGTGGTAGGTCGAGACCCAATTACAACGTACCTCTCTTCGGCGAAAACTTGGACGAACCGCAAAATTAGACGTTTGAAGGGGGTCGATGAAATTACAGACTTAACACGTGGGTCGTGCTCGTCGTGAGAACGACTGCAATCGTTCGTGACATTTTGATTTAAATTATGAAGCATTAAATAAAATATTTATTTCGAGGTCGATCAAGCCATTATATCGTAAATCGACAGTCGTAAAATGTGTATATAATGTGTAATGATGAGTACTCGTGCTTGCATAGGTTTCATTTCAAGCTTATTTCGAGCCGCGAGCTCTGCTTATTTATGCTCCATTACTTTTTCACACCTTCCAAAGAAGGAATCGTCAGAGAGCCAAACAGAAATAAACAGCGGTATTGTATCGCCGCGCCTCGCAATTTTCCGATGGCGAATAGTAAAAGCTGACGCGCGTGACGCGCGGGATATATCTCGACGTTACGATTCAGTAAATCTAATTCCGTATCGAGCACAGAGAGATACGGCGATTTACCACTGCTCGATGTTCCATGTGACAGAAACATTCATGGATGTCGTACGAGCAGCAGCGTACTATCTACCACGAATTATATTATTATTTAACATGTCTAATTTTGCGCCGTGACCTCGCTCTTTTTCTCCTTTTCTCTTGCCTTTTCGCTTGCCTTCTCTCTTTCTTGGTACTCCGGTTTGTGACACCGACGAGGTCGTGGGGGTCACGTTCGATCCGAGCGCGCGCTATCGCTCGGTTTTCAAAGCCGAGAATCATCTTGGCCGGGCATTCGGTCAGCCTCCTAGAATGGATCTCGGCCACTCGGCCGGGTCAGATCTTTTGAACCGGCCTCGTGCCGGCCCGGCGCACACACCTGCTGCCCGTGCTCCAAAAAGAAAAAATTTTTCCAGCCAGTTAACTGGCCAGGCAGAGTTAGCGGGCGCAAGCCAACCAGCCAGCCTGTAATCTCCATCCGACTCGATGGGTGTAATTGGATCTTTCGGGTTTGTTCGATCGGCCTCGCGATGGCGGCGAGGGACCGTTAAAGAAATTCCGATCGCCAAATCCTACCGGCTCTCGGAAACAGTTCGTTGGTCGACCGTGCTCTCGCTTTGGTTGCTCTTTAAATGGAAATTCTTTCCTCTGTAGCATTAATTGGTCGACGTCAAAGCAAACCTAGACGTGTAAGGACTTGGGAAATGAGGGAAACACTGTAGCTTGATGAGTTTGCGAAAGAGAGATGGAGAGTTATATTTTTCACGCGCGTCATTCCGCATCTGCGATATTTTTTATCGTGCCTCTATAAATTTAATATCAGAGAGAAACGTGGATGTGAAAACATTTCAATCAGCCTAAAATAAATATAAAAGAGGTAGAAAATTTTAGGGATGTCAACTTGGAGAGCATTATATTTTTAATAAAGCGTAGATATTTATGGATGATTTAATAAAATATTAAAAAATTATTCAATTAAAATTGTTTATTTAACAAAATTTTTACAAAAATGAGATCGTAATGCTAGAAAATTATTGTAATCTGTATTTCTATTTGGTTTATTATATTCTGGATATGTATACGAGACACGTAGATTTATCCATTAATATTTCAAAGAATGTTATTATCGGCTCAATTTCCGCGATCGAGCTCGAGTTCGCGAATCGTCGAGATCCGCAAACTTTGCCGGAGTCGAGAGTTTCGCAGTTTCCTGCTACGTGATGGTGGCGCGGTGGTACAATCCGCACGCGATCGAAGGAAGGATGCCGGGGTGGGTGCCGGCCGGCGTGGCGGGTCGGCAAGCCCCGCAAGCACGTTGGACGTTGTAGGAAACGCGCAGCGAGCATGCCAGCCAGCCACCAGCCAGCCAGCCAGCCTGCTTGCCTGCCTGCCTGCCTGCCTGCCTGCCTGCTTGCCTGGTCGATCAATATTGCCATGGCTACGACGTGCAACGTGGAGGAGAAAGAAGAGTAGGCGGAGTAGGTGGCGGCTGGCTGACTGGCTGGCTGGCTGACTGGCTGGCTGGCAGTCTGGCTAGCTGGCTGGATGGATGGCTGCTGGATGGTTGGATGGTTGGATGGCCGATCGGCTGAGGGACTGATAAGAGGGGTGGCTGCTCATATTCCGGTTACATACCGCCGAAGGGGTTGGAAGGAACGGATCCGAATCGTAGAGGGTTGGCTGCGGGGACAGGGAACTACCATGGCGTGCGGAGGCTACAACGTAGTAGAAATACGTAATACTACGTCACGAGACCTACACCTTGCCCCACCGCGTATCAACCAACCAGCTAGTCAACCAACCAACCGACCGACCCCGAACGTTTCTACTCGCGCGCGCGATTCATGACGAGAGTTACGAATTACTCGTCATCGTTTTTCGCGCTCTTTCAGATCGCCTCAGCGATGGAGAGAAAAGCGCGCAGAATCGGCGCACCGCGGATTTTTCCGCCGCGAAATTTCGCAACCAGTTGACGTCGCCTTGCCTCGGGCTGCGATGTATTCTGTTAAGTATATTTATGAGTTAAAAAACTAGACCTTTGTCTTGAGACTAATGTTAATGTTAACAATTGACGCATGTAATATTTTATATCATCGTCTAAATAACGAAAATTTAGAAAAAAAAAGTTTTATTGTTTCCTACTATATTGATAAAAATTTTTTTTAATTATACGAGTTTCTCATATAACATAACTTAATGTTTGAATGTGAGTTCTATTATTAAACGTACGATTCCAAAAATAACTTACAAATACTAGATTAATAAATATATCTATAAGTTTCCTTGAAACATTTTATTTTTCTGCAGGTCACGCTTGAGCGCAAAATGAAAATCGCGACTTGTTCCAACAAAAATATTTCCGGAACACGTGAAAACTTTCCTGATATTTCAATAAATCCTTCTATGCCGCGCGTTTCGAGGACGTTAAATCTCGCGTTCTCTTTTTTAGCTAGCTCGACAATGTAACGCGCGTTTTATTCCGCCAGTTTTTCTTATGTCTCTCATTGACTGCCATTCGCGAGGTCTACAACATTGTGATAGAAGCGCGGGCAGCTGCCATCGGCGCGAAATAGAAGAGCACCGGTTGTATCGATTCTCGATATCTCGCTCTGGTCTTGACGGCGGCAAAGTAATCGGTAACGCGAATCGTGTCGCCGCCGCCACACGCGCGCGTTTCTCACTGTTCGATGTACGGCCGTATTTGCGACCTATTTCACGAAATCTCGAGTATAAATGAGGACCACCTGTCGTTGACATCTCTCTGACCAATTGACTACGCGGGAGCGCCGTGCCTGCTTGGTCGTCATATACTCGATCGTTCGCGATTAATTTCGTGAGGTCTCGAATATGAGCGTCAGGATCTGCCGTTGACATATAACTTTGCCCATCTCGGATACGATGTCGGAGGCCCTCGAAATTATGCCGACGTTAATTTAGGAAACCCGATTAGAAGCGATGTGGGACGAGTCCGTTTATTTCGATACGACGGTGCGGAACTGATATGTTAATTCTCGTCGAAATCAATTACATTCATTACGCCTGTTTCACGTTAGTGAGCGATAAAACGATACTTTATATGAGAAATATGTCCAAGATGAGAGAGAAAAGAAGCGTGAAATCAATTGTATTGTTTTATTAATATTGGATAATTTTTTTTTCATATAATATTTATTCTATGTGAGATCGTTGCGAGTTTAGTCAGATAGTTCAATTATTCTAGTCATTACGCCTTAGTGAATTGCGAACTCTTTTTTTTTTCTCATTCGCTCTATCGCTTTTACAATATCGATGAAAGTTGCTCGTTAATTTCCCGTCCGTCGTTAGAACTTTCATATTAGCCGCGGTTTATTTTTGGCATGCAGGCCGGAAGAGACCCATCGTTGCAGCCAGCTCGTCTGTATTTTAATAGATGCACGCTTCACTGAACCAGACCTCTATATCGCGGCGATGTCGACGGATGAACTTTTTGTCCCGCGTTCGTTTGTGCGCGCGCGTCTCTCTATATCTCGCGCGTGTTTTACGCAGGGTGCGTCGGGGACGCTTGCACGCCACGTGCATTTTGCACACACAGCGGCTTAATAACAGGCCCGAGTTATTCGATTACGTTGTAATCCTTCCGTCGCCAGCGCGTCGTGCTTGCGGAATTAATCCCCTGCCTTCCCCACGTCGCTCGATTTGCGGAAAAAAAGCTGAACGCGAGGTATTATAGTCCGTGAAAATCAATAACCTACTTATACGTCGTTTTTCATCGTTTACCTCGGAAAACACCGAGTTTTCATCAAGAAGACATTGAGTTTTTTTTTTAATAATTTTAAATGACCGTATATTTAATTAACTAATTAATTTAGGGAGTTGCGAAGGGAGATACAAGAAAACAAATTTTCTGTAGACCGTTATCATACAACGTGATTTTATGTGACGTTCGATGGGTTCAAAGGTTAACATGCACTCATATAGACAATACGCATGAATCAAAAATGCTGTTCGAGGTGTACAAGACTCATTCCGAAGGCGTATGTACGGCTACATCACGTTATTCTATACCTATGATTACCGCAATATTTTATAAATGCAGTCAATTTCACGTAATCACATTTCACGTAACTATAACCCTGTTATTTATAAGTGCACTATAAATACGCTTCACATTGTTGCGCACACGTCCAGGTACATAACGAAGCTTAAAAGTATTTTACGCAACAGCAAATTGCGCGTCAACCGCATACGGCGGCGTCGCGGAGACTTTTCGCTCGGGAGGGACGGCGATGTGCGGAGGCTTCTCCACGTTTTCGCCACAATGTCGACGGGAAAAGGGCTTTCGTTCCGCACGCGTTGGCGCGTGCACGATCCCTCTTTACTTTCGTGCGCGCAGAACGCGCCGTAAACAGCCCCGGTGTTCCGTATATACATCGGTAGGCCTATACTTGTCGCCCTGACTACAAGTCTTCGACTTCCTTTGTTTCACGGTTCGCCTGCGAAGGCGGAACGCCGCCGCGGCGTGCAACATTGTGAAGCCACAAGAAAGTACGTGGGACGGCGCGGAGCGGCGACGGGATCGATCCATCGCGTAGGCACCGAGCGTGGAAAACTTGGCGATCGATCGATCCTCGTCGTCCTCGTCGTCGTCTTGCGACCTACGCGCGAGGTGTCCACGTGTGTTTCCCGTTCGTTCAACGACCCGCTTCCTCCTCGACTCGGCGACGGAAGAATCTGCTTCGTTCCATCTTGCAAGCTACTCGAAAAAAAAAAAATCCTCGCGTTCGGTAAAAACTCGCGACGACGTCGATATCGAACGCTACCTTGGATCCCGCACGAGAAGCGCTCTCCTCCGGCGAATTATTGCGTGCAACCCTTTCGTTACATTTTGCCCGCGCCTCTTCACACGCAGGAACATATCGAGACAATGTACCGCGTGTAGGGCAATTGCGCTTTGGGGGATGAAAAATCGCCTGAAGTATATTAATCGGCTCTATGACTCATGCACGCTCATGCGGAAAGACTTTGTCTACCGTTAACGTAAGCTTGCTGCGGGGAAGTATTAGCAACTTGTAGCATGAAGTATGGATCTTATCGACTACTCTCTACCCTCATTGTGTTCAAGATTTCTAATTTTAATTCAGTACAATCGTTTGTTTTACCCGTCTCGCTTCGAACTCGCAATTACACCGTTATAATTACCAAGGAAAACGCATTGCTACTTTTTTCCTCGCGATTACCGCGTCACGTTGCTAATTTTTAAATACTCGTAATTGAAGAAACTTCAGAACTCGACTTTAATTCTATAATCTCGCCGTAGGGTTCGTTCTCCTTGATTCGATTAATTTTGTAATCACCCTCATGCATTTGTCGGGTTACAGAGTTATTGTTCGCTCGTACTTAAAATTCCCTCATTTTCTTTTTTTCGTCAGCGCGCAGGACATTGCGCGGAGGCGATTCTCTGTTTTCCTTCATTGTTATTTCATCGGAAGCGAGTAACCTACTGCCTTCGTCGTTCGTATTACCCCGAGGCGAGGCGTGCTCCTCGTGTCGTAATTCGCGTGCACGTGAATGCAGTCGGCGATGGTGCCTCGAGAATCGCCCGAGCATTCATACGAGTGCAACGTACGCGCGCGGCGTCGCCTTCAGGGACGGCGCCGTCGCCGCACCGTTGCGTCGCCTCGGGGTAGCGTCCGTGCAATTGCGAACAATGGCTCGCTTTTCTGCCGCGGAATTTACGTTCACGAGGAAGGAAGAATGAAATTGTAATTGAAGATACTTAATTGTCTCCTTAAATGCACTTACAACTACGCGGTTTTCGAATAGTTGAGCAAATTTAGGTTTGAGAGCGCTCGAACGTGTCACTCGGCCTGCCGTACAGGAGCTAAATAAAAAAAATTGCAAAACTTTGTGAAAAGTTTGAAAGAACAGGTGCAGAATTGTAAATGTAGAATTGTAGAACATTGAGACAAAATTTAGTATGACAGAGAAATTACTTTGCAACTCTGACTTTCTCCGTTTTGATTTTACTCTTGACCCTTATCTCAATTGGAGTCGAATTGGCACAACTTCATAAGTTTATCATTCCGGAAGCTCATAACATTTTTCTCAAGACTCCGTACTGGATTAATCAGGATATTGTCGGTTGCTACAAATTGCCGCTGATATTACGATACTAAAAACTAGATAATCGAGCTCAGGTAAGTTTACCGGATTGACTAGGCTCGCGAGAAGTCAAGGGTCAGACTTTGACGCCGGCGGCCGATCCGTCCGTCCCTGCCCACTTGGCAAGAACGACGTAGTACGGCGTAGTACGTATCTCGACTTTACACGCGACACGCACGGAGCGCACTCGAGGCGTACTCAGACATGCGTGCGCACCGGCCGGTCTTTCGCGACGGCGAGACGAACGGAGTGCGACGCGACGGCGGGAACATGTGTAGAGGTCGATTCACATTCGCGTGCGGCGCGATAAAACAAACTGGCACTTTGAGGGGACTCCAATAAATAAAAAGGATAACCAGTTTAGTTTTCCTGAATCTGTATGAAGCCGGATACAAGATCGAGAGAGCGAGCACGTGGGAGCAAACGCGAAGGAGCATCTTGCTTCGATGAGTGCGAATGACAGCGAAGCAAATTGTTCATTTGCGCTCGTAAGCCTAATATGCATTCGGCGTTAATAAGAAACAAAAAAGAAAACGACGAGTTATTGTAGGAAAAATTTCAAAATTATGGGAAATATGTTTGCATTCCAGTTATTTAATCGCGCACGGTAATGTTGCGCGTAAGGTCTGTATTTATTGTCGTTTACGTTTTCTGGTATTTCAGAACGATGATATTACGCAAACCGGCGCTTACGCTACGCGTAAGAACGAGTATTACGTTAACAGGATCGAGATGAGTGCGGTAAAGCGAGCCAACGTCGGCACACGAAGCCGTAGCAATCGTAAGGTCTTAACGTGATCACGATTCGCAGACCGAGCGCGATATGCGAGCGCCAGGCACTTTCTCGTTAATGAAAACTTTACTGCGCACCCATGTCGGGCGCGCGCGCGCGCCGCTGACGTTTTAATTGGATCGCCATCTTTTTAATTGGATTCGGAATTAATGGCGATGCCCGCGACTGAATTGTCGCGAGCGTACGGGAGTGACCTACGGCCGCAATCTTCGTTCGCCGATGATTGTAATCGACCCGCTGTCTCATGAACAAACGTTTCGCCATTTAATACATTGCTCTGGATTCTTGCGAATCTTCAACTCTGCTTCGAATTATATAATATCTCCTGTTATGCAAAAATGAGTCAGCAGAATCAGGAAATTGCACATTTCAGATTTTATTTCCTCAAATGCTGCTTAGTGATTCAGTATATTTTTACATATAATATTATTCGGAATATCTTGCTGGACACTCTCGTTGTTTCGCGACTCGAAATGAATTCCAACGAATTTCCTCATGGGACAGACTGCGTCTATCATGGCAATAAACAGGAAGTCTCCGTGACCGTGTCACAATTCAGCCTTGGTGTCGGCGCGGGAGAGCAGCGGCGGCTGGCCGCGACTTGCCCGAAGGTCGTCGCCATAATTCAGCTTGGGTCACGTTCGGATTCGATTCAGTTTGCGTTGCTCGCGGGAGGTTGCTGGATATCTTGCGCGGCGAGTCGCTTCGCGCGGGGGACGTGGCGCGGCGAGACGGGGGCGCGAGAGAGCGAGCGGGCGAGCGAAGGGGCCACGGACTACCGGATGTGACGTACTGGTTCGTCTAAACATAGACACGCAGCGTGCAACTCGCGACGACGAGGCGGCGGCAGCGAGCGATGCCTGTCCGCTCGCTCGGCTCGGTTCCTCCACTCTCTGGACTCTAGTCAAGGCTACAACTGCCATCGACAGCCAGGACCGTAGCGGCAAAACGCTTCAAGTGGTTAAAGACCTGGCACGTTCCGTGCCATTTCAACAAACGCATGATTCACGAAACGTGAAGATGATTTATCATGAACCGGAGTTAGGAGAATTTTATGATACATTCTTTTCTCCCTTTATCTAATAATCTCTCACAAAGAGTATAAATGAATAGGTTGAACTCTGAACTTATCAGTTTTAAACAAATACTTAAATAAAAAATAGAATTTCATCTCTGCGTATTTATGTTATACGATTATAATATCGCGAAATCTCACGGTACATTTCTTATAATAACTTATTTATATTCTTTTCATGAAAGATGCATTTCGATGCATAAACTTAGGCAGCGAATTATTGGCTGTCATGTCCCGATTTCATCTTTTTAATCGACGCAACACAATTTTGCAGGACAAATTGGAATTGAGCTGATTATCTGAATGAGTCTCGCATAACTGGTGATATAAAAACATATCGTTATTATGTCAGAGAATCAAGGATGTGCTCTAAGTTCACTCTTTGAACATGCGACGCGAGAGTTGGCGCCTGCTCGCGCGAGAATTGCGGCTCTGAATGAAAAACCGAACCGGGAAAAAAAAATAACGTGGGGAGAGAGGAAAGAGTTACGAGCTATAGATAAAGTGAACTAATGTAACCTCTGATTCATTCACTGAGCGCGTTACGTAAACCGACCACGCTCGATGAATTACATTGTGCGTGCACGCCACCGTGAACGTACGCTGATAGCGCGAATCAACGTTCTATTGTACGTTACTTTAAATATTCGTCCTCCTAGAACATCGACGAAGCCGTACTGAAAATTAAACTATCGTACGGTTTCTTCTAGAAAATAAATTTTCAACGTCGATACGATTCGGTCACCGTTATCAATATCATTTACATATCTCTATAGCCGATGTACCTCTCTCTTCTCGTGCGCTCTTTACTCTTATCCTATCTGTGCAATTTAAAAAAATTTTATTAACAAGTTATCTTTTATTTTTTACAGGTAAGATTCGTCAAATCCCCATTCGTCAGATATCCGCTAGCGTAATCAAGGTTGCATTCAGGATATGGAGTCTCGTAAGTCGTCTTGTCGATACTTTCAATTAATTTCGTTGTAACACTAGACCCGATAAACACGATATACTTCGAGTCGACTCTCATTTTGAGTCTGATTAACTGTTACGTTATGAAACTACGCTGTGACACACTTGCGTCATTAATCACCTGCGTTTTATTCGCGAGATGGAGAGAGGATTGTAAAACCTCGGCGTGTAATTAAGAGAACGGAGATATAAGCTCGTTTGAAAAATGAAGCTTTTTAACAGTCACCGGATATGATCCGTTGATCACGCCGACAACCGGCGCCAACATAAAAGAAAGAAAAATATGTCCTTTCTATTCGAAATATCGTGTCTTTAAATATATTCTTCCAGGATTCGTTTAATCTCGTAATTCTTCATAAAGATGCTATTACTCATTTCCCGCGCGATTAAAATCTCATCCGCATTCTTTCAATCACTCTCGAATCGCACCGTAATCTTCCAATCACCGCCATTTAGAAAGGTGTATTCGTTTGAATAATCATTGATGACATTTAGAATTTTTTTTTATTTTGTAGGAATAACATATTTAATTCGTATATATATTTAGATAATATAAAATAAGGTGACATCTATTTTATGCATATTAAAAACAATCATTGCCCAATAGCCTTCACATTCTATTATAGTAAGAAAATAATTAATTTTACCAGATTTACTTTGAAAGTGTGAAGGGATTAGCTTTTCCTGATGGAATATCAACATTTTCCGATCTAACGTTATCGCATATTCAAATATTGTTCACGCGATGTGCGTACCGTCGTCGATATACAGGAAAGCGAATAAAGGCATTTGTCACATGCACCTTTAAGCTACGCAGCCTTCTCCCTCGAAGGCCGTAATATCGCACAATAGGGCCCTCCTAGTACGCGCATGAATGGCGATGAATCGTTTAGTGTGCGTGAAAGCTTCGAGTGGACCTCTTCTCTTGTCTTGTTCTCTGCTTGCCTATCTCGACATGTCGTCGCTTCGCTGTACCTCGTGCGATATAAATTTCGACAAAAATGACAGAAAGAGATCTCGTTAGTATAATTCAATAGAGTTATATCTCTTTGTCTTTGATTCTTTCTCAAGGATAATGTTAATATTGCCAGAAGAAATGATATGTTGGAAATGGTATTTGGAAGAAAGAAATAAGGAATTTTAAGTTTTAAAAATCATTTGTTACAACGAACGTTCGCACATCGAATATCCGCTCTTTGATCGCGAGCAAAGTATGTTCCGTGGCGCGTACAATGGCGGGCTTTGCCGCATCTGGCGGAGAGTCGGTTTGTACGTGACAGTCCGCGTATATGTATTTCCGCATCACGATGCCGACGCCGTCCTGTCGCTACCGACCGACCGCCGTATTTCCTCTCGCGCGGCGATCGGACCGGAAGCGAACTTGATCCCATCGAAAGCCAGTTGAAACTCTGGCGGAAGAGACGGCCGTTGTTTCGTACAGACGGCGAACTCGGAATTCTCTCCCGTTCCAAGCCGGAACAGGCTGGGAAGAAGAAGAAGCGGGAGAAGAAGAAGAAGAGAAGGGGTTGGCACGCGGCGAGAAGAACACGGGGGTCCTTCTCTCCACGGCCGGGAATTCTGCACAGCCTCCGCCTACAGGAACCTCAGACGAGAGCATCGATCTGGGCGTCGGCCTCAAGACACCTCTCTCTCTCCCGCACCCCTCGCGTCGGCTCGCTCCCCCGTCGCCGCGCCACCACCGCCCTGTTCCTCTTCCGCTCTCCTCTCGTGCTTCGCCTCTTCTCTCCTTCTTCCTTTCGCCATTACGGACATTGTGCTCCTCACTCGTTTCCCGCTTTCTTTTTTTCTCCCCGAAAGTGGACCAAACTGGAGGCGGCCGCGCGTCCATTGTGCCCTACCGCCGTCCTCGTATTCCTGGGAGGCTTTGATGCTGGATGACGACATTCACGCAACGTACGACTTTCCCGTAATCCTTAAAATATCAAGTTATTCTTCCGCGTGAATATTTTTTGTCAACCATTTTAGCAGAGAAAACAAAAATAATATTATATTACAAACTCGAGCGTTTGTCAGTACAATCAGCTTAGTAAAAATATCTTCGTATTCAATTTTTGTCATTATATACTGGATGTTAGATATTACGATTTTCTATAAAAAAGCAAAGGATAAGTATTATTTGCTTTTATGAATGCGATTTTTTCCGTAATCAGTGATCGGAACATCCGCCCACGGAGTGTCCGATAGATTTAGCAACGTAACGCTAATTTGGTTTCTACAACGGCTTATCGATTGCCGTCTTGATATCGTATTTGGGCCAATGTGTGCCCTCGCAATCAGGAATTCATCTCCTATAGGGAAGGCAGCTTTTCCGCGGCATTGTATGCACGTCATTCGGGCCTTGTCATCAACTTGGAACTCGGCGGAAGCACAACCAAGTCCGATTTGTTCCTCCTCGCTCGCTTGCCTGCTTCTTTGTTCGATTTGGGTATTTCTCTTCCATCTTGTCGATCCTCGCTTCCAGAATTACTTTTACGAACGGATCAAAACTATATCGTAATCTTAATTCAGTTTATGATTATCTTACGTTC
Organism: Cephalotes varians; assembly: GCA_037157785.1. Taxonomy (NCBI): domain Eukaryota; kingdom Metazoa; phylum Arthropoda; class Insecta; order Hymenoptera; family Formicidae; genus Cephalotes; species Cephalotes varians. The sequence goes on along the minus strand of JANQDE010000017.1, from coordinate 2,489,708 downwards.
ATATTCTCTTTCCTTCGATTGATAGCTTGTAACTGATCATGTTATTTATATTTTGTGGATAAGAAATCGCATGAATTTTTAACATTATTATACATTTTTAACATTGCATCCGCATTATTTACTTTTTGATATTATTTTCTGTACTTTTCTGATTGTATCTCTTTTCTTCCATTTTTGACAATATTCTGTGGTATCTAATTTAATTTTAATTTTTGATGTTATAACTTATGACTTATGATGACTGTGTTTATTATATGATAAATATACTTTATGTAGTGTTTTCGATCGTTACAAACTAATTTTAATAAGGAAAACTCTTTAAAATTAATTTGTAATTGTAACAATGTCTAAATTTTTGTGTAGTCAGATTGCTAAAAGCAATCTTCTCTCTGCCGCAAGTTTTTAACAAAATGATAGTGCCAAACAAATTATTTTATTTCCATCAAATCCGAATGCATTTTTAAAATAATTTTGGACAGAGAAAATTTATTTAGCAAGAAATATGATCATAGTTATTATATTTTAATTTATTTGATAATCGCATTACTTAATGAATTCTTAATTGATATCTACGATAAAACATTTGACAAATTTGAAAATAATTATATTTATGATATCGCGAATTCTTTTTTGTATAACGTAGAACGTGTATAACGTAGAAGGATCTCTTTTTAAACTTTATGCTTGACTCAGTCACCTTAAATTAGACAGTGTTACGTAAAGTTGGTAAGAGGACATATTTGCGATGAGCTGCACTTTGCCAGTGTTTTCAGGAGGGTATTTACTCGTAAAGTAGACGAAAAAAGAGGAGCCAAGAATTTGTTATCCGCGTGCGAGGATTTGCTCTCGATTTTATCTATAGACAGAATTTCTTATGCGAATTTCTTTTATTATTTTCTAACTGAAGATGTCATAGTATAAAAATATTAGCGGATTTAGAAATAATATAACGGTTTCTGCGTACGATTGAGATGGAAATCTAGTATAAACCTTAATATTCTCATCGTTTAAGAGATAGCTAAAAGAATACTTACGAATAGACACGTAGCAAAAGCATTATCGATCGTAACTTTTCGATAAACTCGCGAAGAGACATAACATCGAAGCGTTTTTTCGACAAGGATAAAAAGTATCGTGAAGAGAATATTTCGATTGACACATCCTGTGGAATATTAGGGAGATGACATCGAACGTTTTCAGTGGCGGTAATTAAAGATATTTTGATTTCCTTAACTGCTCTCTCCTGCTTTTTCGATAAAGTCTTCGAATATTCCTTACGAAATCCTTAGTTATCTTCTACGTTAGAGCGCTATTACATAGATAAATTTTTAAAATAATTATGATATTAATTAATTTAATTATAAACGAATGGTTCTGTGTGCAGTTTAATTTTCTTTTTTTTTTKAGAGATTGAGAAAATTAATTTTAAGTTGGAAACATTAAACTTAATTTCAATATTCTTAATTCCCTCAAAATGTCAAGACTAATTTCACGAGTTCTAGGAGAAAGTCTATATAATTAAAACTTATGCTCTTTAATTAAAACGTAGGTTTTAATTATACAGTGTGCAGCGACTGAAACGTCTATTAGGGATTTAGTATAACAATAGCGAATATTTTTTTGTCTGGCCAGTAATCTTGTACAATCTCTCGCCCTATCGTTGCCGAGAGTGACCCTGGGGAGAACGTTCGTTTACCTCCCGCGACATCGCGGCTACGTGGAATCGGAGTCTCCTGGAACCCAGTTAAGAATTGCGTAACACGCACAGCCGGTCGATTACCTCAGGCGTGTAGATGCCATTGCATTGCGGTGCAAGCGGCGGCAACCGTCGCTCTGCAAGGTGATCTCATTACAGAGATATACGCATTCCGCGCAATTACGTCAACTCGCGAATTACGTAACTCGTGTGCGTAGGCCGACTGAGATTTCACTAGTCGAACCTCTCGCGCGTTTGCATTGATTCGCATAACTTTTGATTTTATAAAGCGATTTAATGTAGGTAGCGATTTTCTTAATTAATAGTAATAAATTGGCGCGCTCGACAGATAATTGAATAAAACGTGCAATATATACGTATCTATGCAATGGTTGATTCTTTCAATATATCACGGTTCGAATAATTTAAAATTACAGGATATCGCCAAGATCTTAATTAGCTTGATCTGTGAAAAGCTTTGATTTTTAGCAATTTTAATAATTTAAATTTTAATTAACATTAATTTTTATATATTGTATGTTTGCACTTCTGAATTCTATTCATTTTCTTAAATTCAACGTACGTATTATATGTTCTAATTTCACCAAACAATAGTGTATCCATTAGTGTGTTAGTTTATATATTGTTTGGTTCACTAATGGTATTTTAAACGATAACGAACAAATCGAATCATACTTTCCATCGTTTCTTCTACGACCGGACTCCTAATAGGGACTTCCGCGACAGGGTCTTGGATTTGTTCAGACCATTATAAATGAATAGTGCGAGGATCGCGATAGAAAACAGTGTCGGTTGTACCTACAACTGCGAAATCGTTGGATAGCATCTCCGGGCAGGAGAGCGTGTTCTGAATTCTCGAGACAGAAATCGCCCTGATTGGAACGCTCGAGGAATTTTTGAGTTCGTGTTCTCGGAATTGACGTAAAAGGGAGTAAATTCGTAAATTTGATATCAATAAAATCGGGTTTTTTTTTAATCGTAATTAATACACATTCCTGATTACAATATGGAAATGCGATGTAGAAACGTGAGCTCTTATTTTACAATCGTAAATCAATGGATTTTTTGCACGGATTTTAAAATGGATTTTTAAACAATAATAAAAAGTTAGCATCTATTCGTATCTTATTTAATTTTAAAATTAAGATAAAACGTTTTTAAAAAACTGCGTTACATCTTTCGCAATTTTAAAAATATATCACCTCCGTTTAAAATGCGAATGTATAGAAAAAGAAATTAATTTTTTCAAGCATGACACATTTTCAAACATATATTTTTAAAACTCGTGACGATAAGCGATATTGAAGGAACAAGGGCAATAGAAATTTTCAGAACTGCACGCGAGAAACAAATGATAACTTTCAGCGAAGCATGAAATTAGATATATACATAAAAATGTGATATCTGGGAGAGAGAAGAAAGTGCTGTACTCTATCTCCGATCCACTGCGAGGATCATCCTGAGTTGATAAGATAGGCGTTACTCTCCGGAGAATTTATTTTCGCGTGCGAGAGACAACGCGACGCCGCGATGATAATCTCCGCTGCGTCAGCTCAAATCGTGTCGCATCGCGGATGAGATTCGTTACAGCACAATACACTTAGGTATTTCTCCGTTTCTCTTCCATTTTTCTTTCCTTTTCTAGCGTTTTTCTAGATCCTGTAACGCAACGGTGTTTCGTGCTGTTAATGACATTTGGGATGACGGAAGAAAGATATAGAAGTGAATATCTTATTTTACATTTGCACGTAATTATACGAACATAATATACAAAGTCTGATTATTGTTTTAGAGTTAATCTTATATATGTTTCTCATTTTGTGCAAGTTACGTCATTTGTAGTTTTATAACGACGCACAGCTTTCTTTATAACATTACGTAATCATGTTAGATGTGCAAATTAATTCGGTGTCTTTACCCTTGTACACCAAAACTTTTTTTGCGTTAATATTGAATCTTGCGGTTTCATTCTAGTTGGCCAGAGTCAACTTACTTCTTTTCTTCTTTTAGAGTTGTCGTACAAAACTTTTCATCGTCAGTAATGAATTTGCGGAAATTAATTAAAGGTAAAGGCGCCGAATTGATTTGCACACTTAATAACAAGATTTTTCGTGCAAATTTTTACTGAACATGAAAAGAAAAAATATAATAAATTTTGGCGATAATGCTTCTACATAAAGCCGTGATCGTATTATGCCCTGCACAACGATATGCGACTGCAATTGATCGCCGTAATGCTGGACGGCAAGGGTTGATGTTTACGGAAAAGCAATAAAGCTGCTGGAGTCTCGTAAAGCCGATATTGTGTAGCTTTCGCGTTCGTCGCTCTCATCGCATTCCTGCGTATCGCTACACGTGCGAAATAGCCGATGGCGCGAGCACACACGTTCGCGCTTCTTTCCGTAACGTGCCTTTTACGCGTGCCTGAGGAATGCATCTCGAACGTGGTGCAGATCGTTAGTTCCAGATCACCCGCGTTGTTCGATTTACAAGCGATCCGATAAAAGACTTCCTCTTTCTCTCGGTGCAGTTTTCTTTTAATAGTCCATATGAAAATGCATTTATAGATCAACCGTAAATCATAAAAATGTTAGTAATAAAATGCTAAAAGTTTCAAGCGGTCTAAAACCTAAAAGTAGCGACGTTAAAAATAAAAAATAAAAATCTTCAAGAAAGAAGTGAAGTTAATTAAATAGGACTCTTTTCAATTGCAATTCTTGTGGTTTTTTTTTATTTTACAAAGTCAAAATACACAGTGAAAGATGTAAGGAAAAATGCTAACTTAAAACAGTTTCAGATAATAATAATATAATAAAAACAAAATTGTATATTTAAAAACGTCTTTATATTAAAAAATAGCTATAACTACTTGTGTCTGTCAGAAAGCAAACGCTGAAAAATTAAGATTTCATTCCTAGATTTTGTAGAACGTCCCCGCTAGACGTGTAAACGCTATAACGAACTTAGGGCTCTGGGTACGATGCCTTTGGCGAGCGTCACTGCCACGCGAAGCGGTCGTAAAAGTATACCGTAAAAGGTAGATTGCTCATCCGAGGCGTTGACGCGCCGCCGGAATCTCGCCGTCTCCCTGCTACTTCTCTCTTGTATTCACGCACTCAGCAGGACATTCGAGACTATCTCGCGGCGAGTCGTGGAATTCGACTAACGCAAATTGAAACACGAGTAGGACATAAGTTCCTGCTCTCTAGGCTCGTATTCCGCGGTAATCACGGAATTAACGTCGGAACTTTACGTAAATAAGTTTAACGCTCGTCAAAACTTTAGTGGACGTTATGCTAATCTATCTACCATCATAAAGGAAACGCGCTAAATTAGAGGATGTTATCATTTTTTAAATGTATTATTTAACAAAGCATCTCTTTTCTTCCATAGAGACAACACATTTAGCTTCTATATAGAAGAATTAAATTATTGTTATTACAAACACCTCTAACTTCAAACATAAAATTTATATACTTGGCACGCGATTATATACTTCCGGTACAAATGATGAATTAATCATTTCCTAGCTGTTTTTACGCATGAAATCTTCTGACAGTTTGATCAAACATTTTTTCCATCGCACGTGCAGGCATGCGGCTTGTATTTTGTTTACACGACTTCCGTCTCTCACTGGCAGTCGGACTATCCGGCTTTCACAAATATCCGCGTACATTCCACGAGCGGAATATGCAGCGGACGCAGCTGTCAGCGAAGAGGAAAGGTCGAGTCGCTGTGATTCGGATATCGTGATAATTTTCTCGGTCGAACGGAAAATGATTAAACCCTTAATTAACTCTAAACGAGCCCTCCCGGTGTTAGCCAGACTTGCTTTTTGCCGCGCGTCTCCGCAGCAGGTGCCGGAGACGGGAAATATCGGTCTCTTGCTTAACTCGCCGGAGCAGATGCCGCGCTAAGAAAAAAAGGCGATACTACGGCGGCCTCTCGGTTCAGGTAGCTCTTAAAACTTTCGTAGCGCACTCGATTTTATGATTATAAATTAATCTTTGCTCCACCGGTTCTTGTTTGCACTCATTAGACCAGCGTCTCCCGGTGCTTCATTTTAGCTATTGTACAAAAAAAAGAAAACTTGAACTAGGGAAACTTGAAATAAGTGAGACACATTTATGATACTTTATTATTTAACTTATGACTGTGATGCATATATCTTTTTTTAAATCTAACGAAAATATAAATCCCCTTTGAGATGACCGACGCAATGTCTTACGACAATGATTGTCTGACTCGTTTCTCTCGCTTTTCTGATTTTCCTAACTAAACTTGAATGTTGGCAATTTCCCGCGAGATGTTATATCTTTCGGCGCGATACGACATGTCATTGGTGGTAACCTTACGATGTAAAATTACGGCGCGTGTAATATCAAGCCTTTAAGCCTTTGATGCACGATAGAGCAAGAGAGATTTCGGGGAATGCTCAAATCAGTAATTGAAACATATATAGAATGGAACACGATGGACGACCGACGATGTCGATGAGCGGAACACAGATCTAAATTAATCGCGGAATCATTTAATCATCCTCGACGAATCAGATCCTGCCGATTCTGTTCCTACAGCTTACCTTAAGTGCACGCAGGCGAGTATTCGCCTGGTTAATGTATCAGTTTATCTCCGGCGTATGGTTTAACTTAGTTCCCGATGGATAATGGAGTTAGTACGTTTTGATTGCAACCTACCGTGCACGTAACTCAAAGCGATATTGTTTTAACTCCCTCCACTCCGTCTGCTCTCGCAATCCCGCTATATTAAACTAAACGTATCATCCGCTAAATCGCATTACGATCGTCGCAGGTCTAGCCTTAATGTCAGCCCAATTGATAACAACTTGTTCTTTCGTTTCGACTCTATATTCGTACAAGTAAAATAAATTTTAAAAACACCGAGTACTTTAAAAGAAAATTTGTGCAACTTATTAAAACAATAATTGTCGAAAATTAATATTCCAGCGATTATTATTAATTTTCCACAATTCCGATTTTTTAAGACATAAATGTTTGCCTTGATATATATATATATATATATATAGCTGAGATATTCGATAAAGAAAAAAGTACTTGAATGATGCAGTGAGGGAAGAAGGGACGGACAATTTCATACTTGTTCTCGTTGAACGGAGTTATTTTACGACGAGAGCCTCGCGCAGATATCACGGGTTCTCCGGTACTTGTTCAGGCGTTGAAATCGGCCATTTGTCATCGTCACCCCTCTCCGTCATCACGCCGGACGGATTTTCCCTTCGCGGAAGGTTTCCTGGAGCACAATAGCGGCGCGTGCATACACTTACCGAGAGGTCCCGCTCGGTGCACCGCACGGTCGTCATCGATCATAATTACGAAAGTGTTGCAGACCCGTCGCCGTGTAGAGACAATTAGAATTAGTCGCGCTGGTAATTATGACGTCGTTTAGGGCCATGCCTCGATTATTATTGCGATTATTATCTCGCCGTGCGTGTTCGCAATGACGACAGTTTATTAGCTATAGATCTTTTTTTTCTTGTGATTTCCTTTCGTCATTTCTCAATTGCGCCCGGTCGTTTTCTAGTCACAAGATTCTGCGGAAGTCGATCGTTACGGTTGTTCCCGATCGCATGCGCAACTTTTGTAAACCCTCATTTTCCACTTTCTAGTTTGTTGCGCCGGCTTTCCGTCGATAATGTATTCTACTCGACGGAGACATTGTTTGACGAAGACAGCCAAGTAATCACACGAAGTAGAACGTAAAAAAATTAATTCGTGAAATCAGTGCCATATGATGTCGGGAGAGCACGAAGTTATGTCTTACATTTAAATTTAATATAATTTTTAAATAAATATTAAATTTTTTATAATAATATATATTTTACTCAATGTATATTTTACTCATTCATTTGAGTCTAATATTACTGTTAAATAACTAATCGTAGTCGCGCAGAGATTAAGGGTTACGCGAAACGGACACCGATCTCGGTGCAATTCTGCAAAATTAACAGACATTCGCATGTATTTCGCGCCTAATTATATGATGGCCTCGTCCTCGTATTCCACCTTTCCTCTATGTATATTCTTTTTTCTTTAGGTAAGGTCAATTCACGGAAGAGCGTTGTTAGATGCACGCTTGCTTAATGCAATTATAATGGCGTGTATGACGCCCGTATGAGCAGATATCTGCACTTGTCCAACACATTCCTTCATTAGCAGGCGATTTCTTGCGCCTTCTCCCACTTTTCCACATATATTTCAACCTTCGTCTCGTCGCCTTTTCCCTTCGACTGGCGTTGCTAATGCTAAAGTCGCGAATAACGCGGCCATCATTATCCTTCTTGTTATCGTAATTATCGTCATCATCGTCATCATCATCATTATTATTATTATCGTCGTCTTCCACGTGTTCTTCATTGGTCTCGACGCGCTCTTTCCTCTCTCGATAGTATCGATCCGTAACACCAGTTTGACCTCGTGTCGCTTCGAGGATCTTGCTGGTGTAAGGATGCTTTTAGCCGAGAATTACAAGATACCATCTAGTTTTGGCTCTTTATTCGCGGCAGATGCCCCAGGTGCATTCCACTTAGACGGCCGTCCTTTTCGCTGTCGATGCTTCTAACACATCGGCATTGTTAATCCTCAATTGAGACGAATGACGTTTAATCACTACATTCCATTCTTTCATAAGCAAGTTTCTTTCACATGCGATCGTTTAGACGATCGAGCGAAAGAGGATAAAAGAATCCTTTAGGAACAGTCTTGACAATGATGACGATGTCTCTTTATGCAATTCCGATGCTTCACTGTCTCCTGACATTATCGGCCTAGTTTCCAGACCGCCTGTCCCCTTCTGCATCGAGTACCTCGACAAACCGCAAGTTGATATCGTGTTGCAAAATGGAGCAAGTAGCGACACGAGATTCTCGAGCGTGAACATATAGGATAGAATCGTGTGTAAACCGTGTTATCGGTGAAGCTTCTGAAGCGTTTTCTGTCGTCGGAGACTGTACTATTTTTCTTTTAGGCCGATCGTTAAGAAACGTAGAGGGACATTTATTTATTTTAATGGAAAATTTCGAATTTTTTAACGTTTCCCATGCGAATCTTTTGTCAGAAACTAATAATGCAATCTCTGAGTCTACAATAAATTCTTTCCGTAAGTTGCGACTACTTGGAATAAAATTGAATTAAATCTTTATAGGTATCTCGCATTCTATGAGAATAATAGTACAAGACCCGTTTTCTAGTTAGGCTAGTTAATAGTCTTATGCATACACGTAGGTATTCTATAATCAGCTCAGTAAATACAGAAACTTCGCGTATAATTACAGTTTCGTGCAAGACTCAAAATTCTTCCTTCGCCGCCCTAGTTTACTTTCGCCCATCTTGATTATATCTCGCATTAAAGTTCGGATCGAATCGGAAGCGGAAGCGTAAATATCCATATCGACCTGCCGTTTATCAAACGCACCATGACGCCCTTACGGCGCGCACGAATCGTTAAAGAATCGACCAATACAAACAACGATCGTGGATAATTTGCAAGAAAAGCCTGCCGTGGCGATAATGTCCGCAAATAAAGGAGCCAATTACGTGCGGTATGATGACCCGAATTTATTAAATCCTCGACTATGGCATTACACCAAACGAAGCTTCGAAGGGCATGAAAACTTTAGCCTCCAAAATGGTCGGAAGAGAAAAGTTAGTTGTAGGAATTTTGTGCCACAAAAGCCTTTAATCGTTGATAAAATTTGAAATTGGAGGGCGATATCGTTCTAATGTCCTCAAGATTCTTGCCGTTCAACATCGAATAGACCTTTATAAGCTTTGTACAAAGTACACGATCAAAATGAAAATTATTTTTTAGATCACGTAGGGAAGATTGCCTTGTATTTTTGGCTACGTATTACTAAAGATAGAAATCATTTCAGTATAATGTAGCGATTTCTGGCAGTGAAACATGCAACCACGTAAACTCGATTGCTTCGAAGATAACGATCGTTCCAGTACGGCGTAGCAATTCTTTAAATTGGGTCTTTTTTTTATATACAAAGAGAGAGCAAAAGGAAATGTATACTGGTTATCGGCTAAATTATCAAACGACAGGTCAAAAAGAAACACGTTCAATTAAGTCTTCGTGCACTTGATTTCGTGTGTACACGTGGAAAGGGCGGCTTCCACTCCGTTTTCGGCGAGTCATTAGCCTAATTAGCCAATATGCGGCCGGAAGTAATTCCCGGAGTCGCTACTGCCGGTACTTTCGCGTGTCGCCGATCATTTCCCCGTTCCTGCGAAATCTAATTTCTAACGTGCGATGTGCGATTTCTGAGCGGAACACAGTGTCGTGCCGCAGGCTACGAGGCTCGTGTACCGCTCTCAACACATATAATGTGATCTGAGAGACTATTATCCTGTCGTATATCACGAATAATCCCTTGTAGCGTCGATAATCTTTCGAAGGAAGAACCTGCTATTTATCGTAAATATATTAATGATTGATGTGTACGATAAGATATTCTAGAATTAGCAGGAAACTGTGCATTCATTATTCCTTATGTTAATATCTTGTAAGATATTATATGATTAATTTGTAATTTAATATTGTAAAGTTCTTACATGAAGAGATTTTGCTGAAATATCTAAAATTTAACTAGATATATATCTGAAAATAATTTTGTTGGACCATTAAAATAATTATGTAGAAAATTCAAGAATAATGAGCAACGCTGCAAAAAATTTCGATATTTTGGCAATCGGTACGAATGTCCTACATAATTATTTTCATAGTTCAATTATTTTCTGGTCTAGCTAAATTTTTAAATATTTATTTTTTAGATATTATACTTCAGCAAAACCGTTCTTTCCGTATAGGCTGTTTGAATGTCGTTGCTAATGTGTGTGTGTGTGTGTGTGTGTGTGTGTGTGAAGCGTTTTGTCCAAGACATTTTCTCGCAAGAGCGAACGTCGTAAGTAGAACGAACGCATTAAAAATGATGGATTCGACGCGAGAATAATGCGCTATAAAAACGCGAATGTCAGTGATACAAATTGAATGAATAATTTACGAGAGTCGACTGTCGGGCATATATAGTGATGGTTGAGAATCGCCGTCGCAAATATCTATCATTGCACGTTTTCAACGATAAACTCTTGGCAGAATAACATTTACCCGATTATGAAACAAATTGCGGAATGCCGGGGATGCCGATAATAGAGGCAGACACGACGGCCGTTCGGCAAAGAAGCGGCCCGGCGTTTCAGCCACAGGACTAGAAGTGGAAGCTGAAGATGCTCGATCGCGAAGTCCTTCTCTTCTTCCTCCGCCCGGAGGGAGCTTGAGAGAAGCACCGCTCCCGTGCACCGCGATTCCACAAACGACGCAATTAGCTTGGAACTCTAACAATACGGTTGAGGTAGGTCACCGTGGAGAGAGCACGTGGCGCCTATAGCGATCTGTACTCTACAATCTATTCTCGCGAACATTAGATAATATTCGAACGTCAAAGCTTGATCTGGAAACTTTTTTCAATCCTTAGAATTCCGAACGATTTTATATGACGTTAGAATTTTAGAATCCGAAATCTCGGAATATTTCAGGATTTGAAATCAAAATCCAGGATTTTGAAATACGGATTTATCGTCTGAGAAAATTATACGCGTCATTGCTTTAATTTTTCAAAACATGAAGAAAGAAGAATTTCTTTTATACATTTTCAGCAATGTTAATTGCTTAAAAATTGCAGCAATATTGTTAAAAGTTTTCCTTGCTTGAAAAAGTAAAAAATGCGACTAATCATTTATTTTTAAATTACGGTGACACGAATTCGTAAAAAACAGTTTTGTTTATTTTTGCTCAGTTTTTTCTTTTAAAGTGATTCTGCCAGTTTAATATGAAGCTAGCAGCGCCATGATTTTTTGTTACATGACACATACAGAATTATCTTTAATGGTACAATTTAATACGAAATAAGTGACAAATATTCCAACAGAATCCGGTTTGACTTTGCTGACTTAATGTCCTGCTAGCTTAATAGAGGTTTCGCTTCTGCCTATCTCCATTCACCTTTTTTCCGTTTCTTTTTTTCCATTTGGCTCAATTGCTCCGACGACGTTGCGCGTATACACATGCAGCGAAAACAATTACGAGAGTACGTACATCCACCACGTAAGATAAGTCGGTGTCATAAATTACGGAACACAATATAAATGCAAATTTAATGTCGGCCGGCCTACTGCTATTTGCGTTTGCCCTTGCCTCTCCCCCTAAGATAGCCGATTCGGAACGAGGCGCAGTATCTTCTTATGTCCCTTCAGTCTGTAATGCAAGTTGAAAACTTTCAAAGCGATGCGCATTTGACAATTCGTTGTTACGAAGTACAATTTGCGAGATGAACATGTGTTTCTTTCAATTTTTTATTTCAATTCTTAGTTCTTTACATATTTGCGTGAAAAACTCGAATTTGACTTGAATTTTTTTCTTGTACAATTATATAAAATATCGACTTGTAGGAAATACTTTTCAATTTTATTTTCTCTATTCATGATATTCATGGGAAATTTTAAAAGGGTGAATGTAATGTCGTTATCCTTTCTTACCAAAAATCTCGGCACTTAGAGCGTTAATGTTTTCGCTTCGTCAGGAGCAAGTTGTTCGTAGCAAACGCACCTAGAAGCGTTTTAAGCGATCCTTTGGGTGACGTTAAGCGCTCGTTCCATGGAAATTTTCACAAACGGGCGTAATTCCGGAATTGAGGTACTTTACCGTAATGTCTTTCTCTGGACGAGCCTACGAAACTATCGGACGATGGTGCTAGGAAGCTATCATGTAATAGGAATGAGCAAAAGACAATGACGCAAATTTTTCTCTGTTTTTATAAAATAAAGTAAACGTCGATGTAAGAAAAAGTGATAATAAAAGCAATAATAAAAAATATATTGAAAGAAACTAAGGAAAGAGATATTTAGGAAGAATTTCGAGTAAATTACGAGTTTGTTTAAATATTATTTTATTATAATTGTCGGAATTTGTTTCTTTCGCGTAATAGAACGATATTATAAACGCGCTGTTGTCGATCCGAACTTCGTGCCGAGAAACAATGTATTTTATCAACGCTATTGCAACGTGCACGCGATTTAATGCGCTCAACGAGTCCCTCCTAGGTCACTCGTAAAAAGACGCGCGTACAATTTGATCTAACGATGCCGCGGGGCAAATAAAAGAACTGCGTTACGACGATCAAACGACTTTGCGATACGGTCTGCGAGCGAGCGGGCCGGCGCTAAAAGGGTGGGTGTCGGCTTTACTATCTTCGTGAAACACGCGATGCGCCTGCATCGTCCGGGATGAAAAATTTACTGCCTTGTTCCCGGTTGCGCGCTGGATTATTGCCTCGGTCGTTATTGCCCAAGTAACAACTACTTTGTTAATACGCGCCGCGGGTCATCCGATCGGATATTGCATCGCGAGTTATCTCGGCGAACGGATAAATCTTTGCGGTATGTTACATGTGAAAATAGAAAGAAAAGAGAAATTTATTTATTTCGTTCATTAAATCGTTTTAATTTGATGTGACTCTAACAATTATTTTCTATTATTCATTTGATAAAGCTACAACGGTATAAGAATGGCGAAGAACGTGTGAATGTGGAACGAACTAATAAATTATTTCGACGTATCAATATTTCGCACGTTATTTTGTACACGCATCAATGCATGTAATCGCAAAATGTTAAAACGGCGAGTTCCAATCAGTGAGTTTGCAGAATTTTACCGGTCTTTGTTTTAACTTCGCAATTATTAATGGCACGGTTTTGCCATCGGCAATACCATTTACGGCACGACTCGTGTGTCGACAATAGAATTGACAAATCAGAGGTCGGTTGAACAGCGGAAAATCATTACAATGGCTGTGCTACTTTGAGGGATCGAAGTGAAATCGGTGTTCAGAGATCGCTCGCATCGCTATAATACGCCAATTGGGCTCGTGCAATCCTGCAAAGGAACTGCACGCTTGATTTTTAACCTTCCTCCTCGTTGAAAGAAATCGCGTGGGTCTGCATTTTCTGACGGCGACGTAGCGACGGTGGAGAAAGGTTCGGCACGACGAAAAAGGTTTCCACGATTTTCGCTCCCACGGGATGCGTCTCGAGGTAACGTTATTTTAAATGCACTCCGGTATGCCGGGGCACGTACGTACGGCGGAGACGAATGGTGTAAACACAGTCGGGGACCTTCGAGTTTGCTCTGTAACTACCGCGAGGGGCGATGTAAGCGTAAACAGCGTCGGTCAACTACGGCGCGCGCGAGTATGGATTCATGCGTATACGCAACGTAACGCGGTCCGTTGCGCGACTCGCAAGCCACGTTGCCATAATTTTCTTTGTTCCGCATAATGAACGACGCTGATTAGGTACGTGACCTGGCGCCTTCACGCCGCGTCTCCGTCGCAGCGGGGCTTATAGACGATAAGAGAAAAAATGCTTCGTTTCGTTTCTTTTCACCGCGCGATCGATACTGGATTTTATCAAATCGCAGCAAGATCCATTTTGATCGTTTAGAGACACATTAAATATTCCTGATTAAATAATTTCATTACAAATTCTTTACAAAATTGTTTATTTCGAGAAAGAACTTATATATCAAAAATATCTAACAAAAATTAACATGACATTAAACAAGAAATGAAAGAAAAAACTTGCTAAACTACATGACTTTATTTTGAAAATTTTTAAGACTTCGCGATAAAATGACGAATTATTTTATTTTTATTGAAATTATTTTATTATTTTTTATTTTTATTAAAGAAAATTTATATTAAGAAACAATAGGTAAATAGTATATGGACAATGGGTAACTTGTTTGAGTTTATATTTTCTTAATCGGAATTTATTTGGGCGATAGCTTTTATTATTCTATCACGTACGAGATTTGGTTTCAGTACGCGCGATTCTGTTCTGTATTTTTCGTACTCGCAATCCGACTCGATCGCGCAAGGAGCAACTACCTGGAAAACCGCATTTAATCGCCTGAACCCGCCGTGACGCTGATGCGGTCGTAAATAATGTCCTGGCAGCGCGTCGGTTCACCTATATGTACCGCATGTGCGTGCAGCATCTAATGGTACTCTCTGTCCATGCGTATATCGCCGCTTTCCCCTTCAGTCCAGTGTCTGCAAATTCGTCAAACTATTTCACTAACATAAAAGATCGTACGTGTTATTCCTCGAATCGCTAATATGTTAAACACTGCGATAAAAAAAGGAGATATCGGTAAACTGATCAGCATCAATTTTAGAAATTAATTAGCGTTGTCATTAAGAAAAAATATAAAAATTTGCTTTTATTTTAATAAGAAGTAAAAAGAAAATGTTAAAAAATACAAATGCAAATGCAATTTTAATTTAATGTTTTGTTTTAAGTCATTCATGTTTTAATTCATGTTTCTAATGTCAACTTTAAGTATAATTGACTACTTGATCGTTTTCTTAGAAATGCACTTTAATACCGATAATAATACACCTCAGAATATTTTCTCTTCGTCTATTTTCCTTCGTATTGCATCTGTGATCTTACATGATGACCTTTATAATTGCCGTAGGTCAGAATGAATTATTAACGAACAGCGATACCGGCGAGGTCTCTGAATGTCATGTAATACGCATTACCGATATTGAGAAATGCGCCGTACGGATGCACCGTACGGATGATGATTCGAGAAAAGGGAACTGAATGAAGCCGCTTCTTTCTTGCATTGTACATATTTTGCGTGTTCCATCCATAAAACTGCCCGACCTAAGTGAAGCGTGTCTTAAAATCTAGTACTTCTTAATTGCATTTGTGCTTCCTTCGCAATATCGCACATTGGAAATAGGCGCAGTGAACTTGAGTAGTCATTTAGCCGTTGAATAATAGATCCCTGCTTGTTTCATTAAAACATTTAATTTCTGATGAAGAAGCTTCTTAAGAAACGGCTTCTGAAGAATGTAGACATTCTTTCAGTGACCGCTGGTTAGCTAATTGATACAAAACATTGATATGAGACTCGACTTTTATTTTTATGACCGATTTGTCGTAATGAACGAAGATGTTGAAACGTTTTCCCATGTGTTTTTGTTAAAAATGAAACCTGGAAAAGTATACGTACATAACAACGTCAGTAATTTGTCAATTGCGCCTAAACACGGACATTTATGTAAATTATATATTAATAAGTTTAATATGTAAAAAAGAAAATAGCGCCAAGAAAATGAGAACTACTACCATACTTTCGTACATCTATTTCATGAAATTGTGATTACCGAAAAGAAAAACAAAATTATATGAAAAAGATTATAGAGAAAAATATTGTCGAAATTAATCAGTCGATTGAAACAGGAAAAATGCTTTTGGATATATTTTCACGCAAGTGGAGTTTTCATACAGGAATTCGCGTTAAATTTTCATACCAGTTTTAGTCGTCTCAAGTGTATCCTCGAAGCGCGTCCCCGTCGCGATCGGCATGATCGATTGCGGTAGTCGCGGATTATTAATCCAAGATGAAGAATGATTGCTGGCTGGCTTAACTAGCAGTTGAAAAGACTTCGCTGGAGAGGGAGGGACCACGCTCGAAGCGCGTAAATGAAATTATATTCTAGCGGAAACATTCTAGCTGCAAAAGAAAAATATTCCACGCGTTTTCCTACGGCAAATGATATGTCTTCGTTTAATTAGCTAGGACCGGTCCGACGAGTGGTTTTTCTTGAATCGTGGAATGCGCTTTGCGACAAGATAGTCAAATAGCGGACTGGTCGCAAGTGCGTTTTAGAACCATGTTGTTTTTATCATCTGCTTAACCATTTTATGGCCAATTTCATCATATTAGCTAATTTTATTCTCGGTTTAAGTACCTTTGTCGGCAAAATCAGTTTCAAACTGTTAAAAGTCTTTAAGTAATATCTACTCTCATCGCAGAGCACACCTTATTCCCAATTTGAGCTTTCAAGTCGACGGTGATACTCGCTATATATGGCAAGGATTTGCGGCCGAATGTGCGTCTGGTACGATGCACCGACGCGTGTTATTCGCGGCGAAAGGAAGGGACAAAAGAGGAAGACACTGAGATTCGCCGCGACTAATCTCGCAATGAGTCACCTGGTTACTCCGTGTAGCCGCACGCAAGAAAGTCAATGAGTTGGTTGACTCGTCGTGCCAGTGATCGTTGCCAGTAACATGCCGATCCGCTCGTTCCGCTTTACTTCTGTGAAATCTATACTCCGTTTTCAGAATTTTGATTTAATTGATAGAAGTTGAAGTATTCTAAAGTTTCCAATAAAGAGTTCTTACAGTCCTGTGCAAAAAGATGATTTGAAAATGTGCCAACCTCGCAGCTTTTTATTCTGACGTAACATTTATATCTCGTTGCGATATCTTAATACATAAGTGAACGGTTTTTATTTAACTTTTTATTTATATCGGAGTGCACTTTAATTCTATGAATTTGCAATCTTAACGTTCACGCAGCAGATTTACTAATAAAATTGCGCTTTGAATCAATTTGATCATCGATTGTAACGGACATGAGAATTTTGCTCTCAAAAATCATGATAAAATTGAACATTCGAAAATGAAAATTATCCTATAATACGTTAACAAGCGCGTTAGCCGATTCGAAAATTGCAATTATTTCATACAGAGTATTTTCTGTGGCCGATGGGAGAAATTTATTTTAATAACTTCGTTATCGCTAACAGGACGTATTCCCGTTCTATCAGCGATAAAAATAAATTTAATAAAAAAGATCATTCTGCAATCTTTCCAAAGCGAGATATAGGATCTTCGCAAGCATCGTTGATCCTGTTTCTCAAGAATGCGGCGTCAGCTGATCGCACCATTGATCAACTTCCCTGCGAGTCTCGATTCACTCTTTTTCTCTTGTCCATGATCGACGACTCGGGATTGCGGCGTAAGCGCAACATCACCATACAGAGACCGGGGGCCACGCGTTCGCCATATTTGCATGCGTGAACGCACTTAGGATACACGTATACGGCGAACGTCACGTATCCGCCACCGCCAATCTCGGGATGGTTATTCGGGTTAAACGTAAGAAATTAATAGCCGATCGGTTTATATGTTGAGTCACGCATAGTGCGTAATCCTAAAACGCGTAGGTGGGATTTTGCGATACACCTGTATCGTTAAACCTGCGTCCGCACGCGCTCTACATAAACCCGAGCAGATGATCTCTCTCTCTCTCTCTGGATTTTTGTTAGATTTATTTATTTCTTAACGCTATCGTGAATCGGCCATCGTATATCATTCTTGGTTGTTAAATAAATATTCAGATACGCCATCCCGTCTCTAAATAATATTTACCAAGCGTTTTATTACGCTTGTTACTCGATAGCTCGCTTCGAACGAGGCGCCCGGGCTCGTCTTCGTTTTCTCCTCTCGCATCGACGGGATTTCACACCGTCGAGTTCACGCGCTCGGACAAATCGGTCCAATCGTTATCGCTCGTTTATCAACCGAGTGTACCTCACCTCGTCTCTTGCATCTCGAGTTTCGCCGTCTTTCAACAGATATATCTTATCGATGCCGAGAGGGAGAGAGAGAGAGCCCTGTCTTACTCGGCATACGTGGAACCCACGTTAAATAGCGGTGTGTGTATACCTTCCTGCCTCCTACCTCCTATTTGCTTTCACGAAACGATAGCCGCGACCGGCTCGAATGTTACGTCTGGACGAGATTCGCGATACATGCCATTTGCACACGCGCACGGTGCATTGTTACGTCATCGCGATATCTCAATTATTCCGGGCCACACCGTGCGTTTGCATATATGGGTTTACGACGCATCTTCCATTGTTCTCCTGAAAATCATTTTCTTTCGCGTTTCTCGATCATGTAAGCCTTCCTCGCCATTTGCGGGAAAGAGACTAAAGCGATTTTTATCTTCTTTTTTCTTTTTATTTTTAGGCTGATTGTATTAAATTATGATAAAATAAAATGTAACTTTTAATTTTTTTTAAATACTGGTAATCTTTTCAAGATACTGGTAGCATCGTATTAATTTGTGATGTTATTATTCTAACTTCAGTATAAGATTGCTTTTTAAGTCCAATAATCGGCGCGCAGTTTATTTATATACTGGAAAAAACGTATCACATAAGAAATATTAATTAGGCACTAAAATCCAATCTCTGTATATGACCTGTATTTTATTTGATTTTTTTTTTTTAAATTTATTCAACAATATAACTTTCCGGAATTTTACAAGGTACAATAAAATATAACGAACGTTCTCGCGTTTCTGCAACGTTGATTGATTCTGACGTGTGTGAGTAGGAAGTGTCGTGCCACGGAGATTAGAAACGCGATAGAGCGATAGAGTGACAAGTGACAAAAATTTCCGGTAATTACAAGCCGTGCAGAGCGCGCGATAATGTCGCACCCATAATCCAATGGTAAACGCATTATGCCTGCACGCAGCTCGCGAGGGGTGTACATTTTGTCGAGTCAATTAACGAGCGCCATATTATAACTGCATTATACGCTTATTTAAGTGGCATAGGTCGTCGATCTAAAATGCATCAAAATCGTGGAAGTAGATCGAGTGATTTTATTCCATTGGATACGAGTGGTCGATTACGGCGGACAGTTTTACAGCTGAACGTCATTCAGGAGGATTGTTAGACAACGAGTATAACGGTGGACGATCTCGTTAGTCGATGCCTCGGGGACCGACGTGCGCGGCGAATGCGTTTCTATTTCCTGCCGGAACAGAGAGACGAGGAGAAACGACGGGAAAGACAGAAGAACGACGAGTGCTACGACGATAATGAGAATTCAGGTTGCTCATACGCACTCGTACGTACGCTCGTCTCTTTCTCCCTTTACCGTCTTTTGACCCAATTCCTCGCTTTTCCACGTCCTTTTCTCTCCGGGCCCTTTACTTTGCCTTGTACGCGCGATTCCTGCGGCCCACAACTTCGCTTCGACCTCTTCTTCTGCTGCCGCCGCTTCATCCTCTTCTCCTTCTACCTCTTCTCGAGGCTACATACAAGCTCGTTGCATTCCAGAGCCCCAAGAGTGGAAGGACCTCGTCAAGGCAAGCCGGTCTCTCGCGTACGCGTGATCTCGCCCTGTCGGCATGCACGTTCCTCAATGACGTTCCGCGCGCGGACTCCGCAAGAGTGTAACATCAACGACGCACCTGCCCGATCGTCGATTCTCTTCGTCGGTCCTTCCGAATCACGCTCTGCCATTGCGTCTTGTTAACCTTACAACACGATTTGCTTTATTGTAGAAAGACTGCTTCTCAATATCCGCCTCGTCATTAAAACCTCATAATTTTTTAAAATCGAAATACAAAAATGATCATTATAGAGAAAGAATAATTAAATATAAGAAAATAAGTTTTAAGGAAATTTACAGGAAGTATCGTTTTGAATATTAATTATTTTCATATTAATATTGATTGTTTTTATTTGGATTATTTTTACGAACAATAAAATATATTATTTTTTACAAACCGGTAACTGTCAACATTAGGAATTAATATCAATCAAGTTTTTTTCTATGCACTTGATTTATTTGAACTCTTAAATTTATTTACACTTATGATCATCTCTTAATGTATTTAAATCGCTGCGAAATATTATTGCAGGAAAGATAAATTAATATACATAGTTTAAGGCAGAATATGTAATTTATCTCAAAGTAAATTACCGGATGCTTACGACGTGCGCATGTACGCATATAAGTCACCGGATACGAAGACCGTGCGCAAAGTCATAATCTAGGAAGAAATAGATAAAGAATGCATCGTGATTCAAGATTCATGTAAATTTCTGCGCGAAATCTTCGTTAAACGAGGAATTCAAATTTTTGCCGTCGCACGATCTCTCGTCGAAAAACTATATTTCCCAAAAATATTTTTCCTCGGTGCTGGAAAGAAGAGGTGGGTACGATGATTCGCGTAGGAATGCCGCTCGTTCATCCGCGAAGCATCCGAGATATTTTCCGTGGACGACCGTCGCACCAATGTACACCCGGAGGATACACGATGACGATAACAGTGATCGATGGAATTTGCATCGACTCGGCTCTCGGGTAGCTTCGTAAAAGACAGGGAAAAGGCGGCTCGTTTCACGATCCTCTTCGTGTTATCAGCCGGCAGGTGTCTTATTAGCGCCTAGCCACCATCCACGCTAAATGCCGGAGATACGCGCGCTAAGTGAAACGGCCGACGACGAGAGCAAATGGAAAACGTTATGCCCGATGTGTGCGCGTGTATATGTATGTGTGTGTGTGGGAAACGAGAGGAAATAGCGTTTTGTCGAACGGCTAGTAAAAAGGTGCTAAAATTCACAACGCCGTCGCAGCAGAAACGCTTTTCTTTTCGCGATCGTAAGACGCGTCTGGACTTCCGCGATCGCGATGTCTCTTATGTCTCTTCCTCAAACTCTATATACGAAATGTCTCGAACTATACGAACATATTGGATACAAATTTTCAATCGGTTTTTGGATAAAAAAAATTTGATATCAAAATTTAAGGAGAGAAAGAGAAGAAAGAAAATTAATTGTTGCTTGGCTTTATTATAAACAATGATATTGTATGTATTTATTGATTAGATCATATTTTTATCAATTTCTGTCACTCCCAAATTTTTCTGCAACTTTGTATCTTTTAGTTTTCCAAGTTATTAACAGTTGCACTATTTGTGGACCACTCATTGAGTGATCTTAAATTATATGTAATATATAATTATATGCAGAATGAGATATTGAAGCGCCGGCTCTTGTTACTTAAGTTATTAATCGCGATTCATATCGCAATTGTGAGATTATCGCGATAGAGATAAATAACCCGCGGATCGATGTTATTGAAACGATATTATCGTCTTAATTGAACGATCCAACGGTGAGTGCAACACGATGAATATCCTCCGCGGAGCGTGGAACATCTCGTGGTAGCTTCTGCGTAGAGATGAAAATCGAGTTCCTTCAGCTCGGGTCTCGTGATTTATGGGACTGGCTTTATGACCCTTCGGCGGAAAAGGATGCAAGGTTACTTGGTTCGCGACCGAAATCGCCGATAAACGCGCATTTGTCTCGGTGATCAAATTGATGAACGGTCGAGTATATCGCCGCGCTCGCGTAATATTTGCCGTGCATCGCCGCTGCGTTGTCGCTTTGTGTATGACATCACTTTGGCTCCAAGCCGATTCGTCTGGCCATCGTCCAATATCGGACTGAGAGCGAGCAATTTCTATTACGACCACGTAGGGAAGGAGTAACGCGACCGACGGTACGATAAAGTCCAGGAAGTGCAGGAAATCAAATTCGTCCGCGGAATGCGTTTGCAGCGAATAATGGCGACTTTATATTTTCCCGGAGTGTAGTAGCGGGACTCGTGAAGCTCGTAAGGGACATTAAACGTCGTAGTTCGTTCGTCATGTCGCGCTCGTTAAGATGTCTCTCGGTGCATCGGAGGATGTGCGGAACAGAGTTAAACGAGTAATGGCATAATCACGCCTGTAGGAATCGGATTTAATTCTGCCTCCCATTGCGGTAACCAAATAAACGGAAATGAAATACGCTGTTTGTGACAGTGGAAGAAGAAGAAAAAAATAGGAGAGGAAATAAACAATGAAAAAATAATTAGAGGCGCACTGTTTATTTTTACAAATTTATAAATATTTTTATTAACTTTATAAATAATTTCTTTGCCTCGCGGAAATTATATCCAATTTTATGAAATTGTTTTATAAACGCACTTTGTATCGATGTATTAGAACGTTTTACCGAAAAATAAATATATCCGAATGCAACATAATGAGAGAATGTTGCAATCGAAAAGTTACTCATTTGTACATATCAGGGAAATGCTGATCAAAGGGCAAAAGAGATTATTTTATTTTTCGCGATATAAAATATGACGTTTAAAATGGGACTCTATTACAGAGTACGCGGATGCTTATGATCGTTCATTTTGTACGATCCGAATTTCCAAATCAAACAGAATCACGTAGCAAATTACTCTTTTGCGGAACAAACGATTTGGCGTAACGAAGATATTAACAATGAAATTAATATTTAATTCGCGCGCGGGTCGACGGCTAATTCGCGTTTCAATTTCAGCCGCAAAAAAATAGTCTCAACGTAACGATATTAATCTTGCCGAACATTGTGTTACGATGTTATTCCATTGTATCGCACGACTTGTGAAAAGTCCGAGAAAGTAAAGTCGTTCTTATTCTTCCCGAGATACGAATCGAAGCGCGCGCTCTTGATCTCTTCCTTTTCTCTCGCGCTACATCCGTGTATTCGTGACAGTTCCCGTTTCCCGTGAAATATGTCGACACTTAATCGGTCTCTCTTTCTCCATCCCGATGCGCACTTCAGGAAATAGCTGTCCGTGTATCCTTTGTGATTCGTGGATACCGAAGGTCGTTGAACAATTTTTTTTCTTAACTCCGCAGTCTCTCGTTCTCCTCGAGAGAGTTCGCCAAAATTGCGTAACATCTCAAATTATATTTCGATCTGCACATAAATATTTCTTATATTACGATAAATTATTAGAATATAAATTTTACGGAACTGTATTTAAAATATATTTATAAGGTTATCACAAGTTTTTGAAAAAGAAAAACCAAAGAAAAGATTGTCATGTAGTGCCCAGATAGTCTCTGGTTCACTGCATTCTGTTACATTTTGAAATTTATGAGGAATACGACATCAATCTTTTCAGCTTTCCTCTGTTTACAGCCCCTTTCGAATCCCTTTCGAAAGAGCTTAAATTAATATCGCGAATGCATCAAGCTTTACCGAACGCCGTCTGACTTCTTTATCTCTCCTAAACGGATATGCTCGATCGTGCTGTATCGCGAGCCACATTGTTCCAGGGGAGAATGCGGTCCCGTCGTAGTTTCTCGTCTCCGTTGGATCGGGTGTTATGTTATTACGATCTCGTAAATACATCGCGCGCGCGATAGCGGCACGACGTCGCGAGTTGTGTTGCCCGGGTAGGTGTTGTCGATGCGAATCGCGACTTAGAATGATCGCGGGAAGGCGAAGCGGGAGGGCACGGGTCGTGTGATTAATGTCTCGGCAATTTGCTCGCCGTGAATCGAGATCGGACGATCGAGATCGTTGTGCATTAATTCCATCTAGGTCAGCATACGCTCGAAGGTCTGTTGTCCTATGAGTGAATGCAAATTAATCGTTTTACAAGCGACGTTGCTATTGTCCGCCAACGACTGCGCGGAATTTTTCGTTACATGTAGAGATGTAGAAGAAAATTTAAAAAAGATTGAACGATTTATAAAATTATTGTGCGCGGATAATTAGGAATGTTCCCCATTTTGTCTTTAAATGGTGAACCATTTAAAAATATATGAAAGACCTTTAAATAAATATGTGCAAATAAGATTGATATATTTGATTAAAATATTAGAAATTTTATTATTTTATTTAAAATATTTACAGTTTAATTACAATATGATAATTACAAGATGAGACAATTGTCTTGATGTATAATTTAAATTAATTTTAGTACAAAATTGTGACACGAAAGGAGAAATACTTGACTCCAAGACTCAAGTCGATTCTCCGCAGAGCGTTTTTGCAATTAGCTCTATTTAGCGTAGTAACGCGAATATTACAGTTGGCGGTGTAGAATATCGGGCGACCGGTTTCTCGATAAATCGGGATTTTACAATTACAGGACGCTATTACTACGTCTCCCACTCGCAGGGTCTCCAATTAACGAGCTGCATTTACAGCGTTACTCACCGTCATGGCGCACACCGCTTTTTGTCCCTTCTTACTTCTCGACGTCTCGAGCCGCTGCTAATTGGCGGCAGGGCGACCGCCGTCGCGCAATAGATCGTCGAGTTTTTCGCGCCTGCGACATAAGTTGTGCGAACTTTTCGCGCAAATTATCTCGTATCTCCTTAGATCGCAGACAGATCGACCCAGTGCTCCAGTTTAAACTCCTGCAATATTTTCGCCGTCCTTGCGTTACGATCAATCGGGGGATGCCGCTCATCTAAAGAAAGGAAGTATTCAAACTTTTGGGATTGATTTAAATTATTGGTTTACTTTTAAGCTCTATTGTTTTAAATGTGCTCTTATAAAATTCTTTGATAAATATTCTTTGCCGGCAATTTTCTGCACGTGAAACGGTTTTCGATATTCTAACAGTAAAATATCTAAGAGAAGGATCGTTCCGCCACCGCAGTTGAGTGATGATCTCGTCTCATGTATCCGCAAGGAGCAACGCTGCGCGACTATTCTGAGATACCGCGGCGCGAAATGTACGTATGAGTATTAATAAACGGCGAACGGGATTTGTTCGGGCGTAATCTCTCTCGGACGACTACCACCTTTCAGGCGAAAAGGTAATGTACCTTGAACGGGATGCGCACCATAAACCCGGTAAACCCGTCATTTCGCGTTAGGCGAGAGAGTCTCCCGGGTAATACGAAACCGCGGCTGCGGTGCTTCTTGACAATAACCATTCGCGGCGACGTTGCGCCAAGAGAGCCGAGCCAAGTCGAGCGAGCGAGCGAGCGGTTATCTGTGACGACAGTGTAATTAAAAGAATTGGATCAGCACTTCGTTACGTGAACCATGTAATTTTCGCACGTGTCGCTACGATCATTCCGTTTCTCTCATTTGATCGTACGATTTTCGCAACGAGGAGCTAAAACGACGCTCTCGTAATGTTCGATTTTCGTTTTCTACAATTGGTCAACAATTAGTTTTGTTGCTGTTACTAAGTTTTTTATGATACAAATGGAGTCGCCGCGATGACAGTCTCTCTCGGATGACAAAACCACAATTTCGTGTTTATGACGGTTGAAATGTTTTTTTGGAAACGATGCCATGCTTCGATCTGATATACCAATCGATCTAACTCGAGCCCTCTAATACTGTGTCCACGAATAAAGTAATTTCAAATCTCATGCATTTTATTTAAAATATTTTCAATTTAATTACAATGTAATATGAGACAATCGTCTTGATGTGTGTATCATTTAAATTAATTTCAATACAAAATTATAACACGAAAGGAAAAATACTTAACTCCAAGACTCAGGTCGATTCTCCGCAGAACGTTTTCGCAATTAGCTTTGTTTAGCGTAATGACGTTTTCACATCGATTCACAACCTCTTGATACTCCAAAGTTTATGTTTTGACATCGTAACATTAGTTTTTAGCATTTCTGAAGGTAATTGTTCACATATTAAAATTGGGTGAGAACCGATGCATCAACTAATGTCGCAAGTGCGCATTAATTCCTACGAATACCTCGACCTTATACGCCAAAACTCTACGACTGTTTAGCCTCCACTTTGCACTTAAGGTTTCAGAATTAGGAAGAACAGTGCCAGAGCAGGTAGCAGCGTTCGGAGTTAATGCGGTTAAATCGACCACGAGAGCTACGTATCGCGTTAACGGAGGCACGTACGTGCTATTCGTTGAAGCTCTATCTATATCGATCCTGCAGATCCGCATACCTCACTCGCAAACCTTGACTTGTATACCAATGCAACTTCATAGTACGCTCCTACCTGTCTCTCGATTTTCTCCGCTTCTATTCGCGCCCGTTTGTATCTCCTATTGAGAGATCTTTCGAATCTGCGGCTTTGGATAACACCGATTTTGTTTCTGTCCAACATACTCATTTTCGTACGATTCGATCTTTTGGGCACGACAAGAGAAAAAGAGAATAAAAACGACGTTTGTGCATTTGATTTCGAGAAAAGTGCAGCAAATGATTTTCGTTTAAGATAATTCGGGGCATCGCGAAAATTTTCATGATTCTTTACTTTTTTCGTGAATGTTACTTTGTCAAGTGGCTACATTTATCGCGTTAATTTACTTGCTCCGATTCTTCCGTATTAAAAACATGAATATCATTTTTATTCTCAAACAGTCCTCTTTAAATATTTTTCCGTTAGATATACTTTTAGCGAAACCGCTAGATCGGTCGCGGTTAGTTTCTCGGGAAAGTACAATCCGGCGGTTCAATCCAGCGGATCGCGGAATAATGATCGGGCTACGTTCTCGCGCGCGAACATACTTGACAAGAATGCAGTTTCACTCGCAACGGGCGCCGTTTTTCCGCAACGGTCGACCGCGACTGATGGCAATTTAAGACGTCGCGCCCGTTCGGCGAAATGATTTCCATCTCCGCGAGAATTACGCTGCATCTTTCACGGGTGACCGTCTCGGTCGAGCGGCGATTTTGCGACGAGAATTTATTACGGGGACGTTGTTGCATCCTTTACCATAAGCACCGAAAGATTGACGTCAACGTCAGGCGCGACGCAAAAAGTTTTCGCTTATCAAAAACGGATAAGTGTAAAATGATTTATTGAGAAGCTGCGCGAAACTGCTTCGCGGGGACACATGTACATACCAGACGCATGATGCGAGTAAACAGAGGAGAGTGCATCGTCCTTGGCATTTCTCGTATCGGCCGATTCAAGAAGGCGAACTAGTTCACTTTTTGCTCCTGACGCGAGTCGAGCACTCGTCCTCCCGAAGGCTGCGTCCTATCCGCGGCTTGTCGTCCGATAAAAAGAAGCGAGATTTTTTTTTTTTTAGAGCTTATCTCGTTCGCGCTGCCGGTTTGACATCGACGTACGATCGGAGTTTTCTTCCATTCGGAGAACGTGCGGGATTTATCAAACTCGTTTATCATTTAATTCTCTAATTGAACCTTCACGTGTATGTGCGGCGTCGCTACCAGATTCAGCACTGCCTGCAGTTACTGCATTTGTCATTTAACAATGTGCACATACATGATTGCATCGCGACCAGTATAATTAAACGAAACTGTTTGTTTCTCATTACGGGATGCCGCCGATTTATTTTGATAGTTATTCAATTTAGGTGGATTTATTTCGATATAGTAGAGAGAAGGCGAAAAGGGAGGCTGCGTGGTGAAGCGTTACATACAAATTTTCATCGCGAGCTCCGCAGCACGCGTGATGCATTAACGCCGCAGAAAACCCGTTCCGCTCGTAGAAAAGCGCATCCCTCACTGTTCCCTCGCGCGATTATGCATCAACGTTCCGTCCGCTGGTTGGTCTCGTATCTTTCTAACCGGGTTCTACACGAGCTCCCGCGCATCTATCTGTTCGGTACATCTCGCGCGAGAGAGACCTTTTGCTCGTTGCCCGACGAATCCGTGTTAAAACGGCCGTCAAAAGCACCAGCTTGACCCCGAAAGCCTTCCGTATTCCTATCGAGTCAAGTTCGTGATTAGATTCGCCGGATACCGCGCGGTCCCGATGCATTCGCGGCCGCTTAACGCACGTACGGGATGACATTGATTAACGGCGGTCCTTTCATACCTTTCCGCCTTTTCTTTCGGTCGGCGAGCCTCCGTGAAATGTCAGAAATAATCTACCGCTGTTGTCACAATGTGAAGCGAGTTGTTGCGCGGCTGTGCGCGCATTTTGCATGCTAGTACGTTGCCGCGTGAATACCACGATGAATACCTACTAACGAGGTGTTTGTAACATAATTAAAAAATTAATACACAATTCGATTGCTACATTGAATTTTATTACTATATTTACAATTTATCGAATAGAATTTATATTTATCGATTGTATAAGTTAGAGTGATAAGAAATGGATGAGTAGTTGGAGAACGATAAGCGATTTATATTGAGTCTTCTTTTTTTCGTAAACAACGTAGTACGGATATAGGAAACAGACTCGATATTGTCATGACGAGCTGTCTACTTGTACATAAAATCGTTACAACAACGTAACTCTCGGAGGACCGTATGATGTATCAGTTGTCCTTCCATTATTTTTCAACGTCGCTATAACGAGTGCACGGAAATCACAGTCGAGTGGACAACGAGACAATAGCGTGCGCCAATGGAACGTATAACTTCTCGTCGATAAATGCGACGTATTAACCGACAGGTACATAAGCACCCAGGTGTAACGTAACTCTATCCATTGTCGAATAGTCTCTTCCTTGACGTACAAGCGCCACGCATTTCTCTCGCAGATGAAACTTGTGAACGACTCGCTTTCGGGATTCATCCTCCGTTGATGTGTTTCGGCATCGCGAAATATTTCTTTTTTTCCATTTTACGCGAATACATATCGAGGGAAAGATCGATTTCGAATTAGCCGAAGCAACCATTGTTAAACGTTGCTACAGTAACGAGACGCCCTATGAATTTCCGAGTAAATACAACGAAGCCTATATATCGTCGCAATATTGATATGAAAGAGGGAAAGAAAAAAAACGAGATATCTTGCTCGAGGCATCGAGTGGACGACGTGGGGGGGAGAGGGGGGGGGCGAGAACTTGTCCGTGCGATGGGGTACACACACGCTCGGTTTTTCTCGTACCTTTGCGTGCTCCGCGCGGCTCTCTCTCCCCGACATGGTCACTGGAGTAAGCCGAGGGGTCGTTGACTCTTTAAGCGGACGCCGGTTGTACATTGTAAAACGAACGCGGCCGGCGTATTACGTAACGGGCGACGGGGCGAGCGGAGGCTACAATCGATCAAAACGTGCGCGCGCGAGCGAGTCAGGCGCCGACGCGATTTGGCGGCGGCCGAGATGCTCTCGGGGCTTCTTGATTAGCTGACACGAAATGTATTCTATACTGGCATGGCTGTGGCATATCGGACTCGTGTACCGGTCTCGGACCTACCGCAAGCGCGGTCTTCGGTCGCGAATTCTGGTGGCCGTCTAGAATTCGACAGGCGGTTTATCAAAGATTATCAAAGGATATGACAAGGAGCAAGCCAAGATCAAATCCAAGACCAAGAAAATTAGGGTTGAAATTCAGTTAAAGCTCAGCTTCTATCGAATTAGATTTTAATGAGACATTGATCGAATTTACAATGCTCTTCGCCATAGTGAAAAATTACCAATAAGCACAACTTCGTCCTTTTTCATCTACTCGTCATCACGCAACATTTTTCGCAATGTCATTTCGTACTACTTGCGTTTGTTGCGTTTGAAGAGAATATTAATATCACTTCGCTGTTGAGAGTGGTTTAACTTTACTCGACCAGGAACGTCGGATTGGCCGGACTCTAACCGGAGTGTGTGTGGTTCTGGTCGCGTCGCGGTCACGAAGCCGCATGAAAGAAACGGTAGAGTGTGTGTCTGGTTGTACCAGGCGAGCCACGTCGCGCGTACTGCGTCTCATTCCTCTTTGGCCGGCTCAATCGGATGCGTCACAGGAAGCCAAACGCTTGACCGACGACTGAACCGGTCGGTCGGCTGATGTTCCTAACCTATCGTACAGTCAATTTGTTTTATTCTACTCATTTATCGCGTTAGCCAATTGGCGGCATACTCGCCGACCTGCGGCAAGGCGAAAGAGCACTCTTCCTTCTCGTTATCATCCAACGCGAAGCCGCGAATCCGTCGCTCTATCGTTTTTTCATTAAGCCGATCAGTTTTAAGATCCAATCTGGGATTCCTTAAATTTTCTCTTGCATTATGAAGCGATAGAAAAAAATTTCTTCATTATATGTCCTGCGTTAAACTCGCAAAATTAATCACAATGATAATTTTAGCACGATGTACAAGTCGCGATAATTTTAGTTCGCGCGAACAACTACTATAAAAACAAGCTGTTTTGTTTTTATTACATACTAGTCACTACGTGTGGAACGCGATGCACGCTAGGCTTGACATCGCAGCGACAAACGCCTTCTCTCCACATGTGCTCATAAATAGGGAATAATCGATCGGAAGCTGAGCCCGCTTGCGCTCTCCGAGTCGCTCTCTTCGAGTTCGTCGCGTTTCTCACGGCTCCTCCAGATCGCTTCACGCCTCGCAGTCGGTCGATACGTGGGCGGCGTTTTATCGAATCAGGCGGAGAACGGAATTTAGAGTCGTTGCACGCGTTTACTCTACGTGAAAGTAGCCGCGGTCGTACGTAGACGACGCGTGCAGGTCGAGAGTCGTTGCACGTAGGCAGGCAATCCAGTCGTGGTGATCCGCCCAGGCGGAAGGACACCAGGAATCATAGACAATGAGTGTCTCTCTCTATTTCTTGCTCCCTTCTCTTAGTCTTTTTGCCCTTTTTTCACCTCACTTTTCTCCTTTTCGTCTTACGGTCCATCGTTCACTCGACTTCCGGGTTAAACCAGACTCTCGTCTCGCCTGTAGCCTAAATGGCGGGAAACTTTATGTCCTCGCGGCTCATGTAATCCTCGGTACTCAATAGAGGACTTTTAAAAGAGTTAACATCTTTTTTCTAGACGTAATATCTTATTTGTTTTATTTTTATTTTAGATTTTGCAACGAGCTGCATGAGAATTAATCGAATCGCGCGTGAGTTTTTAGATCATCCTATAAAAATTACGGGTCGACGTTGCTTCGACAACCGGTAATACCGGAATACAGGAAGATCCAGCAGGAATGTAGTAATCAGAGAACAGTCGTGCTGCGCGCGAAGGTAGCAGCTGACGCGTCGTGTGACGTCATGGCTTGCGTGGTCGGCGTCCCGACGACGGCCGTCGCTCGATATTCTCTCGCCCGGGCGACGCTCCTTTCTACTATGGCCTTCTGCGTTCCCTCGACCCCTCTCGTCCCATTTTCGTCGATCGCGGTCCTCTTTCTCACATTCGATTTTTCCATTCGTAATATTCTAGCGAAGAGAGCGATATTTTTTATCGAAACGATTTTCATCCGAAGTCAGTTTTTATTTTTAGTAGTTTTTAGAACTTCGATACCAGACATTTTGCAAAATTAAAAATTTTTCATTAAAACTTCAGTCGTATCCTCGAGTATTCTTATTCGTATTCTTATCGAGAAAAGATTGTGTCTGTGAATGCACGTCAGCAAGGAATATTCAGCCAGATATATATACGTCAGACGCGCCTTATTAGCGGACACCCCGTATTCGTATCTCGAGAGATCTTCCATTCAACTGCTCGCCTACTCCGCTCGCTCGCTCGTTCCTGTCTACCTTTGGCCGACGTCGGCTTATCGCGAACACTTCCTGTTGAACCTTCGTGGGCGCTCTATTTACACATCGGCACAGTTTCGAGAAGCGGCGAGTCGAGAAAGCGTGGCTTTATCGGGCCGCCCGCAGAGGGAAGAGACGCGATACGTGAACGCGAACGTGAAACGGGGTCGGGTGGGTCGTCGAGCGAGTCGTCTACGGGGGATAGTCACGATACATATAGTCATGGCGGTCTGTCTTTTCTCCTCCCACTCTTTCGACTTCCTATGTTTCCATCGTCTCTTTCTCGTCTTTGCTCATGCTCACTTCTAGAACGATATTTACGCAGGATGATAATGGATGAAGTTTAGAGAATACAAATTTTTCTTTTTATCCTGAAATTAAAAAATTGAATATAATGTATGTTCCTTATCATATTTCGTCTCGACAAATATTTTGTGACAAGATCCGGGTAATAAGCAGTCTTACTCATTAACAGTCGAAATCTGATCATGTAGGAATCACGATTAGACTTCCAACGCGTTGAATGTGATATTCACAAAGCACAAGTTTATTTTCAAAGGTATGTATATTCCAGGGTCAAACTACCGCTATTCAAACACATCTCTAATCTATTCAGATATGTTCATACACGATTTTTAATTTTAATACATGATATTTCATCTTCGAGTTATCGATCTTTCCTACTGAAACTTTCTGTACGCGATGAAACGTGGAGAGAAAAATCATGGACGTGTACCAACAAGATCAGTAACGAGATTCGTCTATTGCAACTCGCATCCACCGCGTATCTTCCGGATACGGATTTTGCAGATTGTAGATGCGATGCACGGGATTTTGGCGGTAAACGCCAGGATCGCGGGGTGTGTTGTAATCGTACAAGCAGGCGCGGCTCGGATCGACTCGTATCGCCTCGTCTCGGCTCGGCTCGACTCGGTTCATTTCAGTCAGCTGGCTGACAGGGCGTTGCCCCGCTGCTGGCGCGCACGATGCACCATTCATTACGGAGTGCAGCCGCGGAGTAAGCGACCTAGCGCGACCAGAGCTCGAGCAGGCGTTTCCCCACCCCGCGTGATTCGATTCTGCTTCGACCGCGGGCATCGCGGCTGCAACCGGGAACAATTCACTACTACCACGATTACTACTACTACTACTACTACTACTATTGCTAGTACTACGGATTCCCCTTGTAGTGTGTACTACCTCTCGTTACCCTACTACTATCTACTACCACTACTACTATTACTACTACTACTACTACTACCACTACTACTAGTACTACTACTACTACGGTGACGAGCACTGCCTATTGCTACGCGCTCAGTTTACGCCCACTATCACACCGCAGCTGTTTGTCGCAAGTAGGCGCACCATTGTCGTTATCATCGCTATCGAAATACCACCTTCCTATGGCAACGACTATCTGTTTCGATCTCACGCCGATAATAGTGGCGCGATAGTTTCGCATCTGCCAACAGAAGCGTCCCTTCGAATTCAACGAAGTAAAGGAAGGGATGAGAGCAGAAACGTGAGGAAAAGGGAGCTAATTTCCCTCTCCACACACACACAGAGCTATCCGCTCTTTCTTCTTTCCTTCTCTCATTATCGACTCGTAATCTCCGTGGTCGTGCGACACCGCGCTGCAGCTCGGCGGGATGCTGCGCGAGATGCGCTTTCCACATCGACGGCGCGACGTCGCTCCTCCTCGAGCGCATGGGACGAGACGCGCGGAACGTTGGGTACAAGGGTGGTGGCGAGACGGGAGTGAAGGGGCGAGAGGAGGGGGGCTTGGAGGGGCCGAATGGAGAATACCGCAGAGGCTTTTCAATGGAGTCGAGAGAGGAGAGTTGTAGGACGAAACCTACTACTCTGTCCCGTACGTACGAGGCAGTTACACAGGCAGACGCGACGTCGCCCATCGGGATATCCTCCGCGTGTCACTGCACTCTGGCCTATATTTCGCTAATGGGAAAGTCCCGCGTGCTCCAATTACGTCGTTCAGGTGGCGATCGTCGGATTGGCGAGAACTGCAGCAGCAGCAACCGCGATCTCTCTCCTCCCTCTCTCTCTCTCTCTCGGTACTCTTCACCGCTCTGTCGTTCCACTTAGTATCCTCGTAGTAATTAATACGTCTGCCAGCTCTAAAAGAGGCGAACCCCGTCGGCGGAGTTAGAGTCGGTGACCTCGCGCTTCGATTTTACGAGAAGGAGAGAGAGAACGCGCGCCGGCGATCGCTTCCTCCGTCGGGAAATTCGAGGTAGCGCAGCAGCGCGCGCGGACCGACGGACACGCCCGAAGTGAAAATTGTGAACCAAAAACTAAACGTATGCGAATGATAATAAGTAAAGAGAACTCTATCTTTTTTCAAGTCTCTTTGAAAAATGCCACAAACTTGAAGACGATATTTTATTTCTGCATCAAAAGTAGCATTTCGGGAGACTTCTAAAATAGCAGTATTAAATCTCCAACAGCCTCCGCATTCTAAAAACTTTCATAAAATACACATTTGGATAAAAGGTATTTCTTCGGTGATAACTTTTTATACTCTTCCCTCGCGAGTCGAGTTGAGAACCCTGAAGAATGTTATCATTTTTCACTGATCGATATTCCGGCTCGGCGCGTAACTGGTCTGACGTCTTCGCCGCGCGAATTAGCCGCGTCGCCTGAAATCGCATCAAGCTCCAACCGAGCGAAACAGGTTGTACGACGACGCGATAATAAATAAATAGCGCCGCGAGAGATTCGCGAGGAGACGTCTAGAAAAGGAGGAACTTGCACTACATGAATCTAATGGCCCACATTATGCGCGTTATCGGTGTAATCGGTCGCGGGAGACGCGTCGGCGTCGCGATCAGAGTGTCAACGAGGCGGCAACGATGACAACGACAGGCTAGACTCGTCCTTGCATATGTTCCGGCACGATCGAGGATTATCGACACGATCGTAATTTCACTAGATTAAATCAGCTGTATTCCACGTGCCTCTCTCTCCCTTCTATCGCCGTTCCCAACATCATTTTTACTCGTCGCTTGCTGCCTCCTCTGGAGCTTGCAATTTTTTCTCGCAGTTTCATTCGTTGAAAATTATTTTTTCGCGATAATATACATTGCGAAATTTTGTATAATCTTTGAAATCAATGGTTCTAACGTTTGTTCAATTTTTGAACTTTGAGACATCTACACGAAAAGAACAGTTTTACTGAAAACAAAATTTAGCTAAAAAATTCAGCTAGACCTGAAAATATACAAACCATTAAAATAATTATGTAAAAGCTTAAATGAAAATTGATGGCTACTAAAAGTTTTAACATTCTAGCAATCAATTTTGAGTGTTCTACATAATTATTTTGATGGTCCAAACAAAATTATTTTCAGATCCGTGTTTCAGTAAAACCGGTCTTTCCATGTAAGGGAATGTGTCTATATTCGTAACATCAATCGATTTTGCCTGAAAGTTTTTAAATTTCCAGTGACTCAAAAGAGAGATATACGAATGAATTTAATTGGACAGTGTTACGCAAAATATATGTTAACTCGCAGAATTTAAAAAAAGAACCGAGTTGTATACGTAGTCGGGATCAGCAACTCTGTATTTCAAACTTAATTCATTCCAAAGTACTACTTTGTGGACGAACTCATTTTTGCATAACGCCGTCCAATTAGCGCTTCTTGCAGCAGTATTATGCAAACGGCGTTAAATCATAGAAACGTTCGAGAGTGAAGTAACACGAACCACAGGGGGACTCGCGATTTTATTATCATTCTCCGTGTAATCACGGTTCCAACGAATAACGACACGTACAACGGCGTGTCTCGACGAGTGCAATCCTTTGCGGCCGATGCCGCGATAAGTCAAAGACGAATTCAATTGGACATGGCGCGCAGCGCGGCTTAATGATCGGTCATTATTGCGATCTCATCGGTGTGATAGTTATTATCATGTTTAACGACTCGCGCTCTCTTCGAACGTCAATAGTATACGCGCGTATACGCTTGATCGATGCGCGTCGTGCATCGCAGTCGGATAAGTTAATGATACCCTCCACCACACGCGGGACGGGGACAAGTAAACGTCTGCATACTTTGCAATCTCTATCGACCTCGCTGATGTGCGGTTTCGTTGGGAGCTTGTTATTAATCAGGCGCCAAACAACCTCATTTGCTGTCCATAAAATTATTAAAAAAGCGAACTATCGTGGGATTAATGACTCGGACAGGTTTTAACTCAACCTTTGAAGGGCGACTTTGCTCGACCCTTGTTATTCCTTGTCTCCCGCTCACAATTTTCGGCAACAATTTTATGAATAAGGATTAATACAGCTGACACGTACAAAGTGTGAAATACTATATTGTACTTTAAATATGTAAAATGATGATTCTAATCTTTTTTTCTGTTTGAAACGATATCTTCAGGATTAAAAAAAAACGCGCAGTCTCTTAATCCCGTCGGCTTGTAAAATTCTCGCGGTCTGACAGACGCGACACCGCGTGCTCGTTTGACAGCCGCGACAGAAACGACAACGGGATCGCGAGTGCAGCGCGCGGGAGGGCGGAGAAAGGGCTGCTTCGCGAGAAAAAGGTGACATTTCAGCTAAGTTTCGCGGTTAGACCGCAGTCGCCGCGGCGTCGGACTGCGTTCGCGGTTGGCGAGGTCAGTGGCGCCTTGCACCGACGATGACGGTCGGTGCCTCGGAAAATCGACGCTAAAGATAGCACTTCGTTGGCCGATAATAGAACAGCGGCCGTTTCACGCGACGACAGAGAGCGCGTCCCGCTTTCGCCGGTCGGTCGGTCGGTCGGTTGGTTGGTCGTCGTTCCTTCCTTTGATCGGCCGCGTCCACGAAATTACCCGTCTATTTTCTTTGCCGCAGGCCTTTGCCGCAACGCATCCCGCGTCTTCTCGGAACATTCGGTGCCGTTCCGCGCACGTATTTCGTGGGGCTTGCTACCACGTTTATATTATTCTATATAAATTTACGCGCTACATTTTATTTCCCGTAAACTCCCCTATCTCACGTATAAAATTATAAATTAAATGTACGTTTGTGACGCGAAACGACATTACCGTTACCGCATTTTGAGTATGAGATAATCTTGAACGTGCCGTTTACGTCATCAATTTTATCCGTTTTACTTATGCAAAAATTCCGTTAGTGTGCACACTCGTGGGCCCATGCATATTCGCGCTCCTATTTTTTTTAGATGATTTTGCATCGTCGTACGCACGAGTTGTACGTGCACACGCTTTTCTGTCTCTCTTTCTCGGGTAGTAAATAATATTGTTACCGCGTCTTGCAAACGATCGCCGACTGGTCGACTGTCATCAGAGCATGGCACGCTATTGCAACAGCCACAAGATGCAAATTGAACTGTCGACAAGCATGTGGCGCTATAATTGCGCAATAGTTATTCTTTTTCTCTGGAAAGAATGGTACCGATTGAAAAGATATCGAGAAGATATATTTACGAAGCTGTTTATGAATTGAAATAAAGAGATACATTTATTTTTATTTGTTCGCCGCCCTCACAGATGTGACACGTATAAGTAACTTTTCAATTTTACGAAAGTTGTGCAAGAGTTAGAGGGGTAACGTCGCGACTTTGTCGAGCGTGCTACGGGATGAAAATGTATTTTTCTAAAGCGGAACGGTTCCTCTCGAGAGTGCTCTCGTCACGCCCGAAAGGGCTGTGCAAACGGTTTAACGGAGTGACATCGTAAGAGTGTGACTTAGTACCGCGACGCCTTGACGAGAGACGCGGTGGCGAGGGAGGAGCGGTCGGATGAAGCGAGACGAAGGAATGTTCGCGATGTGGCGAACGCGAAAAAGAGAGAGAAAGAGGGGGTACTCTCTCTCATAGTAACGTGCCGATGGAATGACAAGCAGCGGCGGTTGAATCTTTAATCTTTCGCGACGCGAGATATTAAAGTTTCTCGAGGGCTCGGCAACTACTTGGCCCGCGCCGCGTTGAAATGGGGTTTAAGTTCGATAGACAGCAGTGCGCGGGGGCTTTTCACGGTGATATCGATGGTCGTCTTTTAATGCATAAATAAAAAGACTTACGCGATGACGTTATCGGCGATTTTCTTGTGTACTTATCTATTCACTCTGCATGGACCTCATCTGCTTATCGTGACGAAGTAGAGACCCTTATTACGCTCATTACGATCAGGAATTCGAAATAGAGTTTGCGTGCGTGATCTTGTCGTGAGGGATCCTAAGAGAGGTAATAGAAGGTTTACTGAAAAAAGGGTTGTAAAGATATGTAGAAATTATATAACTGAATTACAGATTGTACATAACAATATGTTTATTTCTTATTTAATAATGTACAAATAAATTTTAATAATTTTAATTATCAATTATTAATAAATAATAGATTAATATTTTAATAATTCGCGCAGATATTACAAAAGTAATCTTTCGCGATTCGAGTTAATAATATAAAACTATTAAAATTAATTCTGCTGTACAATCTTTAAGATTTTTTTCGTACGTGTTTCGAATGATTCATGTTAGTCACGAGAAAAAGAGAGAGAGAGAGACAGAGAAAGGCTCGCATACCTATGTAACGATAATTTCCATGATAGACGAACGATCGTTCCATGGCCGTGGAATGCAAACAAACCATGTTCAAGCATCGAGCCTTTCCCTTCTTTCGCATCCTTCCTATGTTCGGTATCTCTGCGCGCGTGTGCCCTCAAGTCTGGTTCACACGCGAGCCTCGCGCAGGTTTTACCATGCACCTTGACACTGAGAAGCTTTTACGAGCACCTTTGACTTTCCCAAGTTGTGATTATCGGCATAATTGTCTTAAGCCACGAACGGATTATTCGCTAAACGGTGAGGAAACATCACAAAAATTCGTATTAATACCGTAATATTGAGACGTTCGATAATAATATGCAATACATATATGCAATACCGTTAAATTACCGTTTAGTATAT
This sequence comes from Cephalotes varians, assembly GCA_037157785.1. Taxonomy (NCBI): domain Eukaryota; kingdom Metazoa; phylum Arthropoda; class Insecta; order Hymenoptera; family Formicidae; genus Cephalotes; species Cephalotes varians. The sequence goes on along the minus strand of JANQDE010000017.1, from coordinate 2,451,106 downwards.
TATTCTAAATATCTTAGAATAATAGTAATAACAGTAATTTCGAGCGATTAAAGTTCAGTTGAAAGAATCTTACGGTAAATTCTTTATTAAAGGTTTAGCGAATATTAAGTGGAAACCAGGATAACAAGATTGTGCTTAAAATATATTTGCACGATTCAAAAACAATGTAGTTTTGATTCGACGAGAAGATATATTCCGTATTTCGCAAAACGGATACGCGTAGTATCCGTTTTGCGAAATAGTTTCCGTTTTCGGAACGTGAGCCGGTGCGCGAATTCCTCATCGGAATATTCAACCGGGCCTCGCCTGCATAAGAAATAGTGGCGCGATAACGCGATAAGTCGCGTGAGACCGCATCGCGAAATTCACAAGGTCCGTCCGAAGGACTCGGTTCGCCGGCCGTTGTGAGCGGGCCCGTACGTTCGCCACGTTTCACTGTCCTTGTCGACAGTCAAGGTCATGGTCGTCCGCACGCCCGGTGCCTCCGCGACTTACTCGGCATCCAATGGGAATCGCGTATCCCATAAACGGCCACGTGCTGCTTGCTCGCTGCTGGTACAACCACGGCACAATTCACGATGCGAGCGTGTCCGATTCCAGCGACGAATGTGTGCAACTAGTTTCCCTGGTTCTGGCCTGGTACACGCTTTACCTTGCTGTTTACACGCGAGCGTGTGTAGACCCTCTGTACTCTGGAAATCCAACGTCAGGGACGTTTCCACGGATGCAGCCGTGTGTCGCTTGTGTATTGACCATGTTCCCATGGTTCTGCACGTCGTAATGCAAGGAGCTCGCTTTCACTCTGTGTATTCCACACCGGACATCGTTATCGCGCTAAAGATAACGCACTGAATGTGCAGCGATGAGCATTAAAATATTTCGTTGCCTCTTGAGATCAAAATAGATGGACAAAATATGTGAAAAAGGGGAACAAATTTTATTGCAGTTTATGAACTAAACTCACTTATGAATCGAGCATTAAAATTATGATCGAACATATCCACGGTATATATCTTCGTTACAAATGATACACGTGCACATATACGTTATAAAGTTACTTTGCACGATGAGCATAATAAAAAGAAGTGCTTGTATCGGAGTTTAATTCTCCTTGCGAGCGATTCCCTTATTGGCAATTATCGGAGCACTTACGTACGTACGTGCGTATATGTAATATATTTTACGCTGACCGGACTATTACCGTCATGCGCATCATTTTATCTCGATTATCGATAGAATTGATACAGTCATAAATCTGCTATTACGATCACGGCGAGAAAAAGTTCGGGAAGCTCGGCGTTTTTCACTGTCGCAATAAATGAAACCGAGTGCATTATATCGAGTGGCTCATTCGAGGAACTCAGGGGAAGATAAATTCTTGATTCCCACGCATTCGAGATCCCGCCGTTAAACGAGCCTCGATTCGTGATATTCGACTTCGTAGACGTAATAACATCGCAAGCACTTAAGACAACTGGCCAATAATCGGCGATTTGTCTCTCGTGAAATGACCTCCGATTTCCGAACGTTGCCAACAGTTTATGCCGTCTGGAATCAGTGAGAATCAAGATGATTTACGATCGAATACGATTTTCACGGTTGAAATCACGTATCGGATAATAATAGAAAGATTTATCTCTAAAGGCGAAATAAATTTAAGGCAGTTGTTTGAATTTTGTTTTACGAATTTAGGATTTTTGCGAGGCAACGGTACACACGACGACGAAAGTTTGCTGACCAAGAAATACACGCTCCCTATCCGGCAAATCGGGACCATTGCGACAGCTTATCTGTCCTCTTACGATAAAGCACGGTTGGACGAATGGTGATGTGTGCTTCTCTGGAGCCGGAGCTGCTGAAGCTAGTCGACCGAGTCTGGTAGTCGCGATGCATACAGAGATGAACAGTGCAGTACGATCAACGAGTCGGATCTCTCGCGTATCCGTTCTCACGAGAGAACTGACTACCGACACTCGATCGCACTCCTGGAATCTCGCGTGAAGAGTGTCGGATGCACGCGAGCACGCGGTCAAACACGCCACATCCACGTCGCTAATCTGCTATGCGTGACGCGATACCAAAACCGCCACTCTTTTGTGAGCGATTCTCGCGATTCTGCGGGATGCTACCGGTCGTTCGGCTCGAGTTTGTTCGGTTGCAATCCAGAAGAAATCTCGAACGTCCTCGGAATTCTTATTCCGAGAAAGCATACGTCTCCACATATCTCTTTCCAGTTTTTATGGTGTACAGTCTGAGTAGAAAAATGTTTAATTCTTAGAGAACAGTTTAGTTAATATATCGAAAAATATTTTACCAAAACAGAAGTTAAGCTCGATAAAAGTAAAGAGATACTTTTAAAGATGGTTTTATCGTAGACTCGAGACACTAAAATAAATTACATTGCAATTTTTCTGAAAAGAATCGTAATAAGGCTAATGGCTATTAAGTGCACGAAGTGACCTTGACCTTGACCATGAATCAGCTTCGTAGGTTGCGAGTCGCCGGCGTCGCGGTCGGGGCGCCAGCTTATCTGCTCAAACACATCGAATCTGGAGCGCGCTAACTAATTACCGGCTTTTCCATGAGGGCAGTAATTGCGTGCCCGCTATCGACGGTGATTCTCCCCCGGGAACGCAGCCCTCCGTTGCGCTCGGATCAGGGTATCGGGTGCACGGTCGTCATTCGGACTTTGTCTTCTCTTTGGTGCCTGTTTTCTTTTTAAGTCCATTGCTTGTTTTACACACGACCTTCGTAAACATGTTTGCTTCGTGGACTCGTTAATGTACTTCTTATTATTCCTGATTATTATCTAGAACATGCATACTTATTCGCGCCTATCATATCTTGCGACATGGTGTGCTTTTTAAATTTTTTCTCTGTTTCTTTTTTTTAAGAAAACAGTTTTATAAAGATATACTTGCTGTATGTTTGCAAGAGCCGATCTTAGAATTGAAATATCTTGTAAAAAAATACGGTAAATCAGCGCTTCGCTATTCATGTGAGATAAAATTAGAAAGAATCGTTGGATTAATGGTACGATAGATGGCCAAAAAATCATTCCGATATTTGGTTTACTATGGCAAGCCGTTTTACATTTTAATAGCATAAAAAAAATTTTATCTAGTATAAAATTTTTAAAAAATTGTCTAAGAAGAATTACGATTCTTATTAATGAATTAAAATTGTCGTAACATAATAATTCCATGAATTAAAATTATGTTGAAACATAACAGAAATTCGGAATTATTACGTCACGACATAATTTTAATTCATTTTCGTCTTGAAAAACAAACAGTTCTCGACATTTTTAAATTATTTTTTGTGCACCAGTGAGAAGCTATTTTTTGCACGGAGAATAAATCGCCAAATTGAAAAGTATGTAACTTAAGCGAACAATTTAATCCCGTTGCATTTCGCAGGAAAAGAAAAATAGCTCGCTGAACGCGATGCCGTTTCGTGTCGATGCTATCGGATAGCGTCGTGCACTGGACGGATTATCCGCGGCAAAATTGTCCGTAACTAGAGTATCGCTGGAAATCCCATAAGCCAGCGACTTAACGCCTTCGGATATCTGTCGATTCAATGCGCGCCTCCAAATCCGGCAGAGGGTACGCGTCTGACCTACTTATAGCGCATTGCTGATCCGATTATTCGAATCTTCTCGTTTAAGAACATTGCAGCGTAGTTGCACTGGATAACAATGAGACAAAAGACAAGGAAATATCTTCTCTGAGTCGATCGGCATTCAAATCGGCTTTGATTTCTTGAAAATCGTGGGACTCTGACATTTCTATAATGACTAAAGTAAATTGATTTGGCCTGGTTGTATGCGCGCAGATATATATATTATATCGAGGCAATAAATTCGGATATTAAGTTCTTAAATTCTCAACGGTGCTTCGTGGACCGTTTTCCTAAAATTCTGTATCGAATAAATCTGAATATTAATTATTGCCGACTCGCGCAAGGAGTTTCAGAGGTTCAGATATTTCATTATTTATTTCATTTACTCAAGATGATTAATAATTAAAATCAAATACGTCAAAAGAAATTTTTTATTTTTTTAAAGAATGTATATATAATAAAGACATTTTCCATTTATGCGCTTCTAACAGTACGAAGGCTATTTATGTCACTCTCGGCGAAATGACGGCGCGCTGTGCAATATGCGCGGCCGTTAATATCGATTCATCGAGAACGCACGCATAATTCTCCTCTCCCGCACACGCATTCCCACGCGCATTCCTGCCGGTTACATTTTATAGCCGGCAATCTCCCGACGTGTGGTCGCGCGAGGAGTATGTTGGAACCAGAGTTATTACGTGAACATTATGTATTTATGCTAATGAACTCTCGGGACTGCGATCGAGCGCTGATCGCAAGCGCGATTCTCGTGCAAAACCGATACGTAAAAGTGGGTGTCCTGTCGCGGGTAGGAATTACATGTGACAGGCTCCAAACGCATCTTTCGCTGTAAACGGATCAAGTCGGATATGTCGATTCGTCAAATTGCCCGATCGCAATCGGCTTCCGTGCTTCCGGCGAACGTCCGTCTTTGCTCGGTCGATTGAGTTAAGCTCCAGCTTCGCTTATGTGTCAATTGATAAAGGTGACGAACGGGACGCTCATCTCATTTGGACATTAATATGATACGCAAGGATTTCCGCCGGATACAAATTGAACTTTATTATATTTTTTGGAACCAAAACTACTTAAGAAATACTAAATGTTTATTTTATAGTAACCTATTTCTCGCGGTTATCTTAATAATTTATTCCATAGCTGTATTATCTAATCGTGTTATTTCAAGTACCATGATTCTAATTACTATTTTATTTGTTTCTGTTACAGGTATGCGTGAAAAAAATCATCTTGCCGTCACAAACTAGTCAGCCTGTATCGTAAGAATAACGTTTTAATTTTTTTTGTATGTGTAGAGATTTATTACGTGATTATCCGTTTATTTTAGAATTATTACTAAAGATGCATATCGAGTTATCAGTGATCGACCTTATTATTTATTACCTCATTTTAAATTAATTAAGGCGATCAATATTAAATCTCTTCCATTTAAAGCTCTAATTTGTCACGTTGTATTACAATTTGTTTTGATTAAACACTCATTACTAGTATATAAACGACAATATTACAAATTGCGTTTCTTTTCTTAATCGGCGTGCCTCTTCGGATCGTGTTGAAACTCGAGAATAACGAGTCGAGTCACACAGGGAGTAATGTCCTCGAGTGCACGTACGAGAGTGTACCACGCTCAGAATGCAGTTGCATAACACCAGGACTGGTCATTCTTGTCCGACACCTTCATTTCTCTTTCCCTTCTTCCCTTTTTGTCTTTTATCTTAGCTTTATGCTTCGACGTCATTCTTTACTTTTTCTTATTCCTCTCGTTCGTCGTTTCTCTCGATATTTCAGTACACGATCTTATTCAACGAGATGACATAAATAGCAGACAAACGTCCGGTACTCTTTGCATTTTTGTGAAAGTGAATAGTTGAAATAAATGAAATTAAGATGAATCAAAATTTCTTTTGAGTAAAACGGAACATATTAAATAATATACGTATTGTAAACATGAAAGAAAAGAAAAGGATAGAAAAATACAAAGTGCAAGTTTTATGGGCAAATTCACGAGAAGTTAATTAAACGTATTCGTGCGGCATTCCTCTTCTCGCTTTTCCATCGCGTTCACGCAACGATTGCGCTTTGACGACAGACGGAATAATTATAGAGATTTTTCGTTCCTAAAGGGAATAATAGCAGCGGCACGATCACGGGGGAAAAACGCTTTTAATATCCTCTCTATCTCTCGAAATCGAAATGTGCACCGGCAGCCGTTTTAACGCGATTTAAAAATTAACTTGCGCTGACGAGCGAGAGTCATCCGACCGCTTTGGGGGATGTAGTATCCGCGAAATATTATTCGCGCTCACTTCAGTGTGACAGTCCGTTGTCGTGTACAAGAAGACGGCAATAAACGTTTTTAATTACAGCACGACGATAGAGCGCTTTTGAGACCGCGACGTAAAAATGGGACGGTGAAGAAACGGACAGGGATGGCGGGACGCGGTACATGACGATGGGGACGCCCTTCGTGGGAAATTTTCGTATTTTCGTTCCCTCGCCCGCGCGGAAAATGCACCGACGTCTGGCGCCGCGACGCTCCGCCGCAATGTACCGTGACGGACGAACAAATGCGCTCGATTTGTAATTCCCCATCGTGGAGAAATAGCGAAGTGTACGCGAAGTATCTTCCGCGGAATATTGTACTTCGCGATACTCTCGAGCGTCGATTAAGCACTCGAGGGTTTCAGTGGCGCGCGAGATCGCGAGGATGTGTTCGGTAATAACCGTGCAATTATAGAAAATTATATGTTTGCGTTAGAGAGACAAATAATAGGCGACGCTCTGACTACAACCGCGAGCGTAAATCAGGTAAAAAAGTCCGCTCAATCGATATTATTTTCTTCTCTAAGTTGCTTTGAAACCTATAAAGATGTAACCAGTTTCGTATACAGATTGTTTCATTTCTTTTACATTATTTATAAAGTTTAATTCGAAAAATCAGAGTTGATAAAAATAAAAGTAAACTTAATTTGATTATTTCAGAATATTTATTATTTCTGAATTTATTTATTTCTCAATACATAAATATCTCTCATTTCAAAACGACTGAGAAGAATTCTTTCGCGAATATCGATTTTCGTTAATCAAAACCGCTTTTAGCACAGTTTTGATTATCCAGCAAAATCGGAGAAATTAGCCACACTATGTGACGTAAACGTGAAATTCTATTTTATCGCATATGTTGCAATTTCGTCACCATAAGCGAAAACGGACACCAGTCGTTTTTCAACGTCCGGTCCAGCGGTCGGTTCGTCTTAGCCGCTGCGGCCCGCCATCGCGGGGCCGGTTCGAATTTCTGGCATCTCTAGTTTCGTCTTAGGACGCCGGCGGAGCCGCTTATTTAGCATATACGGCGTATGGCCACAAAGGGTTCCTTTCCAGGAAGAAATGTCTCGAAAACGACCGTGTAGCCTACGGACCGTCTTTTTCTATCTTCCCCGCATAGTACCGATCTGACCTCGCTTCCTCGTTACCTCATCGCCGAGAATCCTAATTAGGTCGTGATCCTTACATTCGACTCTCTCGCGAAATACATGATCGCATGTTGCGACATTCAAACAAAATAAATCAGGAAACGACAGGAAGAGGCGGGCAAAAAACAAAAAGATGACTCATATGTGGTAGAAACAAACGTAACAAAGAAATTCCAAAAAATGATCAAGATTTTTTAAATATATCTATAAATTTTATTATTGAGATGTCAGAGAAATGAAAATTTATTTCATTGAAATATTATATTTAGAAAGCTTGATAAGTTTCTCTCTTTCTCTCTCTTTCATGCGACTAGGGAGGCATAAAATGCGGGAGACTTTTGCGGGAGTTACACCAGCTACATTAAGTTAAATTGATAACTAATTATTTACTAAATTATTTTGCAGAATGTTAATTTCATGCGTCTCCTCTTCGTGTTTTTGCCAGCCGAGAACGCGTTTGCGAGCGAGCTGCCGCTTTTATAAGCAGGGTAATTACGATATAATAATAACGATGGACGTCGTGGTGTAGCGTTTTGCGCGGTGAATCATTGGCGTCGTTCCGCCTGCTCGAAAATTTTCGTGCATATTATGTAATTAAACCTGTATGTACGGCGCGATAACAGCAATTAATTACAGCAATCCGACCGCGTCGTCCTGCGAAAGGAAACAAGTTAAGTGCACTTGTGTGTCAGATTTAAATAGGATTACTATTAACTCTGTAATTATTACAATTATTTAACTTTACCGTCAGACGTAATCTAAAAACTTGCGAGGTAGTTTTGTTTCAGAAGATCACTACTAACAGAGCATTACAAGCAAAAAGTATAATACAAGTATGACATGTAATGAAATTTTTTATTACGAATCTTTCGCCAAGCTCTTCTCTTGCCGTATTATCGCTGTAACGCGTAAGAATTCCAATGACGCGTTAATTCTAACGAAAACGATGGCATGCGATGACCGTATCTTTTGAGTTTGTTTCCATTGATTTGCAATCACGATGGCAATTTGTGGTCGAGGAGGACGCACCGATAGAGGGATACACCGGTGCAAATGGGAACAATGGAGCATAGGGCAACCGTGATAGCGGGGAATTCCTGTTGATTTCGCGCGCGGAATTACAAACGATCGCGCGAGTGCAGCCGAACGAGGGCGAGTTCGGGTTCTCTCTTTCCTTCTCTCTTTTATCTCTCTCTTTCTCTCTCCCAGCTCGAATACGTCGGCATGTTCGTGTTTTGGAATGCCGCCGCCGCCGCTGCAACAAAAAGAAAGCGATTCGATTCCATCGCCGTGGCGGCGGAGAGACTCGACGGGAAAGTTCTCGCGGGCCGAAGAAGGAAAGACCCGACGCAGAGAATCGAGCCCTTGGAGGGAGCGAGGAAGAGGGAGAAAGTGTGAAAGGGAGCGCAAAGGTGTGCGGAAGGGCGAGAGAGGAGAAGGCTGCACGTAGTAGTAGTAGTAGTGATCAGTCGTAGAATGCCACGGTTTACGTTGCGTGCAACGACAACGGCGTAGAAGCGCGTCTTTTTAAAAACTCTCGGATCAGATTATTTTTTTTTTTTATACAGTTGTTGTTTGCGTTAATAAACATTAATCCTCGTACATTCAGACACTGTTGAATCTTTACATTTAAAAGTGTAAATATTCGAAAATCGATCTGATTGTTTTAAAGCAGAGCTGCAGAAAGAAATCTGAGAGTGAAAGGATTGAATTGAGAATTTTGATTAAAAGAGAAAGTAGTTAATTAATACCTTCTTTACATGTTTAGCGGAAAAATATTTTAACGCGCAACATCCCTTCGTCGATTGAGAGAAGTTGTTTGTGAGCTTCGTGGAAACGAGTTCAGCAGGTGGGGTCACGAACTCAGGCACTCGATCGCGCGTTGCAGCGGATTTTCCTCTCTTTCGATCGCCAGCTGCCAGTATTATTTCGCCCTTCTCATCTTGTCTTCCTATATCGATCGCGGTGTATTGTCATCCCATTCAGACGCGAGAGAACGCAGCTGTCGTACTCTAAAATTTTCCTGACGCACAGACAAAATCGGAAGCGTAATAATTGGCGGATTAAAATTCCATTTGTGCTCTAATTTTTAATTTTCTTTATTTATCATTGTTGCTATGAATGTAAAAAAAAATTCAAATTTTAATATGAAAACTTTTTAAATTAAAATCTAATAAATCTTGTTGATACATCTCTAACTTAGAATTATTATCATGAATTGAATGAAACTTGCGGCTTGTTCGAGAAAGAGAAGATTGTCTCATGCGCTATAAATTGTTACCTGTGGATAATATCGTCCCCATCGTCGCCGTTGCCGCTGGCGAGCGGCCTTGGCCTGCGTTTTGCGGAGCGATTCGGCAAGAATTCGGCACGTGCATTGGAGCTTGGGTTGAGCAGACTGTAGAAACTGCGTACGGGAGAACGGGTCTTCCGGCCTGATAATCGATACCAATCTGCTCCATGAGATTTTTTTTATTACGCTCCCAAGAAAGCAAAAGTTGGCTGTGACGCTCTCGCCTTCCGCGACTCGACTTGAGAAATGCACGTTAAGCAATTAATAATGCGAGTGTGAATGAATCTCATTGATTGCCTTTTTATCACCAACACATCTTTATTACATACAATTTTTTAAAATTTTTTCAAATATGAGATTTACGCAGGCACGATTTCATAATCCCGAATTTTAATCTAACTTTGCAAGTATGATTTCTATCACACTTTCCTGTCTTTAAAAAATTCTATTTCTGGTCAGAATTTTTCTTATTTGATCGCTATGCCTCTTTATAAAAATAACGTTAAATGAGGCATTATTTAAATCGTAGGCTAATTGTAGGAATGTGCTTGTTAGAAATTGTGCCAATAACTATAAACTAAAAAAGATTTATTCGATTTATTGGAGATTTTTCTGAGAAATATATAAATATTTTATGACGCGATTATATTTTTTTTAGGAGATATTTATTAAGTCATCTAATATGTACGTATAAAAAAGTTATAGTCGCTCAAAATAAAATATTATTTTTAGATTTACTTTTAAACGACTTACTTTTAACTTTAAGTAAATAATAATTAAGATGATGTTATACTTCGATATATTTAGATTCACGATATATTCAGATGGAATTACTCAAGACTTGTGATTTTTTTCGTGTTACACTCCTTTATATACTATCTGATCGTCGTAAGAGGAGCGAGAAAAATTGTGCAAAAGTTGTGCGTATCAAGTGTTCGATTGCTCGAAGCTAGTGTCCAATTAGCGCCAAAAAAAGTATCTCCGAGGGGGATAATCGAGCACGGTTTTTTCTTCTTTTTTTTCCTTCAACGTGACGCGAAGAACCAGCTGCTCGGAGAAAGGACGAGGCTGCGGCAGACATCATTCGTGCATTTACGATCACAGTGTACGCGGGGCATCTGTTCGTTAACCACCTGTCGGCAGGTGCGAACCGTACACCCGGCCCCGTTACCCCGCGCAGTTGGTATCAATCGGCCCTTTTGTTTTTGCCGGTCTGTTCCTCAAAGTCATTCCCGTTTTACTACGATATAGTACGCACGACACGCGATAGCCTCCGCCGGATGTTATCGGCCCATACGGTGTGGTCTCTTTCTTTTCCACCCTGATCACGTAAAACCCTTTAAGCACTCGTGGCACAGTAAACAGGAAGTCTCCGTTCTTCTCCTCGTCCCTTTGCCGATGGTCCTTCGGTGCAGATTGCATATGATGCGTAAGGGATACCTGCGACGAATACAATCTCTATATTTATTATTGTAGGGACTCGTTGAAAACTTTATCATCAGAGTATTTCGTGATTTTACTTTAAGCGTAAAAATAATTTATTTTTGCGTGTATTATATTTTGGCACAAGAAAACGCGACATTGCAATAATCGAAAAAGTATTATGATTTGGCAGGAAATAATTCCTTTTTATTTGTTACAGGCCGCGATACTCCAACAGACTGCCGAATACATATACCAATTAGAGCAAGAGAAAACACAACTACTGTCACAAAATTGCCAACTAAAACGGTTGGTAAATCAACACGAAGGTGGCGATGTACCTATCAAGAAACGCAAACCCGATACCCAAGGTAATTTTTTGTCAACTTTTAAAAACCTATTTTGTACAAAAAATAAAAATATTATATTTTACACATATATATTTTCGCGAAAAAATAATTTTTTTTTTTTCTACTTTCATAAATTAAAGAGGGACTCTTCGTAAAAACATTCATTGTGAAAATACAATGAAAATGCGTCAATAAACGTCATCATCGGTCATTGCTTCCGCGCAAACGTTTGTATACATAAAGAGCAATGGAATTAACGTTCATCGGCCATCACATGACGAGATTTCCCAAATGGACTTGAATTATTTAGCGTTCGTGCGACCGCGATTGTAACGTCCCGTGTGGATTTGGGATCGTAAAAGCAAAAAGCGGGAACAATCGATACAAAGTGCGAAAAGTTACGCGGATACACATTGCAATCCGCTTATTTCACGGTTTTCCCGCTTTTATACGGCGCCACGTCGAAGTTTCTCTAAGTTATTTCTCAATCGCGAAATTGAATTGTCGCATCTCCAAAATTTCCATCCAAAAATAAGTAAATAACATCGTATTTTCAAATGAACGCAACTTTATGGATTTTCGCTTTTGTGGTAAATTCGACTATATCATATGCAAAATTCCTTTTTTTTTTTTATTCATTTATACGTAATTCAATATATTAGTGACCATATTTCGCGGCAGAAGTGGCAAATTTTGCAAGCAGGAATTTTTTAATCTTGTCGACAACGTGGTCAATGTGGACGCATTTTGAAAGAGTCGTTCGTCATTTTTGCGAAAGTAATTACATTCTTCGCGACTCGGTATCGCGCGAAGGGATGTACAGAAGGGAGGCTTAATGTAATAACGAGATGATGGTATCGCTTATATATAAATGAAAAATTTCCACAAAATTTAATTTGATTTGTGAAACTCAATTCAATTGTCTACGTGGGAAGGAGAATTTCTTGGAGATTCCGATATTTTATTACTTTCTTCATCGAAGAAATTAAATAAGTGGAAAGGAATCTCAATATTTAAATTAGGATTTCGAAATAATATTGAAAATATTAAACTTCAACTTTGTCTGAATGTAAATAATTATTAAATCCGTGATGTGTTCTTGCACATGATTTTGTTAAATGTCAAGAAGATGATATCATCAAAGAAAGTTAAACTTTCGAGGATTATAAAGAGTTCGGAGGAATGGAGGCAACAGCAGCGTCAGAATCGTCCTCGAAAGTCTTTATTACTTCGAGAGTTAAATACAAGAGGCGAATTAAGGGTGCTCTCCTGTTTCGATGCCGATGGCGTTTCGGCGATGTCGCCATCGCGGCGGTGTGCCCGTCGGAAAGTATCTGTCGCGAACTTCGGCCGAGGGCAATTTCAATTTCCGGTTCTATCGTAAATTAGTTTCCTCCGTTCGATGGCACGACGATATTCAGAAAGTTCGTCGTCGGCTGTGCGACGAAGCGGATTTAATGCCGACGAACCACTTTTATCGATCAATCGTGGTTAACCCTCCCGATTGCCTTCAAATATTAACCCCGCATTTACAATAATTATTTCCCCGATAAAACGAGCGAATCTACGGAGCAGGAGCTAATTCGAAGTCATGGCAATTTATTTAGATAGATTTTAAATGAATATTCTTTATAATATAAATTATAGTACAAATGGCAATGAAAAATTATGATATATAAATATATAGAGAAAAAACATTTTTTATTATTGATATACATTTTATATTTTATTTGAATGATCAGGGTCAATTAGACCCATAGACATATAAGAACGAAATAATTGAATATTATGGTGTAACAAGGGATTAATATTTAAATATATATCTCTAGTAAAAAACCATGTAATGAATTGAAAACATTGTAAACAATTTAACGACATATCTCTTTTAAATGGGTGGGAAAAAATGGAGACTAATGGCGCTCGACATCGCGGTTGCGATCTCGTTGATAACAATAGCCGATAATCACAATTACCGTTGGAAATCACATTAATTAATAAATGTTCACTTGATTGAAAATGTTTGCAAGAACGATGCACAATTTGCACCGTTACCGCGTTATAATTCACCGTTAACGTTCTACGATGTCAAACAGTGTACAAATGAAGTGACATATAGGAACGTTACATTCACTTCGCGTTAATATAACATCGAAACAAATGGACTGGCCTTTGATCTGCACGAAGTGTAATGGTCTCTATATTTGCTCTATATCGTAAACAGTGACCAGATTTAATTTCGCTCACGGTCTCGCATTCATTTATATCGTGTGGACGGGTTGGTACGCTGGCGTGTGCATTGAAAATCTAAATTACGTTCCAAAAGTTCATTGCGGTTATTCGCCGACTGTAATCCGATTTTATGATCCTTTCTCATAAATTAATTTCATAAAAAACGTCAAGTCGCTTTTACCGTGAAAATTGTTCTTTACACAGCTGTTTACCTAACGCGCATGGCTTTATGCGTAAATGTCGCGATGTTTGAAAAATAAAGATAATTGAATAGATGAGAAAAAACATTTTCAATAATTTCGTCTTTTAGTCTTACTGCTCAGGCTTAGTGCTGATCAATCGATTCACTGAAAAATATTATGATTCAATTTCTCTCATTTCGATTTCTTCTGCCTTTTCAGGTGTCGTCGTTAGTCTACCAATGCATGTCAGCGAGAGCGGCGATGAGGGCTTGGGCAGCATGTCCCCCGAGCCGTTGTCGGTAATCACAGTGACCACAGAGGGACATTCCGTTGTGAACAGCGATGTGGTGGAGCTCAAGCGACAGCTAGATAGGGAGCGTCAGGCGAGACTGCATTTAGAGAAACAAATGAGAGCAATTCAGAGCCAGTTGTATCCAGAGAGATTCCGAGACAATCAGCTAATCGCTTATCAGCCCCACGAGGTAATGTTTCTCTCCCGCATTGCTTTCACTAATCTTTCGAGCAGTGAAGTAAAAGTGTGCCGTGCAAAAAAACAAATTAATAAAATTTTAAGAAAGGAAGAACGAGATTGAATCAATGATATGATATGATACTTTATAATATTTGTTAGTAAACGTTGTAAAAGCGTAACGCCCTGCAGAGGCCTTAACTGAAATATCGCAGTGAAAACATGTTCGAGCGATTTCGATTGCCGGGAGATCGCTATCTGCACGATGCAGAAAATAATTCAACCGTAAACTCGTTCGGCTCTCGAGAATTTAAACGTTTACCGGCCGAAAGATATTGCAAATATTGTTTTAATTGCTCGCATAGATAACTGCGTCTGATAACAGGCCGTTGTACACCGTTTTATTATTTCGATTGAATTGGTTTCTTTTTTTCCCTTTACCTGGCGATACGTTCATGTACAAAACAATCGATTGGCCTTCGCAGCGAACGAACACATCGCGAAGAGAAAAAAATTTCGCGAGTATATAATAAAAAAATTAACGAGAATCGCTATTGCCTTAGGTGATCGAGCACACGGACAACGTGATGGCGCAGGAAACAGAGGAAGCGGTGGCCGCGCTTCAGGTGGTATCGGTCATGTCTTTGCCACCGGTAGGCTCCACTCAAACGGTGGAGACGTCCAGTCCGGACCCGAGCTCACCGCCCTTATCGCCGCAGCCGGCCGACATGGTGTCGGAAGAGATCAAAGAGGAGGAGTCACGCGCTAGTACTCCCAAGATCGTTGCCTTCACCCAGAATCAGGTGTTCACGGCGATAGAGGAGCCGACTACCGCGGACTCGTTCTCGTCGTCGAGTCGCGTCACATACGCTACTTCGTCCTCCGCAGATTTTAAGACTAGCTCGCCTCAGTACATCACCGCCAGTCCCAGCAGGCCCTTCTCACCGGTCGCCGAGCCTCAACGGCTACCGAGTGTCTTAGAGGCCGCGATGAAAGCTGAGCCCAAAGTCGAAGTGGAGAGGTATGTAATCCGCTTATTTTATTCTAAGTATGACCATCCAATTCTGATTTAAAGCGTAAAATAAGAATGGGACTAATAGTGAATCCTTTGAGTGTATTTAGTTTAGTTTATCTTTATTTAAATATTGTCTAATGACAGTTACACGTACATCTCCTCACAAGGAGAATAGGTCCGATTTTTTTACAGGAAACCATACACAAAGATCTAAGAGTCAATTTTGGACTAACAAAAAATTTCTCAACTGCAGGTTGCCTTCCCCATCGAACTCGTTGGATGATGGTACGCCGCAAGCAAGATTATACATCGCGAACACGTCTCGACAAAATCTAGAAACAATCGTCGAAGCGATACGTCACCTGGAGGGTGACCATCTATTCAGTGATGAACCCGCGCAAGATGTGCCGCTGGCACTAACCAACAAGCAACAGCAGCAACAACAGCAACAGACGATGGCAAACTCGGCGTCAACAAAGTCTGCGACTACCACATCCGCTTCCTCCTCTTCCTCGTCTTCAACGACGTCTGCCACGGCAGCATCCACGAAACAACGGATACTGCATGCCGAGCATTTCCTTCAATTTCACACGCAACAGCAAACCCAGCAACGACCCGGTGTGATCGTGGTAAAGCATTCGTGATCCAGCAACACGCCACGCTCCGTACACTGAACGATGCATTCAGAACGACGATGTACTCGCTTCCACCGCGCGAAATCATCGTGGTTTATCATTCGAAAATGAGGAATCCCTTTCAATTGATCCAAGAAAACGAGCAAAAAAGGGAGAAATGATAGCGATTGCGATTGAGTATCACGTGTATTCTTCTTCGCGCTGAAAAACTCGGGAGATATGCTGCGAGATGCACGAAAGAATGGATTTTATGTATGTTCCTATTACGCGCTTCTTTCGCCTTCGCCTCCAGAGAGCCGTTTTAAGAAGAATAATGCATGTGATCAAAAGATTTTTAGATAGAACGGACAAAGTGATTTTAAATCACGGATGTAGCTTATAGGCTTAAGCAGAACTCTAAGTTCGAAGCTTAACGAAAGGATCCTCATTGCCGAGTTGTCAAAACGAAACATTATCGCTTTATCTCATGTAAATATTAATTCCTCCTGATCATTTCCGACGATCGCCACGAGTTCGCTTTGAATCTCGAAGAGTCCCTCTCCCCTCTCTCCTTTCTCCCCTCTGGAGGAAAGTCTTCTTCCCTCGCGAGAAAATCGCAAGGCTGAAGTGGACGTTTCTCCTTCCTTTTAGTAGGTAGGACATTTTTAGACTTAAGCGAGTAACTACCCATGATAATATTTCTAGCGCGTAAGGCTCTGCGTACACTGTATGATATACATATACATATATATATATATATATATATATATAATAATAATACATATATATTATTTGTAAAGAGTAAAATATATATACATATTTACGTTCTTTTTTTACATTGTTACGAAAATGATAAAAATACGAAATATGACGCGAGGAAAAATATTACGATATAACGACACGTATATGTTCTTTCGATACTTATAACGGGGTTACTACTGGATAAGCGCGAAGCGACTAGAAGAAAGTAGAACTGTCGAACAACAACAAAGTATTAATCAAAATACATCCGCACGCAATGTTTGATATTTGACATACGTTAGATAAGCGCGGTGGAACGGCGAAGCGGAACTCGTCAGGCCCCAGTCGTCCGTATGACTCCTTTCTTCTGTGTTCTCGTGTCGCGGATTGAAAATTCCGTTTAATCTGTGCCAAATATCCCCAGATAATACACCCAGACGATTTTGTTCCTTCGTAGTAGATGTAATGTGCATGATGTGAAAGCGACGGCGCCGGTCGGTACATCCAGTAGACCGAAAAGCAATGCGAGTTTACGATCGCTCGTCTTCTCTAACTTACTCGTCAATGCGATACGGCGACCTAGGGATGCCGTTCCTGTCTAGCGGCTTCTCCCGGCCGTCATTTCCTTTGCGTCGCCGACCATAACCGATCTCCCTATTGGATCAGCGTCGATCAAATCTAATTAATCTAATTAATCACAAAGGGCCGGAGGAGACCCGGAACGGACGAGTTTTCTACGTCGGGCCGACGTCTTACGATTCTCTTCGCGACTTCACTCTTAACCCTGCCGTATGTTATACATTGTACGAGTTTTTTCTACGCGACATACGGATTTCTTATAGCTTGCGGATACGAGACTAAGAGGCTTGGAATTTACAATTTCTCGTGCCTTTTCGAGGAGAGGAGCGATCGGCTTTCGGAAATGGTCGAACAATCGATTGACCGGCGGAGAGAAAAGGGCTGCAAACGTTTTGTTTTTCTTTTACTTCTTTCGTTTACACGCGTCTTATATATTATGTGCATTGTATTTTTTTTTTTTTTTTGTGTTACTTCTCTTTGTGCGAGTATACTGTTTCATCGAGTGATTGTACAAGCATTATCGCTTGTCGAGTGTAGGCCCTTAGACCAATTTTTAATCAATTACAATTAATATACGGATCCTTTCGCCTGTAATTTACTATTATTATTGATATACTATTACTACTGCTACACTACTATTATTACTACTACTTTCTTTTCTACGATGATTGGTGTACGCGTGACGTAAGTTTAAGAGTTTAATGCATAGATATATATGCCTATGAGAAATTAATTTTAAGTACTCTTTAAGTATGTAAGTTAGCGAGCAAACAAAGTAAGATGCGACGATAAGACAGAATTATAATTAAGATTTAGTTAATCTTCTAGCGGTTAGGATAAATATAGGAATTGTTTAGCCGAGTACGCAATTTGAAATACATCCAGATTAATATTGTCTATCTGTATGATAAATGTGAAACGCTACTCCGTGATTATACTGCGTGTATATAATACCTTTTAGTGAATATCGCATAACACATGATCACCTAGCTGACATACCACGACGCTAGAATAAGGTAAAACCTCGCCTTTCGTACGTTTCGCCATTTACGTTCAATTAAACGGCATCTCATTTCGATGGCGCGTATTTGGATATTTTTTTACGTATCATTGACATTTTCACCGCTTGATTATTTTCTTTTTAGTACGCAGAGATGTGAGGACTGCATTAATTTTTTAGGGGGAAACTAGGAGGGAAGACACGTTTAGCGGAACAATCATTTCCGAAATGTACGAGAGGTGCTCTATATGTAGGAGATATGATTCTATCTTAGGCTTTCGACATTCGCGATGAAAGTGTGATCCCGACGTTTTCGAAGTCGCGGATCTCGAAGGTAATGTACAAAGCTCGATGTCGACGTTCACGCGAGGACGCACGAGGGCCTAAAAAGATTAGAGAAATTCACCCTTTGTCTCCATCTTTCGTATTTTCTCTACGATTCTCCCCTATTGGTGTAGAATATCCATTTATATCTTCACGGGATAAGACTTATCGCCAAATAATATCATTTTATCGCGCTATAGATCCCGCAATAGCAGAATCAACAGAACCTAACATAACGCGACGTATTATCCTTATTAACTTGAGCTCGACGCGTTATCGAGCCAATGGAAAAATAATCGCCGGGAAGATTTACGAAAATGGATACGATATGAAATAACAGCGAATTGAATCTTTTCCATGCGAGTCCAATATGTACGTCTCGTTTTCCCGCATATGTCTGAGTCTTAATAGTTCGAAAATCTCGTGCGAATACTTCGGCGCTTCCATAATACATACACGTACACATACACACATACACATACATAGATACATATGAAAAATATAACATTAAAAAAAAAAATATATATATATATATACACGTACGGAACTATATACGTACGTATCAAGTATACGAGTGTTGCGCATGCACGCCACGTGTGCGTCGTGCTGCACGCATTTGAGGAATCTCTTGGCGAGATCCTCGAGTTTCGCAATTGATATCGATTTATCATTCTCCCTTAACTCGTTTCGTTTCGGCGCGTTTCTACTTAATTCTGCGTAATCACCCTCGACATCGGCGTGCCGCGATTTGCTTTGGGTGGCAGAATGCGGGAGAGGATCGGAATTGAAAAGAAAATTCGAACACATCGCTGCGCACGGCGTGAACTAGATCGATGATGTTACGACAATCGTATCATCGTGATAGTCGCGAGATTGAATAAAATTTTAAATCGAAACCAATCTAAAATTTTCCGTTCAAGACCAAACTACAGATTGAATTGAACGAATCTTCGAACATATTATCTGTGAGATTTGAGGTGCGAAAATTATTTTATCATGTTCTTCATACTGATATCATTCTTTGCGATCGCATCAATGCTAGCGTGTATGAATAGAAAGTTTTATATCTGATATTACTAAAGCTTTTTCTTTTAATTTAACGAAGTACATTAGTCATTAAAAAAACCGTAAGATTAATATGTTATGTATTTATGTTATATATTATATTTTATGTTGTATATTACGTATTTTAATTAGAATGTTCTCGTGGAATAAGTCTATTAATAATGATATATAATAATTATTAATTAAAGTTTATATTAGATATTAATACAATTTTTTACGTTTACAGCAAAATTCGCATTTAATGTTGTTGGACTATTCACTATCTGTGATACAACTATTTTGCAACTAACGATTTTCCGTTAGAATTAAACGCGTTTTATTTTATACGTCTCTCCGACTGTTATCGTTCACTGATCTAATACGCCCAAAAGTAGGCTTATACCCATTCAACAGTGATTCGTTCTATTATTTATAGTTTAATATGAAGTAAGATTTAAGCGAGTAGTAATTCATTTGCCATTTCATTTGGGTATTCATACTACGTTGAATTCTGATGCATTCGCGGATGATATCGGTATGAGTGAATATTATCCGTCTATCAATAGCAGACTTAAAAATAAAGCTACAGCCAAATATTTCTTCTTTTGGACATAATGACATTTACTGCCTTACAAAGAGACATTTATCACGTTTCAATTGAGCTTTCGTTCAATTTCAATGAATTCGTAAACACGTTAAATCTTTTATACAATGTAACCCATTAAAAAGCGTCCAATGTAACGCATGCGACACAGTGATTCTTGCAATTTGCGTTTCATGAGTAAAAGATATACATTAAGTATCAGTCTCCAAATCATATTGCTTTACTTTAAAAGAATATATATTGAAATTGAAAAGGAAATTTTTAAAAGCAATTTAAATAATGTTTGAAAAAATAATTTTTAATATAATTTTAAATGCTTGCAAAATACCAATTTTTATTCATATACTTTTTCCCAGAGCTTCTCGAGTTCTCATTTCATTAAAATTCATCACGCGACAAGTGCGTCGCGATGCGCGAGAAATCTTAGAAATCGTTATCGAAAATTTCAAATGTCGTCGATACGTTTGCACGAGTTTTAAGGGTGAAGACTCGAAAAGTTGATCTTCGAACGGCGTTTCATTTACGAGAGGCACAATGTAAGGAAGAAGATTCATAAAATGGGATTATCTAACTAGTGATAGATTAAACCGCTCGAAGATCACACGTTTCGTGAGGAAAGAACTGTCACTGTCGCGGTGACACGGACATTCGATCGGCTCGATCGAAGCAATCTTTTTTATCGTTGAATATATATACATATAAAGTATAAAAATAAATATATATACATATACATCAATATATATATATATATATATATATATATATATATATATATATATATATATATGATGTGTATATACATATATATAAAACAATGGCTCCTATAACTTCTCTACAGCTTCGTTGAAAGGCAGAAAAAAATAACAATTCGCAGGATATGATTTAACTGCTAAAGAAAGTCGCTGATAGAGTAACGTAAGGGTGGTAGAGAGTGCGTGCGAGAAAAGTGAAGAAAAGTTACAGCCGATCTTCGAGGATCGCGAGAGCGAGAGCGTGGCTGTGCGAATCGCGCGTGCGATTATAGAGCGACGAGGAGGTTTATACCGTTTAAGATTAATCCCGATCTGTACACGTCGTGGCAAATGGCGACTGAGAGTGGTGCCGAGATTACTCAATCGACTGCCTCCGGAAGGCTACGGGTCGTGAAGGAAAGTAACGAAATTTCATTCAAGATAAAAGGAACCGGCTCTTCTCGCTGGAAACTCGAGCGATATAAAAGGATTTGGAAGATACTATAAAAGAGAGATTGATTCTCTTTCAAAGAAAGTCTAAAGATATCGGGATGATTTTTGGACATCTTGAAATGTCTGCGATATTAGAATAGAATCTTTATACGATCGTCGGATAAAAAAATTCATCTAAAAAAATAAAAAAAGAGAAAAGAAAGAAATAAAATAACTCGACGTCACACCCGTCTGCTTCCTGGAGCGCGGCGCATCGAAATTCGGCGACGAAGACGTTCCGCGTAAACGAGTAATTATTTTTTTAATCGGGCCAGCATCCCGCTCTCTTTCGCCACGGGCCCGCCAGGAAAGATGTACATAGCGTAAATCCATAAAAGTGTTAGAGTACTGGCGAAAGAATGTACAACAGAGAAGTAAATAGGTAGATAGATCTGGTAGAAAGGCGAGGAAGAGCGAGAATGAGGAAGACGAGCAAGAGAGTGTACGAGAGAATGCTAGATGGATATGTAGATCGTGCGTATAAAATAGCGGAACGTTGTAATGAGTAGCTAACGACAGATTCCAGAAGTCGTTTTCAGGAACAGAACTGAATAGCGCGTGTGTCGTAGGGTGCGTGTACTTGGCGCGTGAATTTGCGAACGAAAGAAAAGAAAGAAGAAGGATGGAGCGTGAGTGGTGCGTAGATGTAATTTGTAGTGCGCCGAAAAGATGTTTCTTTTTTTTTCCAAGTTCTTGAAATACATTTCTTTTTCTTTTTTTCTTCTTAAACGAAACACTTGACTGGACTTGAAATCATATCGAAACTCCGCCGACTGAAAAATGATCCAGGCTCGCGCGGCGCATGGTGAACCAAAGACGTGCAATATACAAATCGTCAATATCACAGAAATTGAGAAAAAAAGAGCTGCAACTAAAGAATTCATTAGTACGTCGTATTTTCCGGCATAGCTCTCGTTAACTTGAATTAAGAAGACGAGAAAGAGTTGATATTATCAAGACAGATATCAAACAGAAATCAAATATCCTCGTAAGAGTCTTAAGCCAATTGAAGATTTATTTTAAAAATGCTGAAAAATGGCATTAAATATTTGTTCGAGATGATTTTTTTAAAACGTTTCTGTCTTTTGCAACATTTATTTACATACTTCTTGGATTTCCGCAGTCGCATTAAATGTTATTTAGTGTTGATTGCTAATAAGAATATCTGTTGCTTTGAAGGAAATCAAATTTAAACACTGAGAAGTATGTAACTAATTGTCAAAGGATGGAAATTTATTACTGATAAAATTTATGTCGAATTATCTCTTTCGAAATTTAGTTATCATTTTTCTTTTCGCTTATTACATTTTTCGCAAGATCTGATCATAAATTCTTGGTGTTAGCGCTGCAAGTATCCATTAATGAAATTACCTGAAATACGTAATGACATTTTCAATAACTAATGTTATCTGAAAAATATCGAGAAGATGTACCAATTATCAGATACACACTAAACGAGACGCTTTACTCGAGAATCTCGAGAAATTCACCAATATACTCTTAATTTTTTAAAGGCATTGAAAAAACTTAATACTACAACTCAACTAAGAATAAGAGAAGCATAACGTCGACCAAATAATAAAAATCCTGTTAGAGAGCTTCGTAGTGCATGACCGATACAGAGAATTAATATGATAGCAATGCATCGCGTTGTATGTGATGACGAGAAATGCTAAAGTATTTCTAATTGTAAAGCATTTGCAATTTGTCTATTTCAATTATAAATTAACGATATTCTAGTCTAATCATTAAGAATCGAGTTTCATAAAAATTTAAAGAAAAAATATACGTATAAAATATAGAATAAATCAATAGAATAAAATTATTGCCAAATAAAAATTGGCCATTGGAATAAATATCGATATATCGCTCGTATTGCAAACACGCGATGTATTACTCCAGTTTTACAATTTCCATGGACCGTCCAGTTGAAGAGAAAGGAGAGGCTTACCAAAAAAAAAAACCATGGCTCCTTTAGAGACCATCTTTTTACACTAATAATAGTCAATTCAAATTAAGTGTTCGATCGACTTTTCCATTAAGATTTCAGCCGAGAAATCTACCCGTTATTTCACGATTCACATAATAAAATTTACGCGAAATAACTCGACTAATTAGACTCGAATCGTCGTTCAAATAATAAATCTCAATCGATAATTTGGCTATTGGATAATTATTCGCGGAATTTTTCTAACTTCAAATCAAATATATTATGAATTATAAAAAGGACAATTTTACCAAAGACAAATTCTAAAACAGCGCGGATAAATTTAGCCCAGACGAACCGAGTCGACAAATCTTTTCATGTTTATCACTTGAAGTTACTGTCCACGCAAGTCGAGGAGTTCCAGAGTTGCAAAGGTTTCGGTGCAGTAATGGTCTTTCAACAACTTTTTAAGAATATATTGTTTTCTCTTTCATCCTTGACTCTATCATCAATATAATTTTATCCTTCACACATCGCGTTCAATTCTCGAAGAAGATAGAGATGATAAAAAATACATTTGCTAATAACTAAGCTGAAGAGTTAGAATTGATAATAGACTGAGACGTTGCAATATAAGGAAAATAGATGATTCTTAAGAAAGAGAATTTAGACAATTACTGCACCGAATCCTTCACTTGATACACGAGTTTTCTATAGTCACATATCTATCCAATGGAATAAAGTCATCGTTTCATCTCTGACAATGACCACAAAGCAATTCAGTTTTTCTAAGCAAAATGAGAGGGGGAAAGAGAGAAAGAGAGAGCATCATTCTCTTTAAAATACGCGCTTTTTTCTACGTGTAGACAACCGATAGCTCGATGTAATACCAGCATCCTCGATATAGTTATCGAGTACCTCTTCTTTTTATGAACTGAAACAGGAGAATAACTTCTCGAGACTGAGACAAGAGAGCCGTGACACCGATGAGGGTACCGGTGAGCGCAATTAATTAATAATAATAAAAAAAAAGTGGAGACTAAACGCAATTGAAAAAAAGAAGAATGCAAAAGTTCCTCAAGTTCAAGCCGCGTTTGCCGCGTGCGTTCGCATTCTCGGTAAACGCGATTTTGCCTGACGAAACGAATGTTGTCCGCACGTCGTAAACGCCGCCCACACCACAAGAACAGACTGCCATTGAGTGTACTCGTTCGTAATAAATAGTTGTAATTGACCGGGACTAAGTCGATCTGAGAGAGCGAATGAGAGGGAAATGGGAGAATGCGTGGTCGAGTATGTTGCGTGATTTAGTGGCGGATTTACTGACACACGTGGGCTCTCAAATCGTTTTATAAATTCTTTCTTATAACTATTCCTTTTCTAAAAATTTGTAATTATTGATAAATAGTTGTAAATTACGGTAACGACATAGAGAAAAATATTACAATTACAGAGGTAATCGTAAAGCTTTCAATTGAAGATTCGAAATGAAAACGTGTGAGGTTGAAGGAATATTAAAAAAAAAAATAAAAGAATAAAGAAATTAATTAAATGTTTAGGAAAATACACATCACGTGTCAAAAATATAATAGTTATCTAAAAATCATTATTCGACACTTGATTTTCATCTCGAGTCTTTAATTATCGCTCATTTTGGAGCTTTGAATTCGTCACTGGTATGAATGTTTGAATATCTGTAAGAGAGAACGGGGCGACCGTGTGTAAATCCTTCCGCATGAAAAGTCTTCTTGGGCTGTAAAATTCAAATCTCTGTCACCAAGTTCTGTCGCGAGAGAGGACAAGTCGTTTCTTTGACGTTGGCAGTCTCTAAATTGGCCGTGGGATTGTACTGAACGAACGTCTCGATAAAAGAATTATTTGGGATCCGAAACGGCGCGCATTAACGAGTTTGGCCGACTGACATTTATCCTAAGAGAAGAGTCTGTGCATGAATCGGTAATATGAAAACGGAAGGGAAAAAAGATATAATTCTCTGTGATGTATCTCTATGATTTAATTATATGTAATTATGATTATTCTTACGATTATGATTAATTAATATTATTTGCGAATAAATCGCTGTGCAAGTATCAATTAGTGATTAGTGTAAGATAAAACGCGATCGAACATTGACACGCCAAGAGGCGTATCGCGTCCGTATCCTAGATACTGAAACGTGAGAGATCGCACAAATCATATAATTTATTGCACTACGAACATGATCGTTAATCGCCCCTGTCGAAAGTCGAAATATGGGAATCATATAACCGGAGAGAAAACTTTAAAATTTCTTTCCGGAGAAGCCGGGAAGGAAAGGGAACGACGTTCAGTAAAATATGATGTTTTCGCGTGAGGATAGCTCTTTTTATCTGCGTTATTTATTTATAGCTGATGAGCGAGTAACAATATTATCCTCTCGATGAGCATATTTGGTGCGTGAACGTGAAGAAATTATTTCTGTGAATTTCTCCAAGCAAGAAATTCACGATGCTCGCTCATTTATCAGCGCCCAATATCGTTGTGAAAGATTTAATAATTCGTCAGAAACGCGTGTAATGTGATTACGCATATAAATTTTATTGAAAAAAATTCTATGTATGAGAAGAGAAGAATTAGAATAACATGAAGTAATTAATCGAGATTTTAAACAGTTAAGTTTCTAATTATCTTATTAATATATTTCTGCTTCTTCCCTCCCTTATGCTTGTCTTTAAGAATCAAAAACGTGAATCCCCCAGAAGTAAACAGTCTTGTGACATATGCTACGTGAAGAAAAGTACACGGGAATATCAAATGTGTGACATGTCACGATGCTAGAAACGATCGGAGAAGCGATAGGAAAACTAGGTAGTCATTTAGAGTGCCAGGAAGGAAAAGAAAGTGAGAGAGAAAGAGAATGCGTCGATTTTTTGCGAGTGAGAGTGCGAGAAAGATTTTCGTCGATTAAGCTCCGTAAAATAAGAACGCCGACTGCATCGCGGCGACTCGAGCGAATCCCGGAAACTCGTTAGTATTTGTACCGATAACGGGGGATCCACGTAATTCGTTCGGGTCGGCGGATAGTGTTAAGAATTATGATTACTATCGTACGAGAAATAGAGGAGAGATATTGGATGCGGCTGGAAAAAAAGCGGTTTCGTGCTAAGGCGACTTAGAGCGTTTCGAGAGCTCGAATCGGAAACTTGGAACTTCGAGAAGATCTCTAATATTACAGGGTGTCCTATGACCCAGGGGTATTCCTTGGAATCAAAGAAAATTTGAATAAAAAGCTTCCGAATTATTAGCGATTGAAAATAAAATACTTTTCGCGAAATAAGCTTCGGAAGCAAATAAGCTAGCAGAAACATATTCTGCAGTTAGTTTAATTTAAAATATAACATTTTATCATTAGAGATTAGAAAATTGTGGAGAAGAGTATAAAAATTATGAACCGATATTTTGTCTAAACAAAAATGTACTCGTAAATTGGCCGGAGAAACTGTGATTAAGAGGACATCCGATGTTTCGACGACAATACCCTGTATTGTAGGACTCCTTTCGAGAGAAACATACGCGAAGCGATATATTCAGCTCTTATCTGCTATTTCTATCGATTGGTACTTTGCCACGCATGATTATTCCAGAAGAAGAAAACGATTGAAGATGATTATGTGAAAATGTGCCGATTTTGAAATCATTTGCCGTCTGTAAGATCGGAGTGGAAATACGATTTTTACTTTTACAGGCCATCAAAGAAATCTCGTACGTCTGTCTGAATCGCCCACTGTGAAAATGTGCCGCAATAATAAAAATAATAATATAATTATAAAATTATTAAAAATATAGCAATTTATTCAGCAGTTATTTAAGAAATGATTAAAATTATTATCACACTTTTATCAAAAGTGTCACGTTTGTACCTTATTTATTCATCATAAATAAAAATTTTCTAAATCGGTTACATATATTCTAAGGATGATACAATGAAATAAATCACAGAGTGATGCTTCAGGAGTGTTGCGGCGCATTAATAGCGAATGATAGCGAGATTACTTTAGTCGGGCAAAAACGAATGAGAGAATGAACACGAAAGAGTGGGAGAGAGAGTGAGAAAATGCGTTAAAGATACGTAAAAGAGCGAAGTGTCTTAGATGGAATTCCTCTGCGCGAATGCACGGAACGCGCTAAATACAAGCAGCCACCTCCGAACGAGAAGTCTTCAATACCACTTGCATATTGCTTTATTGTTACACGAACATTATAACGATATATTACATAAAAAAAGGAAGGAATATTACAGGTACAGCGGTACGCATATGATTAAAGCGTGAGTTCCACGGCGACGATCGCGCGGACAAGTTTCCGATGTAGCTCGCGAAGACTTTGGTCATTTCGCGCTCGGAATTTTTTCAGAAACGCGTCTCCAGCATCTCGTCTTCTCGTGAAATCATTTTTCCACGTTGATTCGGTCACGCAAATTTCAACAAGACTAGAAGTCGACAATACAAAGAGAGACGCAACAAAAATTTTATCATTTGTCATTCAGCTAAGTGATTAGATTAAATTTTCTAGGCCGATGAGATGTATTTTACGTTTTTTTTTTTTTTTTTTAGCGAAGATAAAATATTATTTCTCAGTCTGGAGGAAACGCAAGAATTATCAGCGGTTGCATTTTTAAATCTGATTTGCGCTAATTATGTCCGATCCGAAAGACTCCTCCGCGCGATCCGAACATATTCGAGACGTCCTGGAACACATACATACTTTAGATACTACGCGTTACGTTTTTGTATTTACGAAGAAAAATCTACGAGATGGGAGACGGACTTGCTTTTCCCTCTTTTCTACTACTTTGTATATTACCAAATAATCGTTAATTAGAAAAGTTATTATAACTAGCGTTTCGTTATTTTAATCAACAAGATTTTATTAAGCGGAATATATAACGACGGCGAACGATCGTTTAGCCGTCGTTATCGTAACGATGCGGCCTGATTTACGCGTTTTTGTTGTTGCTTTATGTGGTACACTATTTAATTCGCGTGTATTTGTCAACGAGTGAGATCGACGTTTATGACCAATTCTTCCTCCGTCTTATTTTCCTTCGCCTATAACAGAACCTTGGCATCCAGTTGCGTAAATAATAATTTTTCACAGCTTGGAAAGTCTGCCAGCATTTATTCGACTGATTATAGACACGCGAAACAATACACTCATACAAATTTAATAAACGTGATCTCCCGCGGACAATTCTCCTTTTTAAGATCTGTGAATCAAGTGGCATCGTTTCTGAATATCTCTCTCATTATACGATAAAGTATAATAAAACCTCGCAAATCTGTCGACGTTGGAAAGCAATCGATTGGTTTCTTAGAAGCCAGTGAGCCAAGAGATTGCGCCAAGAGAAGTACAAATCATAAAAAAAAAGAGAGAATGGAAAAGAGAAAAAGATGGTAACTGCGAAAAAAATCAATCATTCGAAGAGATAATGTGACCAATACCGAAAGAGGTGTAACATTTGACTTTAGTTTCATCGCTTTTCATTCATTACCTTTGATTATATTATTGCTTGTAACATTCATTCGAGATACCTTGAATACAAAAAAAAAGTAATAAACCATGTTATCCGCTTGTTTCGTCCCTTGTATAAAACCCTACCTGTGATATATATACTAATAAAGCAAATTAGATTTCGATACGAGCGATTTTTATGCGACAAGTTGGTTCTACGATTTATTTCGTTTACGTCTATCGATTTACCGAAAAATTTATCACAAGCTTTTCCTTTTGAATTTCATCGCAAGATTAAGAAACCTTTCTGTTTAAAGTTCAAAGTATAAATTGCAAAAAAATTACATATCTAAAAATGTTATTTTATTGATATATTGATAAATTTATGTAATATAAATTTTTAAACATAGTAAATTAATACAAATTTCTAAGAACTTTAAAAGAGATATAAACAAGAATGTTTTATTTTTTCTCAGAGAGAAATGTGAGCACACGCAGCGGATTATTTCATTTATAATTTTTATTGAAACACTCTTTAGGGTACACAAGCTCTATCCTAGGTAAGCATTAAAGTAAGTATAAAAAAATGAACAACTGCTTATAGAATCACAAAGTGTGGATGTCTGCCCTTCTTACAATCATTAAACGTACTTTAACATGCATACATGAAGGCACAACGATCCTCGACCCTTACGCGCTGAGTATTTCGCCGCGAGAACGATGTTGAAGTGATATTGCTGAGCCGATCGTGTAGTTACAGCACAGATCTGCTCGCTTTAGTTGCACTCAAGAACGGCTAAAACGGCCAGGTCGTGCATCATTCGAAGGCGATCGCTCGCATGGAGATCCATTGACATCCAATGCCCCAAAGGAACTAGAAAAATAATTCTAGCTGCGCGCAAACGATGCGTGATATCGCAATGCTTTCCCGCTGTAGGTTCTTTCGGCGCTCGTCATCATGGCAAAATTATACACTCTCCGAGAACATCACATACGAAATAAGCGTATTCGCTAAACTCGGTACACGCTTATAACACACAGAGTTCTGTCGTAAAGGGGACCGAGTGCCTTCTATACAAATTCATTACGCAATATAATATTCATGATATAATAGAATCTATACTTCGTATTATAAATCTAAAAACTTATTGTACACTCGTAATATAACTAATTCATTGTAACGAATGTATTCTAATTATTCTCATTCAGCTAGTAATTCTTTCTTTGAAGAAGGCCACTTGTTTCCGATTTTTCTTTCGAAAGAGCTTCATTCTTCTGAATTCTGTACTCTAATAATTGAAAAACATTTTTCGATGCTTTTGAATAAACAATGATTATATACGAGCATAATTAAAATATCTCGGATAATTGTCATAATTACTGCGTTTCTTCCGCTGTTGAACGGAGAATGACATCGTCTCTGCAAGGCCAACCTGTACAACGGCTATCCTCACATTCAATTATAACAAGGCGCACCTATTCTATTGTTTGCTTAACGTATATTAAATAATCACAAAAATGAGACCAAGGTCCAAACGCGTCCTTTAGTCGGGACCATCAACCGAAAGGCGGTCTCGCACCTGACTTTCGATGAGAGAGTTTGTTCGTTCATGCGATATTCGTCGATGGCTCTAATTATTGAGATGGAAGCAATTTCAGTATGTTTCAATCAACGTTTGCTTCTAGCGCACAGTAAGAAAATTGAGTCCGCAAAAAATAAGTCTTTATAAAAAAATCCAACATACGAAACAGAAAACAATTAAACGCTCAGATTGTAGACATTTTCTGTTCTGCTAATTACGTACGATAGATTCTATAGAAAAGCATAAGTTTTTTAGCTTTTTTATATCTTTCCGTATTTTAGCAACAAGTAAAAAATTTTTAATCATCCAATTCGTCTAATCTGATTTATTAATCGATATTTTTCTCTTTTTTAAATTGCCATCAGATTTGATTGTCAAAGCGATGTACAAAGAGTGGAAAAAATTTATTTATCTGATCGTAACGTTGAAATGTCGATGTACAAATTACGGATATTCGGTTTGTTCTCTCGAATTCAAGTAGACATATGATCACAAGTGCAGGTAGGCGATATTACAACATTTTCATAATTTCTACCAATTTTTCGACGATCGTCGCTAAATGACGTTAATTCGTCATTCAGCTCGACGACGAAAGTAAAACAGTAGTAATAACTGTGATAAAGACACTTTAATAATGGAAATATAAGTAACTTATGCTTAAAACATCTTAATAGTAAAGTAGAGTATAAAGTATGACTTAAGTACAACCATAAAAACTTGGTCATTATTATGGCATTCGTATCCTTAACTACGCGGCTCGCCAGACCGCATCCTCTCGGACGGCGCGTTTCTTTATAAAAATGAATCTACTACTCGTGTATGAAGCGATGTCTTGATTTATGCATACGCAAATCGTGTTAACTTTTCAGATGCGCGATTATATACGGCATGTAGATTTGACCACCTTTGTGACTTTCCGGTTCCTACCCTCGATTGAATGACAAAGAATATCAAAAGTATTGACAAATTAAGGCTTCTTTATTTTTTGTATCTATAATTATGCAGAGATTGAAAAATATCGGCAGCATTATTATGAAAAAATATTGTACACATTATATTATTATATCTATTATGATATATTATAGTTATTATGTTATAATGTGTTATATCTATAGTCAATTCATCAAGTAACTAATTTATATTTTGATTTAAAATTTATTTCATTCGGATATAATTTTTTTATATATCTGATTATTGAGAAAGAAATTTGCTTCGCAAAAAAAAATTACATAGTAAATACTGTCAATATTATTCCGTCTCTTAATTAAAAATTAAATAAATCCTTTCTTTTTCATACGTAACGAGACGAAGACGACATATAATATCGATATATTTTCGTCGTAAGGATAATTTTAATTGTGTGTGTTGTATGTGCTCAATTTTCAATTTTCTATATAGGTAGAAAAAATATTTGTGCAGCCATTTTATATATTCCTAAAGGATTCATGAACGAGTTTGTTTTATAGAGTAAATTATGTGTGTTGTACATACCGGAAAATCGACCATTGTTACCTGGGATCTTACGAAGTATCGGCTTCCATTACTTCGCTTTGTCGCGTCTCGATACCGATTTCGATACTCTTTATAACACGGCGTCGCCTTTCTCTACGAGAGCATTCTGGTAATTCGCTTCTCTTTTCGTGACCTGAACATATCCTCTTCCGCTGCGTCGCTATTTTTGATTATTCCACTTATCGTTAATCGACGATCACAGGAAGTACGCGGCGTTGATCAGGCTTTTGGGTCTTTTATGCGTGTCGTGTATATGTGTACGTATGTGTGTATGTGTACAGCATGTATACATGCAGTCGTGTGTCGGACGACGAGTTTGAATGGCTTTCGCAGCTGCGATATTAATGCTGAAAGAATGGCGGAATCGCTGGCAGAAATACATCCCGTCCTTCTATTCTTCTCCCTTGAGCTCCTGTTGCGAATTTTGATTAGTTGAATGACGCCACGGCTCTTCATCTGAACCGCTCTTTGCCTTCTTCAGCCCTTCGTCGGTCGAATCTGTAAGCGAAATTAAAATAATCGATTATTAATAATAAATAAAGTATATAATATATAAATGATTATAAACCAAAAACTTACATAAATTAATATGAGATGCCAGAGTATTAGAGAGACATGATTACTAGAGAAATTTATACGAAATATTCAGGATAGACAGCTAAGTCCATAG
Source organism: Cephalotes varians (assembly GCA_037157785.1). Classification (NCBI taxonomy): domain Eukaryota; kingdom Metazoa; phylum Arthropoda; class Insecta; order Hymenoptera; family Formicidae; genus Cephalotes; species Cephalotes varians. The sequence continues at coordinate 2,418,720 of JANQDE010000017.1, read as the reverse complement.
TAAGAATTATGTTAAATATGAAGTCACAATCTATTCTTTCTTTGAATGCATCATGTAACAATTTTATAATTTCATCATTTATAAAATATTTTTCAAAGACAAAGACTTATGGAATATAACAAAGAATAGTAGTAAAAATGAAATAGTTCACATAGCTAAAATTTGATTAGATAATAAAACAACAGTCTTTTTTGTGTTATTAATAATTTAATGTTCATAATTTTATGTTAATAAAAAACTTATTTGGCATATTTAGATATTTATAGACATAGTTTGAATTGAAAATATCGCATTTCGACAATAACTTAACACTGTATTTATGAGTTACAATTATAAACTAATCTTAAAAAAAAATCTCAAATTTCAGATAAAAAACAATCTATCAAATACCTATATATTATATAGGTAATTATATATTTCAAAAATTCAATACCTTTATATAGTTCTGCTTTATATTTCAAAGTAATGCATCAATTTTTATATCAATAATTAAAACGCAGCAAGATAACTTAATTCCATCGCTCATGCACGATTAGATAAACAAATTAGCCATTGAATTAAGCGACTCTGGGAAAGTGCACTAAGCGAATTACACGCGAATTTGAGCTCAGCGCAGCAATTACACGCTTTCCGATAAAATTAGCGGCCTAATTTGAAAGTAGCGTGATTGCTCACTGTTAAACAACCAGCGAGGCCGAGGATACGTTCTATGTTTAGGCCTCGACCGGATACCCCGACGCGTACCAATAATTTGACGTAATTTAATAAACGCGACCCTGCTCTCTCGTCTACGCGCGTGGGGTCGTGCGACTGTTATTACCGACAGTTTGATCGTATCTCAGTAGTGCGTAATGATGATGCACCTAGTCACTGGCATATAGTAGCGGCCTGATCATCGGTCATGCAAATTGGCGCTACAGAATGCGGCGAATCCCCCTTGCCTGATTTCTCCGTCTGATGCATACTATCGCATACCGGTTTAGAAAACAGTATATCGATATTAAGCTCGCAATTGTTATATTTGTACATCCGTAATTTATTATGCTCATTAAGTTACTTCTTCGCTTCTCCCGATGTTCCATAATGTTCGCAGGGAGAGAGAATCAAGGCCGAGACAAAAGTCCGCAGTACCGTTGAGTATTTGTATGTAGATTGGATTTTTTTTATCCCAAGAGAGAGATCGAAATGTTATTCAATAATAATAATGCAGCAGTAATTTTAAATATCATTAATGATAATGTTAAGAAATTAATGCAAGGAGAAAAGAATTTTGTATCCGGTAAACAGAAATGGATTAAAAAATAGCAATTACATTTCAATCTTATGTCATGGAATAAAACAGATTGCGTGGCCGGCAAAACTTCTTTTGGATTGAAAGAATATAGAAATCATTTTTAATTCCGTTTCATAGATTAAAATGTATTGCGTAACTGGCCCGTGTAACTTAATTTGGATGAAAAGAATAAAACTCCCGTAGTTTCAATCCCGTTTTATATATTACAATGGATTTAAAAAATTCTTAAATTTTAATTGGATAAAAATGGATTCGTGTAGTCATTGCAGAATTAAAATTTTTGATTTTTTTAATCCATTTCCGTTTGCTGAGTAGCAAAGAAAAATCTTTCTAAGCAATCCTCAATTCTCAAATTTATGTTCCTTTGTTTTTTTTCCATCGTTTGTTATTATTTATCATATTTCCTGATTAGGTCAATGTTGTAATATGTGAATCAATGTTATAATATGTCATTTTAAATGTTCATCTTTTTTCGACACATAAAATGAGACCATAAATTCTTTCGAAACAACGCAACATTCGAAACCGTAAAATATGTTAATCATGATCTCCTTTAAAGGTATATGGGGATAAAAAAAATAATCTCCCAGTTAGTGGGTTAACGTCCTCAGGGGCCGCGCGGCCGAACATTAACAGCGAAATAAGAAATCGGCACGCTCTTTCATTACGGAATGAATTTTGTTCAATGTTATTGCTCAAGTATTTAAAACACTACTTTAAATCTTTGAGACTTAATAATCAGTCTGAAGACTCGTAATTCTCCGAAAGCGAACCAGGATCGGCGACGGTTGCAGCGTGTTGAAATAATGAAAAGGTCGAAATGTGTAAAAAATATGTAATGGTTTCTTGGAAGTATGATAATTAGAAATAAGAATATTATGAATTAATGTCTTTCCACACTGAATCCACAAATTAATGAAATATTCCGTTTAATTACATTGACAAATAAAATCGAATGTTTCTATAAATTGTAGCAGCATTCGCAAAATTTAGGCAGTAAGAGAAATCTATATCACATTTAGACATTTCTTAAGAATCGTTGAACTCTCTATTCTAAAATAAATAATAATTTGAGAAAGTTTCTAGTTATAACGAGTTGCAAGAGACTAACTTAGTGGGGGCACTGGATAAAAGTACACCAGGCAACTCCGATGCGTCGGAAGAAGCGCGACGAAAGGTACGCGGGCCCTCGCATTTCGAGGCTGACTTTCGTCTCAGGCAGCAATTAAGCATGCCGATAAATCCGATGCGCGCGCGAGCGAGCGAAAACCAAACGAGAGCCAGCCCGCCCCGTCGTGCAACGAGGGAGCGAGCGTTGTTTATCACTCTCCTCGCCACGTTGCAATTACGCGCGTCGCCATAAAAGATTTTGCGCATACGCGTGATCGTAAAAAGCAGGGGAGTTTTCGCCAAGGTCCGCCTTGACGATGGTGGTAGTCATCGATTTAATTCGATTTAATTTATAATTGGTCGCGGAACTCGTTTGCGAGCGATCGAGCATCCCTTTGTTTGTTCTCGGCGCGATTTGCGATCGTCTCGCGGCATTCGCAGACGGCATTTCGCGAATTTTTGTCAATGAAGCGACACACGAAGGATCCGGCGATACATCGCTCGCGGTATCTGTGTTCGGGATCGATTCGAGTAAAGAATCTGCTGCAAGAGAGACTTAAATTGTCAATGCGCGCGCGCTACTAATAAAAAGGATAAAATTATATTTTATTTTTACATTCGAATATTTGCATATATGTATATATATTTCATATACGCATATGTGTGAGAATCTATACAATGTAAGTATTTTCACTTGTGAAATATGTATTCTTTGATCCTCTAAAAATTATTTTGGTTACCAAAGAACGCTTTCTTATTTCAAATCGAGGCTTTAGTAATAGTATAATAAATGTTTCATCTTATTTTATGTATTATAAAATGATGGATACACAAAAAAAATATCAACGTAAAATAGCTTAGCGTTTCGAAGATTAAACGCTTTACCAGCTCTAGATTCCTGGAAGATTGCTTGTCTTACGAATCCAATTATTTTTCCAAGATGACAATGATTAATTACACTGAAACGTCTCTCAGGCGATTATAAAGGTCATCTAGTGAAAGCGGTAATTAATATCGATCGATTATGAGATATGTTTCGATAATGATTAACCCGCGCTACGCGTTAAAATCCCCGGGGTCGCGCAATTGGGATCACGATTATGCAAGCGTGTAACTCGACATCGCGGCTGCATAAAACTTTCGATCGCCGATCTTCTGGAGTGAAACGAATTCCATGTGGGATAGAGCATTTCAATTTTCAACTCTCGTATTCTTTCTCGTTTTAATATTTACCAATCTTCTTGAAAGAATAAGAAGAAGATGTTCCAATTTCGCGTATTTAATTCATTATAATTCACTTTCTATTAATCAAGATTGCACGTCTTTTTTAAAATCTTGATTACGTTCCCACGAAGGTCTAGAAAATGAATATCCTTAAGCTTCGAAAAGTTATCATCCACCTTTGGCTGAAAGTACGGGAAGCAAGTTCTTTGAAATAGTCATATGGAGATTTCAAGCCCGGCACGTAATCCCCGTTGCGGATATGTCGTCTATTTGCATCACAACGTTGCGGCGAAGGTCGCAGTTAATCGACCGGCGGCGGTTATGCACTCGCGGCTGGCGCGCAGCAGACGGGAAAGCCAACGACTGCAATAATTGCAGCCTACCATTTCCGTTTCGAACGAAAGCTCCTCTCCGAGGAGGAGCGTGCACTTCGCTACGCTCGACTTGCGAACGTGCGCGCCGAGAGCTTGGAAACCCAGTGAACTCGTTGTGCATGGTGATTCGAGTTCAATGCGAGAGATCGCGCGACGGGAATGTTTGCAGAACAAATTCAGAATCCAATTTTAGAGAAGTAATAGAAAAAAAAAATGCAACGTGTCTATCCTACAATGCATATTCAAAACATTACTTTCACTACGTTTCTTCGTCGAATTAAATCGAGACAACGTAAATGTTTTTAAATAAAATGCAGTATTTTTTTAAATTAAATCAAAATGAAAAATACGAATTTTATTATCTGATCAACATAACAATTTTGATTTTTGAGAATAAGATTCTTTCACGAGGGCGTAAGGAACAAAAGAGATTTTTGTTTCTTTCAAGAATTTACGTCTGGAATATAAATGATATCACGCATACAGCTGATACAGCTAGCGATAAGATTATCCTAGACGCGTATAAAGAGACGAACGTTTTCGAGTCGACGTCTGACGACCGCCCCATCGGAAAGGGATTTACCGTTCGCCGAGAGGATAATCGCGGCAGAGAACGAAGCACGTTAGGGATAATGTGCTTGTGTTGCGCGAGGCCACGGCAAAAACGTGGAAAAATCCGTTATGGATAAGAAGCGGGCTCAACAAGCCTAGATTAATATGAGGAAGAAGCGTGTTCCTGTCTCGGGCGTCGAACGTCAGCGAAAGGCTCGAGCGCGTCGTTGAATACGATTCGTAGCTGACAACGAGCACTTTCAGCGAAACGCAAGTCGGCAATCTCCTGTGAGACTGTAAGTTTAAAGCCCTGAGCGACGACTTACCAATTTTATCCGAACGCTTCTGTCGGAAGCGTTCGTGCTTGAATCGCCCGTGGCCGATAGAAGCTCGTTGTTATGCGTGAAATATAGACGGGGAGCAATTTGAGGGCTCGACAAGCGTGAATTGAAATCGCTTTGGCTAGAGACCAATGCTCTACTGTGTGCTTCATTCCAAATTCCACAAACCGGTTATCTTAACAGAATCTTGACAGGAAAAAATTAGCAAACTTTAATATATTATATGTAATTGTTGACATACATATTCATCGTACGTATGTAACTGACATGAGATCAATACAACTATATCTAACTTAGTACATTTATTACATGTTATTTTATTATATGTTACATATTATATATTACCTGTTGACTTATTACATGAGATCAATACAGCAATTATACATAATATATATTATATATATTAATATATTACGCCTACAATTGTATTGATCTTATGTCAATTGTTTACGTATAATAAATGTGTATCAAGCAGCGAACACAAAAGTGCGTTTACGAGTTTGAAGCACGACATGAAATCTGTATCTCTGATTCACGCATCGCGCATATCTCGCGGAAATGTTCGCGGCAGAGAAACATTTTCGCGGCTCGGCGCGCATGAAAAACGCGCGGAGAAAGTAGCCTAGAGCTTCCCGATCGCGAAGCTAGAAACAGTTGGTCGATTATCGATCGCGGCGTATCATTAATTGTTTGCAACGTGGAACAATACCCCGGCTCCTTATCATCCGACCTTATCGGACGTGCAGACGATTAATCGATGGTTTTGATCGATCAGTATTTTCCGTGGCAGCGGAGCGGTTCGCGGACGCGCGCGTCCGCGAACCGCCAATTAATCGATCGACCGATTAACCACCCTCGAGCTTTCGTACCGCTGCTTCGGGATTATTCCGGCTGCTATCCGACATCCGATTGTACTGTTCCCGAATCGTTCCGATCCATCGCTCATCGTGCTGTTGCCTTCAGGCTAACCGCCGCTCGGCGGACCTCGGCTATAGCGCTCGTTTCTGTCCTACGGGTTTTGCTGCGCCGAGAGGAGAGAAGCTCAACCACTCTTTTCGTCGTTACATCGTCGAACGAGCCGCTGTAACGTCGCGCCGCGAAATATCGTACGCGCGTTTATTGAACACGGGCGCGGCGCGATGTTCATCGGCATCGAAAGAATCGAGCCGAGAGTGGATGCTGCTCCTCGCGACGAACCGATCGGCAAGTGTTTTGACGACTATCCATTATTCATTGTATGTATTTTTAACAATTAAGTCAATAGTATAGTCATAGTTATTTTCAATTTGCGCTACAACTGTTTTCTTCGATAAAATTATACGTACAAGTAATCTCTGAATAAATAGGTGTGTATGTTGCGCATTTTTATCGAACCGCATTATTCCGCAACATCTGTTGATTTGATGTCTATTCTTTATTTTAACCATGCCATTAGCTTCGAAGGTCGGAATCAAGAGAGGAGGGCAATGTCGGGCGATTGCCTCTACGAGTCTTCGCTAATATGGCTTTTAAAGGCATGTAATGCATACTTTGGCTGTTTGTGTACGGCGCGGTGATAAAAAGCGTTCGAACCTACGTCGCGAGTGCATACAGAAAACACCAGTGATTCCACCGTAACCACAGCGTTTCCCTTTTCGTCAAACGTTATAGAGCCATTCGAAACTTCGTAACAAATCATAATTACATGCGAGACGCTCCATTACGATTTTTGTCGCGCCGCGTCAAGGCAATACACCATCCGTAATGGTGTTTGCTCGCGCTCGGGCATTACACGGCCGGACAAAAATCGTTATTGCGGCGGTTAATTGCCACGACGAGTGTGCAGAAAATAACGATCGCTAGACCGGTATCGCGATTACTTGGCTGCGAGGTATTTCTTTCTTTTTCCTATTCTTTCTCTCTCTCTCTCTCTCTCTCTTCTCGGTGCATATAAAGTTTACTCGGCGAGTGAGTTACGACGAAGTTATTTGCAGAGCCACGCATAGAGATCTTCGAGCTTGAAAACGCCGTTTAATCGATACACCCGCACGACTCACGGAAATAAATAACACGGGCGCCACATATCTCTCGTGGAACCTTGACGCGACGGGCGTCGCGCCGCGGAGAGCTCAATGCGCGAACGAGCGAGCGAGCGATGTGCAACGCGAGGCACGCTTACGTCTCACGGAAGGCGGACAGATGCGGCGTGGATCGTTTTCCCAGGCGTGCACTCCCGTTATCGTTATCCTCTCTCACGTTCGGACAGATCGTGGAACGCCGATCGCCGGTTAGATCGACGATGCAAAATACCGCGAGTCGCCCGTCGAGAGAGTCAATTGTGCCCGCCGAGCCTCGCCGCGCGCCGTCGAGAGTTAAATGTTAAAGCGCAAACTCGTTCGGTTCGCAGAGGAAATGCAGTATTGGTGACGCTCAAATCGTCACGTTGGCAATTTAGTGGTCGACATTATGCCTTTACTACCCGTATCTTAATTCACTATTGCATTATGTACGACAGAGAGAGAAAAAAAGAAAGAGAAATATCTTCTTATAGGATATTATTTTACCCTACACATATCTTCTATATTTTTATTATTAAAAAATACACATACATACATATATATAATAAAATTACATAAAATTAAAAAGATATAAAAATTTAAAGCATTTTATTAATAAAAATACATCCTATATATTTTTATCAGATTCTAAGAATATAAAGCATAGATCTCTGCTTTAAATCTTTATAACTTTCTAATTTTACATATGGATTTCTTCATGTATTTTTATCATCATGTATCTTTATGTATTTTATCTTTATATTTTATCTTTACATTTTTCCATATATTGTTTTAATATTTATCTTTACATATTTATAAATCTTATTACACTCTTTTAAAAATCTTTTCTGCAACTTTCTTTTCAAGCAAATATAAGAGTAAATAAAAACGAAATTGGAAAATGGATTCTCTAATCGTCAAATAACATTCTCTTTTCGATGCGAAAGCGTACGTTCGTTAAGTTCGTCGAACCAGATGATCGAGTTATTCTTTTTTCTCCTGCGCTAAAGAAACGTGCTCGCTGCTAACGGTGTTGCTTGTCTCTCTTTTTTTCTTCTCTCTTACTACTATTCCTCGCTCTTTCTTTTTTACGTTGCTGTCGATGTGCGTTTGCCTTCCACTCTCCTACCACGCGTGTAACTGTAGCATCGCATTATGTCGAAGCGAAAGATTCTATCTGTATTCGATTGGCCCAACGGATGTGAAAATAAGCCAGATCGATATGCAGTAGACATGCATATCGATTTTCTAAGTGATTCAAAAAACCAATGTGCACACAGAAAAAGTTTCCTTTCAAGCGATATAATGTACATTTATGACATACATTATTTTCAATTATTTTAATTTAATCTATTTTTGTGTTTATCTAAGTAAACTAATGTAATAGAGATTCAAATATAGAAAATGAGACATTCTACGGTCTTATTTGAGATCTCTAAGAGTACAGATATTAAATTTATTATAAAAATTTTATAATTTTATAATTATACACAAAAATTGATTATAAAAAGATATTAATTTGATTGTTACAAATAATTCGATAAGAATATGTAGGATTTGACTTTGTAAATCAATTAAGTTATAAATAACTCATGAAAAAAATGTGAAAGCGTAAATGATGGGATTTCTAAACGCTTTCATTATGAAATTTAGTAAACGATATAGAGCCGAGATTGGTAAAACATTACGCGATGCAAACAGCCGATTCGATCTCACAAGCAGTGGAGTAGTAACGCTTACTGCTACGCTTACTCGTCTGGAAAACTTTCTAATAACCTAGTGACATTCTGACCGCCAGGAAGGATTCGCTTGGATCAGAATTGCCGTCTGTGAAGCGTGCAGAACTTTTACGGATTTCTACGATCAATAAGATTTTCTTTCCACACTTCCGTCTTTCGTCAAAGTCTTCCAAATATATGATCATAATATGACCATATAATTACGATTAATATTGCATATGAATAATATAAAAATTGCAGTTTTTAAAACAATATCACTAGAAATCTTAAAATATTCGAAATTTGTGAAATTTTCTGAAAATTTTATCATATTGATTTTATATGATTATATCATGTACTTTTCTTTTAATTGTGAGATCTGAATCAATTAAAAAATTTCTTTAATCACACTATTACGGTTGTTATCAATATTATTAATGTGGAACGAACGTACCTGTTTGCGTCGATCTGATTTTAATTTTCAAATTAACAAATTACAAATAAGAACATCCATATAAAACGTTAATAAGTCTATCGTTAATAAGAGCGAATATAGAAAGCGAACGAAATTAATTTTATGTCGACGATGCGTCGTAAAAGAGAAAACGCCTTAACGCTTGACTTGCTTGTTGGCCTGGAAAATTTTCCAGTATCCTAGTATCCCAGTGATACTTCGCTCAAGATTCAATAGATTAGTGTCATCTAAATAGTTTACAAAAAATAATCTTAATTAACAACTTAAAATTATCTTATTTTGCATGTTTAAGATATTAATAATTAACTACTTTAATACTTTAATAGTTAATTTCTGTTCTGATTTCAGTAACGTTTGCATTCAACACAGAAAAAAAAACTTTAATATAATTTCAATACAAAGATACAATAAAAAAAATATGGCTGCTAAAATATACATGTAATATCTATACGTTTCGCAGTATCATTTCTGAAGCTGTGCTACGAAGAACGAGACGTATCATCGGCACTTGATGCGCTCGCGAGTGAAAACGCGCGAGGCGCATCTGGCTATCTCCTCGATAGTTCACAGACACCGGCGAGAGATCACGCGAATCGCGAATCGCGAACGAGCGGGCTCCACGAGCGAGGGGCGCGGAGGAGAGGAAGCCGTCGATATATTAGTTATGCCGGAGGCGAGAGGTGAGACGGAGAAACGGAGGCGAAGGCGAATTCTCTCCACTGCCAAGGCGGCGTAAGGCGTGGTTTGTCCCTTTACTTTGCCTTTGCTTGCCTTTCTTGACTCAGTACTTGCTCGTTCGGCCACGTTGGCCCGACAAAGCGCACGCGTGCGTTCCTGTGCGTGTGCACACCTTACTGCACTTATACGAATGCGAATGCATATGTCTGCACGTGCATACGCGCGTTCGTACAGCGTATACCTTGAAGAGGCGGGCAAATGCTTTCACAGACTTTGTCATATGCTTCGAGAAATGATGCGCAGAAGGCTCACATAAATATATTTGAATGCATCCCCTTCTTTAAAAACTTTTAAATTCTTTAAAAAAAAAAATAATTTTTTAAAAAAACATGCTTCTATTCATTTATATAGATTTAAACCGTCGTGTTTTGTATTAATAATATTTATAAAAAATTAGAAAAATAACTGTGAGAACTTAAAGAATGAATTTCAATGCTTAAATAATAATATGAATGTCACGAACAATATCTACATTTATAATACATCCCGCGTAGAGTAAAAATATAGCTTACGTATGCGCTATATAGATATTTAGACGTATGTCTCGTATATACTGCGTTTGCATATGTATTTGTTATATGTGTCCGCGTATGTGAGCGTTCATGTATGTAGGTTCGACTGGTTCACCTCCGCGCGCGGCTGGCAACAACTAATGAGCAGCTGTCGGCAAGAGGCCCGGCGACAATAACCCGTGCATTTTATATGTTTCTCTCTATACTTACACGCGTCAATAGGTCCTCCTCCAGCAAGGTTCTTGCAAAGCCTTGCTGGTGCACGAACGACGGATGATTGATAAGCCCGTCGAATCGCCGATACACGCGCCTATGTATCCGACATTGGAAGACACGTCGGCATTTATTAGCCCAGAAATTTTTCCCCATCTAATATGCTGCTATTGCAATGGCAGATAATTAAAGAATAGACACCAAATTCCCCAAGCTTTTGTGAAAAATGTTAACAATACGGACAGTATCATTATTCACGTGAGCGTTTTATAATCGTAAAGATAAATTTTTCCCAATTAGATTTCATTGTGCGATGGCTAATACGATAAATTGTCTAATTGTTCGAGTTGTCGTAATTAAAGAGATTTATCTCGAGAGACCAGAATTACCTCCGTCGGGGAAGCGCATGTACAGTTTCAGTTATTACGAAATGCTTCAAGGTCCGAAGGGCCGCTACCGGTTGCACCAACGACGAATCACTACACGCGCACCGAGGTATTCCAGCAACGCATGCACGAGTCTCCCGACTGGCGCGTACGCATTCCATGAAGTAACGGCATCATCCGCGAATTCTTCCTGCACCACGAAGATCGACAAGCGCGGGTGGACAATTGCGTGGCTTTTGGTATAATTTACACGCTGACTCTCGCTTATCTCTTTGAGCGGCAATTCGAGCATTAAAAAAAAAATAGCTGTAATTAATTAAAGAACAATGCGCTCAGCTAAATCAGAATGCAATAATTTTAAAAAATAAGACATCGTCTATAAGAAATCATAGCTCACTTTCTTTTACCGAGTTATATAAATCATCAGATTTAAATCAAGATAAAATTTACAGAAAAATAAATAAAATAAAATAAAAAAAGAGAGAGAGGATCTTATTAAGATCTTATTAGTTTTATATTGGAACATTTTCCAGAAGACATTAAATATTTTTAATGCAATTCTTGCGATGTTTATGATGTAAAATTATTTACATATCCTGGTTAAGATAATATTTTTCACAATAAAATTCTTTGCAGTATTTTAAGATGCTAGAAGCGTCATAGTATTGAAATTTGTCGATCAATTTAATTTGTGATATTATTATTCTTAGCTTTAGAAATTCGTTTCAAAGTCCGACAGTAATCGACGCGCAGTTTATAAAGTGATGAATGTATTTAATTTAAATAAATTTACATAAAAAATTAGACATTAAGATTTCCAACCTTGATCGTATTTGGCATTACTTTGTTTAATATTTATATATTTTATCAAATATCTGCAACAAAGTACGCGATATGCGTTCGGATTAACGATATCAAGTTATGATTTGGAAGAGTGACATTAATGCGCTTGGAGATAAGAAACGGGGCACGGGATAAATAATCTGGGCAATATCCATCGTAAAAGTGGATTTCAAAAAGGAGATGTCGAAAGAAGGATGTGACTGGCGGAGCGAAAAGGTCGGACAGTAAATCGGGAATGTATCTCTTTGCGAAAGGGTAATAATTGGCGCTATTTAAGGGAACGTGTCACGGACGAAGTCGGACCGAAAAACCTTGAGGCCCGCCGTCTACATCCGGTCGACCGGCCTAATGAGATCGAAGTTCGCGATGATAATCTCGTCACGGGCGCGCCTCGCCGAAGAACACCGTCGATCACGTTCGGTAAATCATACTTGGACGAAATGAGTCTCGAAACGCGACGAGATAATAAATTACCGCTCGGCTGTCAATTAGTTTTTATGACGCGCTCGTCTGTAATTAGCATATAAATTAAATGAGTTTGTCGACGTGTAATTATCACAAATCGAGGACGAAGATTTTACGTTTGCGCATGTCTCGCTTGATGGACGATTGTCGCGTGCGTTCGATAATAAAAATAATTTTTATAAATCGAAAGAAACGTTTGCCAATCGATTCTGATGTGTATTTGAAATCTTTTCGCAAGACACACGCGTTTTTCTTAAGATATACATTACAAATGGATTTTTGTTTATCCATAATTTGATATCAGCAGACAACATGCGCGCATAATTTCAAGCATAAAGGGCGTATCTTAAAAAAACACACAGCTGTGATTCTAGGAAACATTTTGCTCAGGATAGCTCGGGGATAGGCAAACACCGGCGTTTTACGAATAGCTCGATTCCGTACACATCCAAGCGAGGTATATCGAAGCCGATCGCTCGCGTTTAAGCTCCTCGTTGGTAGTGTTTTACGAGTAAATCAACGAGCGCACTAGGATGAAGCGCAACTAAACTTTCCGACAACGTCAATGCATGGAGAATTCACCGGCGGCTCCCGGTAGCGGGCGAAGATTGCTCTAGTATGTAATAATACGGATATACGGATTTACGAGAACGTGGCGTAGGCCGGCCGGGTATGGCGTGAATTATTCATAAAGCCTCTCTTTCAAGGGTGTGATGAGGAAGCGGAAGGGCGTGAGTGAAATTTGCGTGAAATATTCGCTAAAGCGCGGATGCCGCGCCGTGAAACGGTTCGGATGAAATTCAAATGGCATTCGTGCGTACGAAGCTTTTGGAGAATGTGGATGGCGAGCGCAGCTACGCGAGTTATTCGCGTCGAACTCTGTTACATTCTCGTTTACGTGACTTTAAGTACTCCGAGGAAGATTGTACTTTATGTCCGAGTGAAATACGCCGACGACACTGTAAAGATTATAGAGTGACGAGATGCAAAGATTTAAAGCTTATATTGGTTTTTATTCTCATTTGTTGGCGATGTCTACTGTTATCTCGATATTTTAATTAAAAATCAATTCAAAATTTGATATGCAGTAATTCGCAGTAATGATTAAAATGTTCAACTATGTCAATATGTATTAATATACGTGGGTATGTAATGCATAACGTTTTATTTCGCAATCAGTTAAGAAAGAGTCAATTCAAAATTGATATACAGTAATAACTTACAGTCATGAATTAAGGTACAATTATGCATACGTATATTAATATGCATAGATATACAATGCATTACGTTTTATCGGATACGCCAGAATCAATATTTGTTTAGCAAAGCTCCGAGCCGCTCATCGCGCATCTCAGGACTTCGAGCGAGCTCCGTCGTGACTTCGTCGACGCCACGGCGATTTATCGACGCTGATCGTCAGCTATCGAGGAACAGAAGTACTCGGTGTCCCGTTATGAGGAGGATATTACGTGCAAGGATGCCAGAGGCGTCGATTGACCGATTAGAATATCGATTAATATCGCCGGGACGTTATCGAGGTTTTACGAGAGCTACACCTAAGAATACACCGCGTAATATAGTAAGCCCAACGTTCACGTGTGCAAAATGAGAACTTGAGAGAAGAATATGCACATTAGTTATCTATAAGTAGAGAAAAAGCGAGACATCCAGTCGAACGACAAATCGGTATAAATCATTTGAACAAAACATTTCGCGAGAGAAAAAGGGAGGTAAACATCTACACGGTTCATGTTCCCGGGACTCGCTATGCCCGAGGTCGCCGGGGTGCCTACGTCGATACGAGCGAAGGGCCCCGGGTGAACCTGACGAACGTGGGGTCTTCGACCCGTTGGGCACCACGGAGAAGATAGTGCGGCCTTCTCGCACGGATTCCGTGCAGTCACTTTGCTACGACACAGCCATAAACATCTCTGAATGGAGACCACCCACCAACTTCTTGGAACCGTCGTCGCGCATTTCGCAAGAACACCAAGAGCGATCTCGTAGCGACGTTACTCTCGAGGGCTTTTCTTGATGGATTTTCGCGTTTCTCGCGGATGGGAATAGAAAATCGGCAAGCACACCGAAAGCAGCTTGAAAAGAGAGAGAGTGTCTAAGAATAACATCTCAACTTATAAAATAACTACTTCTCAACTGTTTTATTAATCCTTCATAGATGGAACATTTTTAGCAATTATAGCCATAATTCTATGGTTCAATAATAGTAAATATTTTATAATTTTGCCATGTGTTGTGAAGTCATACAAAAGGTGGCGTCAATAAGGCAGGTATTAAACTCAATGGAGAATTGGTTGCGCTGGTATCGAATGCGCATACGGGATTGACGTGAGGCTGAATGCGTTGCGGAATGAATGGACAAATCCTGGCGGAATTACCTATAGGCCGCATTGTTACTATCGCGCGATAATGCCCTTCGAGAGCCTCTTATTGGCGGGAGAATCATACAGAAGTGAGATCGATATCTTATAAGCTCCGCAAAGAATTATTAGCGTCATTATCTTTGTCATAAGATAGTTAATAGCCGGCTATCTTGATTGCAGTCACGGTCGTGACAGTTCGATCGTTTGTACAAAACGATTAGTCATTTTGTAACTTCCTGCGATATTAATCGCGACGTGGATCTATGCGCACGCGTCATCCGAGCCGCTCTTTACGAGAGCACGAAATGACGTGATACCCTTCGTGAGGATTACCGCCGTGCCGTGGGGAAAAACCGTTCCGCGGCCGTGCCGAACGATGCGAGCGCTACTGCCTGTGCTTTTCGCAAAAAGTCATAAAATCTAGATCTGTACCGAGTTGATTTATCGGCAGCGAATGAAACACGCGGCGGGAATGCCGATGCATGATCCAGCGCAATACGCGATGCCGTACAACTTATTTCCGCGTCACGTAACAAGAAACATTATGAAGTCATAATGTTTCATCGAGAGTTAAGTACACATTAGTCGTATTATAAATAATATAAAAAAGAAACGGTTAATCAGTTCTTCTATCAGTTACCATGATCGCAATTACAATTAGCAATGAGATTGCGTTCTTTAAATGTTTAATGTTTCTCGATAAGTCAATTTCGTACGGCGTAATTTTCTATTTTTGTTAGTTCATTAAACGCTTCGCTCTCCGAAAGGTTCGTTTGTACAAAAAAGTTTTTAGATAATCATCTTTAAAATGATACAATTACGCTATTACATTTAAATCGGCTTTGACATATAATATCAAAAATAAATTAGAAATACAATTTATTTGACGATTCGATAACAACGAATCTCGGTAAATTACGCGGATATTTCCACGACGGATCTCGCTAATCAGCAGTCGTGAAAAACGAGCTTTCCGCTCGTCTACGACGTTCCGGAAAAACGTGATACTGGCCGCGAGCTACCGGCCGATGCAACCGCATCGCAAACACCGCGCGGTCCGATTTCACGGACAGTCGTAAAACACAAAGTCGACCGATTCGTAGTGTACGCAGGCGTATCGTACGACGAACGAGAGGAGGCGACCGTTCTACACTCCGTCCGGTTGCAGCTGCTTCTGGATCGGTGGCAGCCGCCCGCCTGCCTCCTCTTCTCGACTCGCGCGATTTTATACGCGGCCGCGCATCCTCGACGAAAAACCGGTCGACGGGGATCGCCAGCGTTCGCTCGCTCGCTCGCTCGCGAAGGTGTATCGAAAGACCACGGGGCGAATTGCTTCTCCCGGTCCCGTAAACGAGCGAACGCGATCGCGCCGATCGAAGGTGAGAGTAGAAGAAGAGATTAGATCGTAAAGCGGGGCGAACGTTGTGCCACGTCCGATCGCGCCGCGAGAGAGTATTACGATGAGCAGTGCGGAGAGAGAACGTGCATCGAGAGAGAGTCGGGCTCGTTCCGCATCGATGTTCGATCGGGACGACCGCTGGATCCAGATGCATGCCGCGCTACGGCCGATTACGCAAGGACAAGAGTGGCAAAAATCGCCGCTTGAAATATGCAAGCTATGCGCGCACAAGGACTTCGGATCTTTCCTATCGAATCGCCGCGCGGCTTAAAATTTTTATTATCCGCCAAGAGCAGTGATACCGTAAAAGACCACAGACATTACGTATCATATCATTTTCGACGCACAAATAACGATTATCTTTTATAAAATGTATATACTTTTACTTTATAGCCAACGTCTTTTATTTATATATATATATATATATATATATATATATATATATATATATATATATAATTCTGCGTGATAAATAACCACTATTTATCTTATCCTGAGATTTTTGTTTTTGCCACTTACAGTCAAGTCTACATCCACTTTCATGTCAAGTCTTTATACATATTACGCGAGCGCGTTTAACGAGCGACGGTCACGCTTCCCGTTTTTGTTTGCTCTCGTAATTTCGTGATATTAATAGTGCGTTCATCTACGAAATAATTTTATAGGGTTCGCACAGATGCGCGGTACCACGGCGAGATACCAGTTTGGTACCGAGGCTCCCCGCGTCAAAACGATATTTTGCCGCGCGTCCTCTTCAACCCGCGCTGCATCCCGCGCGCGACGTACACGGTCCCGTGCGTTACTCCGAGCAAATGGATTCTATCAAGTCTCGTTTGCAGTATTATAAATTAGTACCAGCCTCGCCGCGCGCTGCAAATAATTTCAGTCGGACGGCTATGCGGGCCTCTCGCGCGGTCAACCTGGCAAGGTCCAGTCTGTCCGACCGATGGTGGTTTACAAGGTAGACGCCTAACGGAACGCGCATGCACGTTTTCCACGACGCGAGTAATAAAACGACTGGGAATTTGTACACGCGAACGCGCGCCGGACGAGTACGACAACCGTCGGTCGACTCACAGGCGGAAAATGCCAACAGACTTTTGTCGAGTGCGACCAGATCGATGCGCGTGTGTTGGTAAGACCGGTCCAGACTGCAATTGATATCGATAGAATTTAGTTCTCGACCTTCGTAGGATACCGAATTTATTCGTCCAAGCGTAACGAAGTATCAATATTTCAGAATTAATTTGCAGTTTTTCACAAGTTATATCATTTACGTTATAATTTAATGCCCATTTAATTCTCGTAGCAGACTTTTATTTTTTAGCGGACCTACTTTGAATCATTTACCATTTACGTGACGTATGATTCTATCCATCAATTTAAATTTATAAAATTTAATTCAACGAAATCTTATTATTTTCCACCATAAAAACTAATGTGATGTTTTTTAAAGTTTCTAAATTGATCAAAGGATTAATATTATAAAATCGCAAAATAATAAAGTCTCTGTATTATAGCTGATTTTAATAGTGATGTAATTTTGTGCTTGTACATAAATAACGTAATTTATTCTTCTTTATATATATATATATATATATATATATATATATATATATATATATATATATATATATATATATATATATATATATATATATATATATATATATATATATATATATATATATATGATCTTTCATTTTATCCACAGTATCAAAAGTAAACGTAAGACCGTACTATTCTATATCTCAGTTATGCTTAGAAATACTGAAACTGTTCCAAAGTAAAAATCTATTTTTATGAGCATTTTCAATGCTATTCAATGAATTCCCCTACGTCGTGCTTTCCGCTTCGTCTGCGCCAGTTTCTCCAACAGCATGTCGAGCACTTTCCTGCCGGCCAGCCGATGGTACTTGACTAGAGGTAGATGCGTAACGAACGGCGCATGCACAATTTCATCGGTGCAAGTGTAATAAACCCTGGGCAATCTCGCGCGCGTTCGCGGAGCGACACACACACACAAAATACGCGTATTTGTGTTATCTAGACGCGGTACGCTACTCATGGTGAGTCGCACGGTAAGACGTGGGGACTCTCTCGTGGATCTCTCGGGGAGTGCACGGCGAGCCTAACGCAAAGCATCACTAGCGGGAGTGCAGTAGTAATAATAAAGTGGTAGTGGTTGGCACGTCACGGTCCAACAGGCCGATCAACCGGCCGTGCGGCGAGCTGGCTACTGGTCTCCGCCCACGCACAAATGCGCTTCTATGCACGTACGTGTGTGCGCACACGCGTGCACACGTGACACATCCGAGGATGCGTGCACGTATACACGTGTGCACACGCACGGCCGTCGCACAAAGCGCGCACGAGTTCGCTGCGATGCTACTATGTTCATTGCGATACACTGCTGTGAGCCTCGTAAGCTGGTGGACTCATTCGCGTAGTTTTACATATGCGCAGATACGCTATCGTGGACACTCGGCTACGTAGCTATGTTTCTTCGATCGGAGAGAAAGAGTAAGGAGAAAGAGAAAAAAAATTTGTTTCACTCGAGGGCCGCGGATCCCGTTCGAGCTGAGTAAAAAAGATAAAATACGTATGTATACGCATGCACACGCAACGAGCGAAAAGCTCCTAAGTAAAAGGGTCGACGAGAATGTTAATATCTGTTCGTATAACATAAACTAGATTGACTTAATTGAAGCTAATTTATATAAATTAACATGTAATTGCATTCATTCAAGATAATTCAATGTTTAAATTATTTTAAAACGATGCGATATGTAATAATTATTACCCAGTTACATTACAATAAAATATATAAATCAATTATTAATCGCGTAAATTATGTCTAATTGCATATATTACAAACATATTGATGCGTACGTTATAAAAATATTAGGAAGCACGTGTTAAATTTGCATCAGTAGAAAATCGTTTGCACGGTTCGTCGGGCTGACTAGATAGCGATGTTTCTACTTAACACTTTTTTCTACGCTACGCTAACTGATGACCGAGTATGCGTGTATGTTACTACAAGTTTATCAAGAAAATCTATTTCATTTGTTAATTCGCATTATTACTAATTATTATACTGCAATTATCTCTTAATATACAATAGAATATACAATAAAAAAAATATCCTACTTTTTATTGTTTAGAGATGTGCCTCTCAAAAATGGCTCTCATTTCTTTCATCACTGGTACACTTCTACCAATTCCTTTTTTTCTATTTTTCTATTACCACTATCGCTATAAACCAATTACACGCATAGACACGAGCGTGCCCTTTCGAAGCGCGCCTTTGCCTGTCGACGTACGCACCACGGGGGGATACGTGGGCGTGGGGCACGCCGGCAATGCCATCGATTTGTTTCGCTTTCGCGGAGAAAATCGTCGATGGAGAGAACAAAGTGTTGACGCGCTCTTGCGTAATCCCGAACCTTTCGTCGTAGGCGAGCGTGTCCTGCGGTTGTCACGGTAAACTCGCGAATTTAAAGAGCGGGTCTGCGACTGCTTTTTGCAACGTCATTATTTATCACAGATCCTTCGAAACTTTCGTATTCGTTACATTTAACTGTGACATCAGTCTCAAAATTCATTACGTTTTTATTTTGATAAATGCAAGTGCGATTAAGTGCCATTCTTGCCAAGTTTAAGTACCATTCTTCGGCAATTATCTATTTTATTATTCATGAAATAGCTAAAGGAAAGAAACAACTTCGTTTATATAAAGCGTATATAACGAGAAACGTGAAAGTTTTCAAGCGTTCTCAAGCGTATCTCGTGAGCTTTCTGCGTATATACAAAAAAATATCAAGAATTATTATAATATTCTACCTATATTTAGGAGAAACTTGTAAAGTACGCGAAAGTAGTAGCGAGTATTAATCTTATTTATCGATCCACACCATCTCGTTTCTTTCTCACAACCGGAGATACTAGGCTCCATTAACAACTACGTTCGCGATCAATTAATACTTTCGATGCACGCATCCTTGAGGCGAAGAGTTTTGACCTCAGCTCATAAACAAGTCGTGCCTTTCTCGAAACAGGTAAATTACACGTGTTAGAGAGACTTGCACTTCTATGCGCACTTGAGCAAAACTTCTACATAAAATCGACTTCAAGTTAAATAATGATTAATATAAAATCTTGCTATTTATTACTTGTGATATATCGATTGCATATCAAAAAATATAAATTCTAAAATTTTTGTTGAGAAAAACACAACTTTAGTCAGAGAATTAGTCGAAGAATTTGCAAAAATATGAAACACAATACGAGATACTCGACATATAATAGCCATTCATGCATCGCCTCACGTGGGCGTGAGTTTCAGGTGAGAGCTTTCAAGATGAAGCGGCCGACGACACAGCCTTTTTCTAATATTCTTTTTCGCTCTCCTTTATTTCGTCGTTGTCTCCACTCATCTCCTCTCACGCGCGACCATCTTGAGTATGCGTAGATGGTTTTAGACGGTAAATGGGTGAAAAAATTCGTCGGATGACTCAGGACGGGCCTACAAGCGCGACGCACGTGAACCACGTCGGGACGGCATTTATCCGGGAAGAGAGGATGTAGGCAGACAATGGGACGGAATAACGAAGAGTCGGGCCGCGAAGCCGAACGTCGTCTGTAATTTGCATGCAATGTAACCGGGGATACGATAAATATGCATGGTTTTGGTTAGAAGAGGACGAAAACCTCGCGAATGCAGCGAGCACGCTAAGTACATGTTCCTTTATATGGAATATAAAAAATATAAAATATAAAAAATTATATATATATATATATATATAGATTTTCTAAAACAAAAGAACATAAACTGCAAAGAATTTAAAATGTTTCTTTTTAGAAATCTTTATTCATTAATCTAAATTGAAATAATATCTCTTTTCCTTTCCGCGTTTCTAAGTGTCGCAGTTACGTGCAGTTATATGCTGCGATAGACACCGGTTATGTCTACTGTGAATCGAATACACGAACATCGAAATCCATATCGCAACGTCTTTGTTGAAAGCAGAATCGAGGCGATCGTGCCTCTCGAAGCAGCCTAACAAGCGAGCACACTCGGCCTGCATCTCGGCACGAAGTACGGACGCCTAGCAATTTCGAAGATGATCACAGCGCGGCTCGCAATGTGCAATGTGCTCGCGCGCGAGTGCCAGAAGCTCAGGCCAACGGGAGCGAGAAGTACCGGCACAGGAATATTAGATCGATATTAAATATTTAATATTATCAAACGCCGCGCCTGTGATAAACACGACGCCGCGCAATCTTTATTTCCGACGTAATGCCATGTTCGGCGCGTCATCGCGCGTCAGGAGGCAACGGCACGAGCGTTAACTAACATAGCCGTGGAATATCGCCACGAGCGTAATCATACGAATGCGTGGAGGAATTTGTCGATATTAATCAACGTCGTCGCGAGGGCACAGACGAGGCTCAGGGACGCGGGATGGTGTAACACACCCGGCAATTTGCGAGATAATAGTCTCTCCGCCGGGACCGTCTGGACGAGCGAGCACGCGAAAAGCCACGGTGCGATTACTTTCTAATTATCGGCGACTCCTCCTCCTCGCGACGCGATTTAACATAGATAACCGTGAATGTGTGCCGTTTATCTTGAACCACGGGGGAGCCTACCACCGTCGGACACTCGCGGAGACAGGGTAAACAGGCGGAGGGAGAGAACAGCGTGTTTTCGATCCGCGTTAATTAATTAGCGGCCGAGCGACGGTTACGACGGGCATCCTCGTTTCTCGGGAAGACACCCGGTAATTTCGCAGCGCGACGTTTAGCACAGCCGGGCATTAAAATGTACGTGAAAATGGTGTGGCGACGGTGCTGCGGGTAGCCGCAAGTGACAAGCGGACGTGGCGAAGTAATTTAGAATGTAACAGCGGTCGAGGCGAGGCATCGTGTCGCGAAAAAGCGGTGCTGAAACTAATATTACCGTGGTAACCGCAAATTTGTTTCGCGATAGATCTCAATTTTACTTTAATTTCCCGTGAGAGATGTAACGCGAACAACCAAAAGAACCGAACACTCCGACGCTCCCGTTGCGGAACTGTCGCGCAGTTCCCACGTATGACTTTCTTTTCCATTCACAATCCGATTTCGCCGGTCAGTTTCGTTCGACTTTCGCATCTGATGCTAATCGTAGATAACTAAATCTTTCTTCCTTGCCCGAGTTATAGTCACGGTTATAAGATAGAAAGAGGCAAAGAATCAGCTAAATTATGGTTAACATGGATGCATGCCGATGTGAAACCGGATTTCAGTACATCAGAATTTTTACTTAAAACTTATTAAGATACCGAAATGTAAGAATATTAAGATATATGAGGCGTTTTAAATAATTATTAAAAAAGTTGATATTGATGATCCACCTGCAAGTCATGTGAGTTAGCTAGATTATAAGCGATCAGACGCTCGATTGTCGTCGATCGCATTATCGGAAGCCGCTCGCTTTCTACGGCAATCGCGCTTTTCGCACAATCATAATTTTCGTAATGCGCGATCAAGTAGGTGGGCGGAGGATGAACGGTGGGACCGGAAGCCACGATTTGTCCAGCCGTTGAACCTGGTCTCGTTTGATTCCGCTTACGGAGCGACTCCGCGGCGAACCGGGGCTATTATAGCGTTGCACCGAGCGAGGATGACGTTATATACCCTGAGGCTGTCCACCACCAGTCCACCGTTGAACTATCTTCTCTTTCTCTCTAACTCCTGTCTCTCCTTGCGGCTTCCAACCAGGCAGTCTTCTCGCGAGGCGAAGCACCCAGTTGCTGCTAAACGACACTCGCAAGGAAGACAGATAGGAGGGAGGGAGGGAGAGAGAGAGAGAGAGAGAGAGAGAGAGAGAGAGAGAAGTTAGGCTACAGCAGATTAACCCGTGCGGACCTTGCTAATTTCCACAGCTTGGGAATACCAACCGGTACCTACGCTGGATTGCGGATGTGCGCGGCAGGAAGCTTTGTGATTCCCGACTTCCTCCTGTAAACGTCTCGTCGTCGCCCGGCATACGTGCAAAACCGAGCCCGTGATGAGGAAACGTTTTCAATCTTTCGCTGTCGCTGTCGATTATCATCGGCAAATTAACGGACGGAGAAACGAGCGAGACGATCGTCCGCGGATATTACCTCCTCGCCGCGTCTCACTCTTCGCTCGTGTGCAATATTGTCGGTGCCGTATATTAATCGGCTTGACGATGCCCGTTTACGACGTAAGAATCTGTTATAACGCGCCGTCGAGTGAACAATTTACATGTAAAAACTTTGCTAGCGTAACTTTGAACCGTAAGTGAAGTCTAGAATTAGAAAATTATTCAGAATAAACTCAAGAAAGATCACGTATTATTTTCTTTTTTTAGTTAAATCATGATAAAGATATAGATATTAATTTAATAAACATGGTTTTTATATTGGTTAATAATCTCTATTCTAACAAAGGCATGGACAAACAAAGAATTATAACGCTGCTAATCGCAATGAGTACTCCGATTCGAACACGTTCGCAAGGCTCTTCGTATTCCGCATTCAAATCGATTACGTCTAAGAATGAATTTCCTCGTTGGATTGTAATTGGCGGTAATCGCAAAACTTCCTGCAGCGTCCATATATGTGGACAGGTGCATTTCCTACACAACGTTACGATCGGATGCCGGGAACGATCAAATGAATAAAGACTTATGGCAATAGGGAAGCGGAGAGTTGTGTATCTTTTATAACGTCCAGTAAAATGCCCCGTTAAAATATCGTCCTATCTATCCTGAGTCGATCTCACAAATTTAATGATTCAGTCTTCCTTCCCGGACAAAGTATGCTATAACTACGTCGTAACCGATGTTCCCTCAATATAGTTAATTGCGACGTGCATGTCCGCTCGACAAATAATCTTGCCGTTCGCTCGACGGTATATCATCTGGCTGAAATACGAGAAACGAAGATCGTGCGCGAAGGACATACAGAAAACAGCCGTGCACGCAATGTTTCAATTCGAGAGCAGAACTGGTCGCAGTTTTTCTCAAAAGCGGAAATTGAATCTTAGTCGCGCAATGTATTTTTTCGCAAAAGCGTACTCGCAATCTCAATTTCGCAAATTGCTTTTCCTCTTACATAATTTATCTCGTACAAAAATCTGCCATTACGAAACATTCTCTCGTTCAATTTGTTACTTGAAAAATTGATAATGTTTAAAAAGGCTTTAAAAAAAATTGTCACTCACGAGTTAGAGGTAGAGCGTGCCGACACGTCGCGGTGCTACGACAGTGACAGCCAGACGTGGTCCACATTTAGTCGGTGGCAGCGGTGCAGTCGTGGCGGGCGGCGGAGTTTCTGCTCTTGTGCAGCCGAGGCCGCTTCCACCTCGTAACTCCCAGACTAAATTCGTCAGCGATCGTGGCCTGCTTAAACGTCTCGATCTAGGATTTCATTATGAAATATCGAGAAAATCTAATAAAAACTTATCTCATTAATATACAATATTAGATTAGTTAATTATTATTAATATTACCTTACTTCGGCAACTACAATAATATGACTGGAATATAAATTGAAACTGTTTTCACATGAAATAATAAAATTACATATATATTTGAAAAAATATATATTTTTGTTAGAGAAAATATCTATTTCAATAAATTTTTTAAATACTATAACTCATAGTTAGAGTAAATGTACGATGTAATTTATAACTCTGAGAAAAGTAAATTATTTATTTAAGTAAATTATTTATTTATTCAATCATGCCCTTTATTTAATAAAAGAGTGAAAGGTGTGTCTAATAATTATAAAAGTAGAAATCATTATTAAAAATTGCCTTTTAAAATTCACATAAATTTAGCAAATACATTTCGACAATTTCTTGTCTTCGACAAAAGCATACCGTTTCTCTGGTAGCTTGGCCCCCGCGCCGGAGTCTCCTGACGTTCTTCCACCCGAGTGACTGGAATCCAGCGTGCCGTCGAGCTCCATGGCCTGTTGGAGATTCGTCAGGCTCTTATAACGTATATTGAAGAGCGGTGAACCGCCCTTGTAACCCGGCGGTGTTTCCTTCAACGGTGACGCGCTCTTCTGCCTCATTAGCGGTCGCCCACGCTGGGTGCCGCTGTTCTTTACGTAGAGTTTCGCCAGTGGTGGCTTCTCCACTCGCGGCTGCGGTGCTTCCTTGACCGCGCGCCTGGTTCGCTTCTCCGCTTGAATCTTCTTTGTCGGTATCGTTTCGATTGGTGGCGGCTCCGGTCGATCGTCCAGCAAGGGCGTGATTGTCACCGTTACCGGCGTCAACGGCGGAGTCGAACCCCCCTGGCCCGCGGCGAGAGGACTCTCGTACGGCGATCTGACGCTCTTCGGTAACGGCGCGAAGCCGCGCACGTAGTCGTATATCTGATCGATTTCGTCATACTCTTCTGTACAGGCTGATGATGACGGCGGTACTCTATTCTCGTCCCGGTAGCCCGAGTGTCCGGAGGACGGCTGATGCCCATTGCTATGATAGTGATGATGATGATGATGATGGCTGGCGCTGCCGTTTCTATGGTGGCTCAATGGCGCGTGATCCGAGTTCGTCGATGGTCTTCTGAGAAAGCCCGACCCGCTTCTCGTCTGCCTGGAGGGTTTGCTCTCGCCTAGACGACCGTCCAACACGTGCGCTCGATCAGCCACGTCGGCAACCAGACGAGACGCGCGTTCCACCAACCTCGTGAACTCCTGCATCGACCTGAGGGCTTCCTCGTTTCGCGCCTTCACTAGCTTGAGCGGCGCCGCGAGCGGCAGCGCAACCGCCGCACCTTCCCTCTGCAGCGGCAACGCGAACACATGCTCCTCCTCGAAAGTCGACAGCAGCCTCAATTCGGGCACAAATTGCGACGACGATTTGAGTCCTCGCGGTGGCTGGCCGTGCACTAGTCTCACGGTGAGCGGCAGACGTTTGCTGAGAAGCGCCCTTGCAGTGTGCACACCACTAATGTTGTCTTCGCGAGCCAGAGCGCTGAAGCGTCCGCGTTGATCCATCCCGAGCAAAACGCTGTCGCCGTGACAATCCACGCAGCGCAGAAACCGGCCGCGACCGGGTAGCGCCACTTCACCGGCGGTAACGATCGTCTCGCCAGCCGCGAGGGTCCTCGTACCCTCCGGTATCACGATACCCGACTCGTCGTCTACTCGACAGGCGATACCGCGTACGGTCTCGCGCACTAGAGCACCCTCCTCCGGACATCTTCGCGATAACTCGCTCACCGACTCGATGCCGCGCACCGCTCGGCCTTCCTCGCTCAGGATCTCGAAGTAGCCCGCGTATGAGTCCGGTATCGCCAGTCTGGGCCCCACGCCGACCACTCGGCGGCCCTCCTTGATCTTTACTGCCTGTGCTACGATCTTACGCCGACGGCCAGCCGATATCAGCAGCGCGGTGCTCTGCAAACTGGGTGCCGGTAGCGTCGGCACGCCCAGCCCGCCATACTGGCCCTTCGTGATCTTGATCACGGCCGGCAGACGGTACTTGGAGACGAACTCACGCAGGTACGTCGCTTCCTCGGCCCAGCGTGCCGCCGCGACGACGATCTGACCGTCGGTCGCGGCCATCGCGGTTGCTCGGCCGGCGCGGCACGACGCCTCCGCGACCCCGCGTCCCCCCGCGCGAGATCGGGCCCGAGAAACAGGGTTCGACGATCAGACCCCCAACGATAGCTGAACGCTACTGCTGCTTCTGCTGCCCGCGCGGTGCACCTCTATGCTCCATCTGCAAGTAGGAGAGCGATCATGTTTTAAATACTTTCGCATGATGTACTTGTTGAGTGTGTACGACAGTGAAGACACGTGCGTATGCGAAGCAGGCACTTGTAAAATATTGCGATTAAATCTCTAATCCTTATTAGCTGATAAATCTTCAAACGAGAATTCTAAATTTTCTTTTAATTAATATATCCAAATTAAAAATGTATCTACGCGTATACCTACTCTCTTGATATAGATTATAAAATGAGTTTGTAATTTATCTCTACGTAATCATCCTTAGATAATAATATAGATAATAATAATAATTAATCTTCAAGCTTCTGCCGGTGCTCGTATGACTAATCTCTACGCGAAAATATGAAAGGTGCCCGCCTTTACCATGTTAATTTCGACAGATAAATGCCTGCCTTTCGGCACCGCTCGCCATTTCCCTACCCGTTTGATGCACTTTTAATGCATCCTTTCCCACGTGGAGCACAGTTGCGCACTATTGCGGTCCGTGAAGCGTCCGGCGCCCGCGCGAGAGCTAATGCCGATCCATAGCTATAATATACGCAATGACCCGTCTTGTCATTAGTCAAGTTCCAATTATGGACCGGTTTCATAATTTCCGTAGCAACGGCAGTCACTACTCGAAACTACGAATGACAGGTAATCAGTACCGCGGCCAATGCCTTTGCATCGTCGTTGCTCCCCCGAAGATCGTCATTCGCGGAAGAGAAATGGGAAACGGTCATGAGGAAACTTCGTGAGAAGCAGAATAAAACGAGATAAGAGCATAAAAAATAATATCATATTTCTTATATACAAAGCATTAGTCATAATGTTGATTGCAATCAAACGGAAGAAAATAAGTTCAAAGTAGTTCGCGAAACGTATTTCGATTAAAACAAAAAATCGTGATCTCTATTAGCAAGTAGTGAAAAGAATAGATTGTGTAAGAATGCAATTCAGTAATAACAGGATACTAGATATGGGGCAACACGACGCGATGTCCGTATAGCCCGGAACAGACTTTGTTGCAAGTTATCTACTAAACAAAGTAGACATGATGCGCTTACTTACGTGGATGGGTGTGTCTATGATTGTTTCGCTAAAGAGAATCTCGTCCGAGGAAAATAACAGTCATGATTCTGATCGTCGCACTGCGATCCACGGTATCACGAATAAGTAGCTTCACGCTTGCTTAGATCAACACGGAAATGTCAGTGAACGGTGACAAAAACATTGCTGAGAATTCTTATTACCACAACGATCCATAAAATAACGTAAGAGGTTACACCTTTTACACGTATGAAGGCTATGTGGGTAATATGGAGTATAGCAGATCGAATGATAGTGCGTTGCGTTTACAAAAAAAAAAGATTGAAGTACATGTGAATTGTAGGAAATGGATAAATTTCCTACACATAGATTTTTATCAAACTGTACATACAATTTCTTGCTTTGGCAAAAAATCAAGTTAAGTTGCAGCAAAAGATTGTAAGGAAATCTTAGTAAAAACTTGCTGAAACAAACTCTGATAAACGGCTGCATGCTTCGAGATAATTGTGCCAACTTTAGCTCGGAGTAATTCATAACCGCTCACGGTTATTACGTTACATTAAGATAGTATCTGCGCCCGACGAAACATTGTTGCCCGTTACGAAGTGCATGCATAGGTGTGCATAGACTGGGCGTGTCGACGATTGTTTCGGATTTCTACAAAGATGATCTCGTTGGAAGAAAGTAACGATCGTGACTCGACGCTCGACGAGCATCAACTCGGTGGTCTGGATTAAACGATTTCGCGAAATCGCTTTTATATCGACGCGAAAGTACCGACACGCCACAGCAGAAACCTGGATAAAATATGAGAGCACTCGAGGCTATCCCTACCTATTATTAATTTTTTCTTTTTTCATAAAATCTGTGTTATGCAAAAATGAATTAATCCATTAAGTCATAAAATAAATTGGGTTAAAAATATTAAATTTTTTTTTACAAACCAGTTATACCGTATAATTACATTTTTTAATTTATTTAATATTATGCAAATTAACGCATTTTGCATAATATTTAATTGCTTAATACTTCAAGAAAAACATGAATGATTGTTATAAGAATTAGTTGCAATGATAATACAGTTAACAAATAAATTTCAAGTTTAAAGTTTCTCTTATAATTATCTCTATATCACATCTCTCATCTTAAATAATTACGGATACAATTGCTGCGATCGCAGTCACTATGATTGAAACCTGTTTAATAACTAATAACGAGATAAATTGATTTGTGTTGACCGAAATTTTTTACTAAGGATAAATTTACAATTTTTCCCTGCGCAAACCGGCTCCTATAATCACGAAAGTGGTAGATGGATTAATTCCGTTTACGGCGAACCGTGCAACGGCACGGCGCCGTGCATAAGCTCCTTCAAGATGGGCCGCAGACAGTGCGAGATAAGAACGAGGTGACCAATGACCCGGGGCTTCGTGACAGGCGCGCCTCTAGGAAGTTATTCGACATACTGCTTCGCTCGCTTCTTTCTCTCTCTCTCTCTCTCTTTCAAATACTTTCTTGGCGCGAGCGTGCGCGTGAACTTCCGTGGTTACATCTGGGTGCAAGCGGTCTCTATTATGAGATCGGTAAAACGATGATGTAATTAATGTGAAACTTAGTACTCGCTGGACTGAAGCGAAAGTTTCGTTGGCGAATTGGCAGCCCATTGAATCAACGCTCACATTCACAATCGGCGATAGTGCTTTTCGATAGATGCTTGGAAGTGATATATCTTAACTTTCAAATCTTTTCAAAAAAGATTCGAATCTCTAACTAAGGCATAACTTATTTCCATATTCTGCATTTAATTTGTTTTTTGGAAATCTTTCTTTTTTCTGACCTTTATTTAAAATCCTTATGATGTAATATTTCAAATTTTAAGCACACGTTCTAGTACAATTAAGCATGAGTCATTAAAGCAAAGTTTACTTCACTAAACACTCTACTCTGAGAAAAATAGAAGCGAATCTTTCGATCTATGTACATTTCTGTTGCTGAGAACGAATTCGCGAGGAAGCACTTATTGCTCTTTATTCATGGCACAAACGGATTTTTCCCTAAGACATAAATTAACTTCAAATTGCGAGAGAGAAGATTTTATCTTTAGGCATCATCTCTCCGACAGTTCTGGGGCACTCTAGACCGCGGACGAGTTTCTTGCCGATCCGACAGCTCCTCCGACGTTCGGGCGCTGTAGCATTACGAAAGCGGTCCAATGGTGCGACTGGCCAGCATAATTGCACGTCACGTGCATATGCCTAGGCATAATTAGATTAATGCACCACGAAATTGGATTAAGAAACCGAAGCCAGCGGCCCCGATCCCCGCGCCACCCTCGCGAAAAGCGCTCAAGGCGGAACACGTTTCTTCCCGAAACGCCATGGGGTTAATTAATCTTCGCTGAGAGCGGGTGGTAAACGACGCGTCACGTACAAAGACGGAACGCGTATAAATCATTTCGAGTGCACATTGCGTCGCACGGCGAGGCGGTGAGACGGCTTCCGCGCGTAAATTGCGAGCGTTAATTCGCAGGCCGGTTTAGAGAAGGGCACGAAATCGCTGTGCAGAAAATGCGTCTTGGGAATTTTGCACGGATTCAAAGATTTAAAGTCGACATTACCACCAGAGAGATTCTGCAAGACAACGTTTTGATTTTTAACATATCGAAATTTAAAACCTTAGCTTCTTTTCATCTGAGATAGAAATTAGACAAACGATCAAATTCTTACGTAATCAATTTTAGAAGAAACCGATCATTCGCATGAATTGACGTTCTCATGTCTCCGATTGCGATCGATTTTTGCAAACACGGCAAACACGCCATTCCCCAGTGAAGTAGTTAGTTACGACCGCGATAAAACGACACGCTGAAGAGTCATGCAGACATGCCATCGATCGTTCGGCATATCGATATGTACGCATGATACTCGCGATTAGAAGCGAAGACAATCGGCGTAGCCGGTGTCGAAATCCTATCGAGACAAAAGGAGCACGACGGCCGTAATCGTCGTCGTCGGTGAAAGCCGCATGGTGTCGAGCTGCAGCATATAATTCGAGGGCACATCGATAAATCAGCTGGCGTGCGAAAGCGCGAGGGGGACAGGGGACTGTCTATCATTGCGACACGGTTCGTCTATCGGTGGGCGACGACCGGTACACATCGTCATTAAGATCAACGAGCGTCGATAAGTAGCTCGTGCATCCGGTATTGCAATTTACTATATTCTTGAGCGATTTCTTCTATTTCGTTCATTTCAATTTCAAATCAATGACTTTTTATATCTTCTATAATTTTTTGTAATCAAACTATGGAGAGAGAAAGAGAGAAATGAATTTGTCTGGCAAAACGTTCTATAAAATTTTTCTGTGTTTATTAATACATATATAAATTTGTCTGGCAAAACGTTCTATAAAATTTTTCTGTGTTTAGTAATACATATATAAATGTAATAATAAATATTATATRTATATATATATATATATATATATATATATATATATATATATATATATATCTGCATATATGTACATATAGTTAATTATTTGATTTTTAATTACTAGCCGAATTTTAAAAGAAACAAAATTGTACAGCTTAAATACTGAGAAGAGAAAAGAATGCTTGATGTAAAAGCGTCGCGCGAGAACCGATCATCGAGGATTGCAGTCATTAACCAATTACTCCGATCCACTTAACCGAGAGGCACTTTTCAAGAGGTTTCGAGAGGACCGCGTGCCATCGGGCCCGCGCGACATTCTACTCTTTTTTCTCGCTCGACCCTTGACTTGCCCTCTGCATCTTGGCAGCCACCTTCTGCAAACCGTAATAACTTCCTCATGAACGAGCAAGAACGCTACCATCCATCATCCTGTGGCCCACGGTTCTCAACCTTCGGTTCGACAACCTTCTTTTATTTCTGACCTAATAAGTGTTTACTTGCGTACATATCCATGTATCCTTTAATTTAAAATACAAAGATTCTCGGAACCATTGTAAAATAAGACATTAATATTTTACAAAAAATATCTTGTGATTTAAATCTAGAATAAAGACGAAATATAAGCCTGAATGTAAAGCTTATTAATATATATTAGATTTCTGTAATTCTTATAAATATATTAATGAAGTATATTAAAGTGTGTGTGTATGTGTGAAAAATTTTTAGTCAATATTTGAGAAGTCAAATAATGTCTGACAACATATCTGAAGATGATAATAAAATCCGTCTCGAGACTGAATATTTTCATGCGAATGATCGTCTCGCCTCACGAGCAACCTCCTTAAAATTCCACGCCGATCACTCAAACGTCTCAATAATTGCTAATTGGAAGGTGACCTGTCTTTAAAAACTGGTCGCACGTCGTCCATCTCGAATCAACTTGTCAGTTTCGATTCGGCAAACAGGATCCCAAACCCCTTCTTTTCGTTTTGATTCTTTTCTCTACAGAAACTGCCCGCAGATACTTGTCAAATGCATATATCCCTTTATTGTCCATAACATGCATTTTAATTATCAACGAAAAAAAGCGATATAAATTACATTTGAATGTTATCTCATTTATATAATTATCTGATTATAAAATAAATTAATTTGAGAAAAATATATACGCATTTAAATTAATTTCTTTAGAGTCTTATAAGTCACAACGATTGGAATAAGAGACTTGGAACTCCGCATATTCGTCCATTTATCCGCGTATTTTGCGCCTCTCATTCCCACTCGCGCTTTTCTACATCGCGAGGTCTTCATCGAGGGAGCGATGATCGCGCAATCTTTTCACGTCTACCTCCTCCCGGTCCGCTTTCGTGGAATGAGCACCGCTTGCAGGGACGAGTACAAATTAATATTAAATTGAATTATAATGACAGTGTTTACCGAGAGGCAACACACAGCCGCGCGCTGCACCGGCAGCCGCTATTCGCAATGGATGGCACGAACCCTGCACAACCGCTCCTCTCGTCATATTTTATGCAATGTACATTAACACTGCCATGCCGCGGCCGCATGCTCGTGCGTGCACGTGTTCGTTAGTAGCCGCTTTTACGCGCTAAGCTAGGGATGCAGGCGACACATCGATGTGTTTCTCGCGTCGTCGCGACGCCAACATACTAAAAGGTTTCGTAGTCACCACTATAAGTCGATGGCTTCGACACACGCGGAGAGAACGCGCATGGACAGAGTACACTGCCTGCACTTTTTCGAAGTCAACAGCTTTCGTTTGAAAGAGTAATCTGCTCTAATATCTTTAAGCCCGTGTTCACGGCTGCCCATGTCTGCCTCTTTCGTGTCAAGTTCTCAATTGGCCGATATAAAATCGTGATTGGTCGCTTATAACTGCAACGCTTAGATTTCTTGCGGATACTTCGCAGGCACGCAAACTGAACGTGCATGGACAAAGAGTATTCCGCTCGTATTTTTTTTCAAAGTAAACAGCTTTTATCTGGGAGAGTAATCTGCCCTAATAGCTTTAAGTCCACGTTCACGGTTGCCTTTGTCTACCTTTTTCATGTCAAGTTCTCAATTGATCAATATAAAATCGTGATTGGCTTATAACTGCAACGCTTAAATTCCCTGCGGATACTTCGTAGATACGCAAACTGAACTCTCACCTTATTTGTTCCTCGGTACCGTTCTCTTCATTACTGTCGATACGAAGCAGTACACGTGCGAGCGATCGTTAATAAAAGTACGAAGCCCAGTTGAGAAGCCCGGTAGGAAAGTTGGCTATCCCGGACGCGCAGTAACCGCAAAGTCATCGTCGTTGTCGATACACAACTGCCGACAAGCTTTCCATTGCGCAAAATCCTGATGTCATATCGATCCGTCGCTGGTGGAACTCGGTATCGGCAAATCTGTTAAACTTCGCTAGACGTTCGACTGCGCGCGACGAAACATGTTTCATCAGTGACGTAAAGCTGTTTTCAAAAGTCACAGGGCGGAGTCGGTGATATGTCATATGTCGTGCCAAATTTACGAAACGTATAACAAGAAATATAATGAGTCATTCTTTTAAAAATACCTCGTGATTGCACGGGACAAACGAAGTTTCTTCCAGCAAGTTTTGAAATAAAAATAAAGTATAAGGCCAGTAATTTAGAATTTGCTTTTCAAGTACAGAGTTAACGACGCATTACCGCCACGACTTCAAATATTAGCGAATAACAGATGGGCTCCGATGCGTTACGAGATCCTAGATAAGTCGTCTTGATAAGTGCTTCCTATCGATTACACTTTCAAAGGCGACCACGCCGAGATTAGCCGATTAATTCGCACTTAATAAGCTCATTTACACTATCGTCTAATACGCGCGAGGCGCAGGAATACTGCTACCGTAATTACGTCGGGCGGAATCACCGCGTATTCACCGTTGCGCGCGAGATTTATGGTATCGCCCGCGTTTATTGCACAACACGCGGCCACGCGGCTGCACGCAAGTGCGTAAATCGCTCGGATCTTTTTCTCCGCGAGGGCGACACCGCGGCCTATCGTAAATAATTACGCCCGTTTCCCGGGATTAATCGAGCGGCTTAAACGAGAGCACCGGTTCACCTTGATCCTGAAATTAATGGGCACGGGCACATTGTGCGCAAGCACCGATGAGAGCGAGAGACTCCAATATCGGCGCACTCGCGGGGAGAGATATCGCGAACGGTTCATTGAGTTATGGCATCGCGCCAAGGGTGGGTTCCCGGAGGGAACACGAAGAATTTAATCAGGCCGGTCGCGGTATGCGCGCGGTATACGCGAGGGGGGGGCTTTTCTTGAAGACACGTATTATTCATTATCGTAATTGTGTCCGCGAACGCGATTCCGATGGCGCTCTCATCGGCAAAATAGCGTAACGCGTGTTATCATCCTGTATTAGTCACTCCCGGCGGTGTCTGGAATGTGGCGCGGAGTGGAGGATACGAGTTCCTTCTCGCCGGTATTTGTAGGGCACTAGCGTGGAACTATCGTTTCTTTAATCTGCCCGGATAACGCCGCGATTATAGCGAACGAGATAATATATTTTGCGCGATAGGTAATTGGCTGTTATAATGCGCTCGCGCGAGTTTGCGAAAAATTCGATGCGTTGCAATTCATACAGCTGCACTTATTGCACATTCATTTACGATTTAAAAAGAAGCAAATTATATATATGTATATATATATATAATTTTTATTTGTATAAAAGTAATGTATTTTCTTTTACTTTGTAATATAATTCTATATCATCTCGTGCGCTTCAATTATTTAATTAAAATGCTCTCTTTGAAGTCACGCAAGACTCCATTATGACACTTAGAGTTTAACACGGTGTAAAGTTATTGCCACAAGGATAAAGCAGCTTCGTCTGACAGAGTAGGAACAATCGTAATTTCTCTTTCAACCAGAAATATAGACGGCACAAGGTTCGCCGAGTCGACGACTATAACGACCGTCCGGGTTGACACGGGATTGGGTTTCGAAAGTAAGGCTAGGTACGAGCTGAACGGTACGAGTTGACGTTACGAGTCGAATGGTAAAGAGAAACGCTCTCCAAGGAAACCGTGCGAGGGACAGAAACAGCGAGAGAGCATTTCGCTTTCAAGTCTATTTCATAACAAAGCCGCAGCTTCACTGCGGAGCCTCGAAGTCTGCGGTCGACGAGGGAAAAAGACGAAGAAAGGGGAGGAAAAAAAGAAGATCCATGCACCGTTGTGCATCGACGTGTATTACGTTTGTAGAATTGTAATTTTCGACCTGTTGAATTTTCGCGCCTGTTTTCTTTTCGCTTATTCTCTCTTGTGTTCGCTCATAAAATAATATCTCGATATATTACCAGTTTTCTTTACTCTCTCGAATGCGCGTATTCTATTTTTGGTAATCATTTAATTATGCTTTTATCGGTTTGCACCATCGGTGGCTAATGATTTCCTTGTCTTGTACTTGTTATTATTACTATCGTTTCGGATGACATGTCTATTAATTTTTTCAATCTGTCATCTAAATGCATTATCTGTCTAACTTTCATGAGATCTCTATTTAGAGTCTTATATTTTTTATTTTGTAATGTTATTTTGATACTGTATTTTGTTTACATCAAAGATTTACTTTGCTAAGATAAATTGATTATTTAACATACAAACAATCGCGCACTGAATCGGATTGAATGGTTTCGCGCGATCTTTGCGCAGAATAGATCAAAATGTTTCCCGCAAGAGTGAAAACAGGGATTTCCTTGTCGTAGATCGATTTGATGATGACGACGTGGTGCAAGAAGTCATTCTCGTTCCTCTCGAGTTGAAGTTTAAACGGCGCAACGATAGGAAACACGAACCAGTCTCAAGTGTCTCGCTCCAATGATCGAAAATAAACACAATTACGTTCTCCAGGGACGTAGTGTTTGTTAATTGCTATCTAACGAGCGAGTTGCAAGAAATTATGGGAGACAAGGGGAGGGAGAGAGAGAGAGAGAGAAAGAAAGAAAGATAGATACTTCATTGTATTTCTCGGAATTAAAAATAGTAAGGACAAATCGATTGTGGTTTCACGTTTCGATTATAATCGATTGAAATTTCGTAACATCGAGGAATGTTAAAGGCCTTGCCTGATCTCTTCTCGGAAAAGACAGCTTTTAGAGAATGCATTTCAAATTGTGCAGATTCCACTGAGCCATATTACTGCGATATTATCGCGATTGGAAAGTACATACGTCCTATATTCATATAATTATGCTTTATCGATTTGTATGGTCCTGATGCCTCTCGCCGATCTATTGAAATCACCACATACGCGACGTGCGGTCGTACTTTCCAAGACACGTTCTAAATGCAGGAAACGCCATGTAAATTTAGTCGATTGTGACATTTATGTGTTGCGACACGTTTTATTCGTATTACACTCTTGCTATTACCGTGAACACTATATCAATGTTTCCGAGATACATGTCGCAGCAATACCTAATACTAAGAATATACTTGTATTTCTTGTAGTAAAATTTCTTTATACGCGAAACTAGAAAAGATATCAAACTAAGATAGAAAATATATGAAACAGATTAATGTTTTTACTCTCTCATCTAGCAAATTAATAAAAACATTTGATTTTTGTTTTATGTTCTAATTAAGAATATTTTTAGAAAAACGTATGCACGATAAGATATATTTTGTTTTCAATGTCATTGTATAAAACTTACATTTTCTGTAAATATCCTTAATACTGTTACAATATATGTTATTGAACTGTTCATATCGTTTGGCTGGTCTTAATGTGCAAAATCTATGCAGTTAAGAAATCTATGCAAATAAGAAATTAATAAGACGTAAAATGGACTAGTTACAAATACTAGAACAAATATATTATGCAAATTAATTTGGTGTCTTTATATTTAATTCAATTTTCGCAAATTCATTACTGACGATGAAAAGTGAGTCTTGTAACGACTCTAAAAGAAGAAAATCGTGAGTTGACTCTGAATCGATCGTGAAATTCAATATTCACGCAAAAACAGTTTTGATATAAAGGTAAAGATACTGAATTTGCATATCTAATATATGCGTTTTGTCTCGTTTTACAAACGATTTGATGTAAACGTCATCGAGCGTTCAGTGACGATTGAGTTCATCCGCGGTGTGAAGTACCGATTACAAAAGCAGAAAAATTAGATCACATGACACAAATCGCGAATGGAATAATGAAACTGCGCGTAATATACGCCTGAGCGCGGTTTAATGATACGAAAACGGTGTATCGACACCGATCATTAAATCGAATCTCCATGTAGCGATGGCGCCATACGACTTCGCTACTGTCCTAATGGATTATTAATGTTAATGTTGGCGGAATGAAAAGACCTGAAATTACACGTTCTAAGCACACATTCCCTAAGGCGCGCGATACGTAATTCGTACTTGGTGTATTGGCGATGTTACGATTTCGTTCCGATTGCTTCTCCGCGCACGGAACACCTCGTTCTCTCGTTTTGAACGCGCGCTACTGTACATTACGCAGCAGAATGCGATATTAGTGATGAGAAATTTTCGATAAAAACAGCGACGGAGTAGGAAGCACGCATTTAAGTAACACATGAATAAATTTCAAATCACGAATAACACTATAAAAAGCAGTTTGTTATATGATCAAAATTATGTGGTCATTATAGTACAATTTGCTTATGTATATCGCCTATCATTTATTTAGTTTATTTGACGTTTTATACTCGCAACGTATACTTGAGGGATTTTAAGAGCATTTCTTTTCTGGGAAAGAGATTAAATGAGGAATCCTCTTACTTAACATGCTTTACGCGTTTCACGGACCGATTCTCATCTTGATCGCGAGGACTCGATCGAATACGCTCGGTCGATCGAAGCGAATTCGCAAGCGAATGTGCATACAAAAAAACGAGGAAGTTCCTCGATGCCTCGATCGGCCAATTAAGGACACGCTAACAGAATTCGAAACAGAAGGGCCATTTACCTTGTCCAATACTTTATACTGTTCGTCACGCGATTTTTTATGCACCAGCGACGACATACGCGAAATTCGAAAACATCTTTTTTACTTGCTTTCCAAATTTATTTACGTATCGGCGAATTTAGTCAGAAACTATAATAAAACATCTTAGCTTATGTGTAATAACTTAATTCTTTTCTTGCATCCCCCATTTATAAATGTGTGACAGATATATTCTCAATCTATATGTTCATTCCATACAATCCATATGTAACTATCATTTAATAAATCCTCGTAATTAAAACTGTCTCGTTGATCGATTCTTTTTTAAGATCTCCGAAGTTCCTTCGCGAATAAATTTTTTGTAATTAATTCCGTTCTTTTTGTTCAGATACATTCAGA
Organism: Cephalotes varians; assembly: GCA_037157785.1. NCBI lineage: Eukaryota > Metazoa > Arthropoda > Insecta > Hymenoptera > Formicidae > Cephalotes > Cephalotes varians. The sequence continues at coordinate 2,380,053 of JANQDE010000017.1, read as the reverse complement.
TACTCGTCTCTTCCGATGTTCGTGAAAAAACTGCAAAAAATCCACCTCCGCAGATCGAATGTAATTGAATGAACAAGCAAAATCGGAATCTAATCAAGACGTACAGTCATCTAAACAAATACGGTCTTCCGTGAAATCTTTATTGTCGTGAAAGAATGCCTGAGAAGATCCACATGATAAAAATACTCGGGTGAATCGCTTATAAATGGAACGTTTAAAAAGCTCCATCATATCATAGAAAAATTAAATTTTTTCTAAAAGTGGTGTAATATTTTAAGCATAAATGATTTTTATAATATATTGATCGCTAAGCTCATTTATGTCGAGATCTCAGTTAGCGCCTTAAATCTATTTATATACCTGACTAAAAATAGCCTGAAGACATCCTCACTATTCATGACGAGACAGTGATATAATAATCACTCATGAAAAGTAATCGAGCAAAAACTCGATCGAAAAAAAGAATTCCATTATTAATTAGTTCTTAGACTGTAATATTTGGAAATTTATAAACATGTTATAAATATGTGTGTTGACAATAGAACATTGACAACGATGCAGATGAAACAGAACGTGCAAGCGCGGCGTAATAATCCGGTGCGATTGTTTTCCAATTTCCGAAGATACTATCTTCGGCTGTTACACACAGGAATCCCATTTCCTAGATCAAGTCGCGGTTGAGAAAAAGGGAATATTAAAAAATAAGAAACAAATAAAAAAAAAAGAGAGAAGTCAGTGTCTCTTCTACTTCATATTTCCATCGATGCATGTACAATTGTTCTACTTCTTTCAGGTAAAAGCTAACTTCGCTAGACAATAGCCCTGGCCAATCTATTTATCAAAGACAGTATACAAAATTTCAAATAAAATTACGATATTTAGTTTGAGCGATATTTTTTCGCGCGTCTAACAATAAGACAGTGGACAAATCTGCACGTTTTTGAAGAAAGTATAAAATTTAATCATTTACAATCTTTTAATTTTCATTTTCATAATGATATAAACGATTAATAATATTTAATTTAATTATATAGTATAAATTATATAAAATCTTGGGAAAATAAAAAATTATATAATATATAATATTAGATATGATATGAAATTATAATATTCTAATAAAATAGAAAAGATAATTTGTTCAATTATGCATTATGAATAAACTATTTGAAAAATATGAGGATATTAGAGATCTCAAAGATCACCCTCCCAACGGAGAGAATCGTTCGGTGGTCTAAACGGGATGCATGATCGATCTTCGCGAGATCTCTCCCGCTGCGAAATCGTGGGGTACAGACTGGAGGACAGAGCGTGCCCTAGGCCTCTTCTTCCGTCGTCGTCGTCGTCGTTCTCGTCGTGGTGGCGATAATGTTAATGCCGCTACGCCGGTGACTCCGCACGCTGGCGCGGGGTAAGATGATAAAACAAGAAGCACGAAGCCGCTCAGCGCGAATCTAAATATAACTACGATGCTCAGAGAGGCGCCCATCGTGCACTCTCTCTCCTGCGAGAAAGAGAGAAAGAGTCTGCCGGCGGTCGTCTTTCGTTGGTGCGCAACAACCTAACCGAGCCGCGATCCCGTGCACTCGAGCTACCTCTGCCCCGAAGAGGGACGAACCGGCGGCGGCCGAAGGGGAGAAGAAGAGCGAGAAGCCTTCGACCGGTCAAAGGTGCAGGCGTTCTATACGTGCGCGTGTACCGTTCGCGTTCTAGGCTGCCTGGCTGGCTGATACTACTTGATCGCCGTTCTGAGTACTCGGTGTCCTCCTCATATTTGCATCCTCAACGGAAGATGCACTTCTGTTCAATCGCTACGATCGTTACCTTAGAATCGAGATAATTCGACATGAATTCCAAAACAGTCGGAGAGAAAAATTCGCACTTCGCGTTTCGTGAGAAATCATTGCGATAAAAAATCTCTATTTCTACCTTCAATGTTAGAGAACGTTGAAGAACTAAGATTTATTAATATAATAAACTCTAATTTGATTCCCGACAACGAGAGTGTCCTGCTATCAAACGCTCTATCGTTAATTCTGTCGTATACTAATTTTTGCAACTTGTAAGTCTTATTTTCGATGATGGTAGTTGCAAGCTCTAAAAGTATTTTGAAGCGACGTGATATTTTACATACCCTCTCAGCCGTGATTATAGTAGTTAGCAAAAAGGATGCAAGTGCATTTTTTTTCGTGTATGGCGTTAGGTTTCGCGAAAATGGTTCGTCGCGCGTAGTCCATACTGTTTACCATATTAATTGCGCAGCGACGATATAGTCGATTACGCTGGTAACTTTGCTGGTAGCGATTTATCTCTGTAAAATAAATAAGTCGCGAGAAACTTTTTTCATCGATTATCCCGTATCCTGCGGGACTGCTCAACGGGTTATTAACTTCGATTAGTGTCAATTACTTTGTTGCACTATAATCACTTTCAAGCTCTGCCCGCACAGTCTTATACGAAGACGAACGTGAGAAGCATCATCGATGTGCATATATGCGTGTGCATCACGCTATTGCACGGCGTAATCACGCATATGCACGTCAGTAGATACATAAATTTAACATTTCGTTGCTAAAGTACATTAACATTTAATACATTTTAACGCAGTAAAATAAATCCAATAAAATCGAGACGCTAGTGTTTGCTTAAAGATGCAAGCTGGTTTCCGATGGTACATATTAGTTTACATAAAAGTCTGCAAAGTAAATACATATATGGCAAGTAATACGACAGTCCGCGCTAATGGACATCAAGAGGGAAAAAAAATTGTTTAGACTAAATAAAAAATAAGTAACATTTCAACGAATCCATCGCGTTCTTTCTGTCTCTATAAATATATCAGAGTACTAAACCAATCTATATTATTTGCACATTCATGTTAAATTTAATGGATATTGCAGTACAAAAATATACGAAAAAGTTAACAATATAATGATAATGTAATTATATTTAACTATTTTAGTTTCCAAGAGATTGTGTATTCCAATTCAGGTTCCTCGATAAATGCAAAGTAATCGGCGCTAACTGGTGCAAGATATTCTAGATCTACGTAAGTAATTTATCCGCGTTTCAAGATGATAGCAGACTACAAATTGGCGGATTGCGAGTTCGTGCAAGTTCGTGGCGTTTTTTGTTGCATAAGGAAATAAAGCAAGAAATGTAATAAGACAGCGTTCCCACTAAGATCATCGACCACAGTTCCAAGTGCATCCCCCGGTATTCGCGTCCTTGATACGTGACAAAGAAGACAACTCTGAGTCCGCAAGGCAGTCAATCTATTGTCCATCGGCAACAGGTTGCAAACAACTCGTAAAAGAATCCGCCAGACACGCTTTTAATTTGAGCAAAGTCGATCATTGTGCGGAGGAAGTCGGCGACCACCCGAAGAAGGCGAAGAAAAATGCGACACAGGAAAAACTTAGATCAGAAGCTTTCTTTCGAGGCATATCAGATTACAGGGAAAGTCAAAGAGTAAATAAATGTAAAAGTTAAATTCTATTCATTGGCTCAAATTATCAAACAAAAATTAATTAATATAACCACGAGCCTCGCTGGTTGACAGTAGCAATCAAATTTGTTTATTAGGAATTATTGAAAACAATTCGTTAATACATAAATAAACGTTCAAAGCGCTTTCGACCCCGATTGGGTCATCTTCAGTGAAACTTATAAATAATAATCTAACACTAACAGTCAAACAGATGTAAAAGTATTGTACCTCTTTTGTAAATTTTCCCATTATAATAAAAACATTCATGGAAAAGATATATATATTTTTTAAAAATTTATATGAGTAATTATGTATTTTTTGCGAATAATGCTGTGTCAATTTTTCTTTAATCTCTTCCCTCTTTTCTTTCTCTCTTTAAGCTTTTCCTTTAATCATTTATGTATTTAATCGTTGAAGAGGACGTACGCGACTTCTGATCTTTCTGTATTCGACCCTAGGGAGCCTAAGGAGCGTATTTTACGATCAAATCGATTATCCACGGCATTGCACGTGGGCAACATTAACAACACACATGTGTCAAGCGTGCAGTGTCAAGGTCTCCTACAGGCTGGAATTGTACGCGGATTTAGTTACGGCCCGTTGTTACAAGGGTCGAATGCAATCTCGTCCTCTCCTTACAATACTTCATCGAAACGTAGTTGTCCAATTTGTCATTGAAAAAAGATACACGATACAAGGAGTGCAGCGTGAGTTCAAATACAGCGTTATTTTTTGTCCAAAAATGCTCGCTCGAGATATCAATGTAAAAAGGCACTATTTGAATACAAAAGTTTGAAGAAAAGTGGAAGGAAATAAAATCAGATTATCTACGTGCACGGAATTAAAAGCGGCGTAATTGAACGACTCATCTGCGCAACATAATTTGTACAATTATTACGCCAAGGCTCTCATTATGCGATGAAAAAACTGCAACCGTGCACCGTAATTACTTTCAGTTCTGTTCTCGTGAAATGGCAGCGTTGGAACGACAGTGATCGAAATATCGTGCTCAGTTTTTCAGTACAATTTAGCGATAATGCCTGCCTTCGATGCGTTGTGTCCGCTCGGAGCATTTCTGATTGCGGCGTTTTTCTACGCGGAGCGTAAGGAGAGTATTTTACGATCGAATCGATTATCCACGGGCTTGCACGTGGGGAACTTCAGCAACGTACGTGTGTCAGAGACGAGCGAGCGACCCAAGGTCTTCCACGGGTTGGAACTGACGGACAGATTTAGTTACGGCCCGTTGTTGTTGCAACCGCGCTACAATGCAACGTCGTTCCGCGCAACACCATCGGGAGAGCATCGTCAGGTAGCGCGTAGCCGGAGGGATAAAGAGCTACGGGTGCTTCCGATTAGGACTTCTGACACGGCCGTATAAACAGGCGATTTATTTCTTTCGTAATCATCACGCGGCTTTCCCGAGAATTTCGTGACTCTGATGGGCAATTAATTAATCATTTTATTCGCTATTCGCTATTCGACGTAAATGAATTACGAAACCGATGCTAAATAATTGGACATGTTTGGCAAGAAATTTAAAAAACACTTTTTGCATCCATAAAACTTAAGATTCTTGAGATTTGGGATTGATTTTTCTTTAACAAAGATCTCAAAAATTTTATTTAAAAAAATTCAAGATTCAAATGAAATTAATGGAATGGAATTTTCTCTTCTGTTTTCAGACAAGCGCGGCATAAATAAAAATTTTTAAAGAATTATAATTTCCTACACGATGTAAAAAAAAAGGATGAGATATGAAAGTGTGGTAATGAAGAATCGTCCGTGAGCGTTCGATATAGCAAACTAGGAATTTCAAGCTCGCTCATCGATCATGCGGTGGTTTCGCTGGATTTTGTTCAGTCTGGTTCGTACGAAACCGGTACAGCCTACGGCGCATCGCGGCGAGGAAAAGAGGAAGATCTCGTACAAGACCAGATAAAACAAAAGAATAAAGAAACAACCGGAGTTATCCATGACGATATTGCATCTACTTACTCGTTACTTGAAAAAAAAAGTCAATAATAAGTCGCTTAGCTTCAATTTTACATTTTATGATCGTGCAACATCTTTCAACCTTTTCAATAATTTTTGGTGAACAGTAAAATTGACGATTGCGATTTATAAATTACTAACAATTTCTTTATAATGATAAATAATAAAGCGTAATGATAAAAAGAACATTTTTTGTAAAAATTAATAAATTACTGATTACGTGTTTCATTCCTCATTGAAACCTTACGTCGTGGACACGCAATATTTTTGATTAACGTTGTCAACAGACATTCGTAATATAACGTGTTTTCGGAACCGCAAAGCGACCATGTTGGATACCGCGAGTTCGGCCCATGCTACGGGCAATGAAGATATTTATCGTAACCGCGGTTGCACATATGCATGTCCGAGGACAATGGGGTTCCAAAAAGAACAAAATGCACTGCGGGGACAAGTTCCCGCGAAACGAGCTCCGCACCGTCGACAGGGACTTTCGAGGGGTTTTGCACACGAGAGACGTTCTGCAAAATAAATATCGTGGGACAGTCGAGTCCGCCGGCATGGCCAAGCAGCGCGAGTTCTTCCTTTCGGGGTTCTTCTCGCGGATGCTGCCACTTCTTGCACGCTGCATAATCGTAAAGATGAGTAATCGCTTCCTCCGGACGCGAGGTGGACGACGGCCTCGCTGGTTGTCGAGTAATTCCCTTGCGCGTTTTCGATTCGAAAACTGTATTCCTTCGCGATTTTGTGATGTAATCACGACCGAAATGACTGTCGCTGAAAATCAAAGAGTGATCGACTACATTGTTCACGCTAATGGATTCAGATAATGTTGTACCTTTGTTGAATATATAGATTCCATCTTGCTTTCTCAAAATTCTTTTAATCTATCTTATATGCTGGTCTCTCTCTCTCTCTTTTTCTCTTCTCATTAATTAAAAAAGTTATGTTACACGAGCTTAAAATATATTATATATATGTATATAAACCTTTATCTTTTCAAATAAATTTACATAAAATTATTAACTTGGATGGTTTAATTCATTTGTATGCAAAACTATGCATTTGACCAAAGCGATTTGTTTCATTCCCTATGAGCAACTTCGCGCTTCCTCGTAGATACATCGCGAACGTCAATGTATTTCACGTGCAGGTACTGTTAGGCCAATAAATATATATTTAGTATCGACATTTTTCTACGCGCATCTAGGAGGAGTCTCTTCTCTTCCCTTTAACGGTGGTGCATTCGTTACGGTACCGCGGTGTTTTGTGCACTCCTATATGACTCGTAAGTATACGGTTTATGTGTTACGTTCAGGCGGGGCGTCGACGCCCTTGAACAATAAACCCGTGCCTTTTTTCGCCCGTTTTCCCCGTTCCCCGTTTTCTCCGCCGGCACCGCCATTCTTTGTTATCCATCATACATTACGTACGAAAGAGGCGAGGGAGTTTTTGCTTCGTCCCGCTTGCTTGAGAGAAAAAAAAAATACCGTCAGAGGCATCGCGCGCTCCGCCCGTATTGCGAATTAACGAACACCGTTAATTCTCTCGGGCGCTACGGAGAGCGGTGCCGGTTATCGACATCGTTTTACCATACGTTTAATTCTTTGGACCGGGATACGTAATCCATCATTATAAGTAACTATTCATGGCATCTACCGGATATCGCCGTATCCGGTATTTAGAAACGCTGCAAGCCGTGATTGGTAATCCGACAATTTATAAATCGTTATTAATTATATATCCCACGTGTAAGAAACGCAGTTAACAATTACCGAGCTTGATCTTATTTAATCGAGATCGAACGAGTATAGAATCGCGAAGAAAAAAAGTTCATTATGCGCCAATTACTTGTATATACCACGCTGACGTAATATCTCTGTTTACAAGAGTTCTCTGTGGAAAGGGTGCAAAAAACACACGCAAAAACGTTTACTTCCCTTTATCCGTACGATACAACGTTTCGAACGCCAGCGATCTTACACGCCTATCCGTTCCGTGAGACTATGATCGCGGCAGCAATGATCCCAGAGGAAGGCACGCCATGCCATTCGCGCGTTGTTTCCACGACGGCAAAAATGCGGAGCGGCGGCGGCGCGGGGGAAAGAAAGAGCGTCTCTTCCGCGTTAAGAGGATTAATATATTCCCGGTGTAATTTTCAATATTTCAGCGACCAGGATCGGCGCGGATACATTAATCTCGGGTCGGTGCATTGTTGCCCCGGGGTATCGCGGGGCAGAGACCCCCAACTCCTAGGCGTGCCGCGACTTTTCCAAGCCGCTAAGCAGCCCCGCGCGGCCGGAATGATCGATTCGCCAAAAGGGAAAAAAGCCACCTGCATTACTCATGCCCGTGTGCATCGGCGGCGGCCAACGCGGCGTGTGTGTGTATGTGTATACGCATACAATAGCGCGCGTAACGCGTGCGTACGTGCGTACGTCGACGTATGGTTCCGGGCAAAGGTGCATCGACCCCCACCTGTCCCCTCGGCTTACCGCTCAGGGATTTTAATTGCAGACCTCTAGCGTTTTTCTAACGCCGGTAGGAAGCGAATTACAATCGCAAAAAGGCAAGCCGTGTCGACGCCGGCGCTGCACAACGCTGCGTAAGCGTGCATATGTGTGTGCACGTGCATCTCGTGCTATTGCACGGATGTGCGTTAGCGGCCTGTGCAGGCAGCGGCGATGACGCGAGAACTTCACAATTAATTCCTCGAGCGCGGAAAATGGTTTCTCTACGATATTTACTTTTTAATCGTCGTTTTAATCGTCGACTGATGCAACATTTATAAGATCGTGCAAATGGGATTCTCAGAGGAAAGACTAAAAAGTAGGCGAGGAAAAAGATATATCGATAAAAGAAAAAACGTTAGTTAAAACAGTGCAGTATATGTAGGAAGCCGCGAAAAAAAGGAACGTAATTATACATCAGAGTAAATTAGCAATTTCATAATAAACGATTATAGATTTCTCGTTAAAAATTCGAAGCGTGTTACTTTATCTAATTACGTTTACCTATAATAACGAATTCCAATTCCAGCTATTAACATTTTATTAAAACCGAGACTGATTAACGCACTATACACTATATACACACACATATATATATATATATTTATTCTATGAAGAGTTAGACAAATATTTTCTTATTAGGTTAAGCAGGCTATTAGACATGCACGCTGACAGGCTAATTCGGCGACAGCTTACCTACGTGCATAGACATGATGCAATGTGAACGATCCGATGGACGGCAGGAAGAGAGCATTACCATCTAGAAATAAGCGCGATAATCACAGCATGGCAGGATGCTTAGAAAATAACGGGGCACTAATGAGACGCGCAAAGTCCCTTCTTACCCACATGAGCCATAAATATGTGGGCCGCGTGTACGTGCGTGCAACCTATCTATCTCGCTCTCTCTTTCTCTCTCTCTTTCTCCCTATCATTCTCTGTTACTCTTTCTCATTTACATATACACACACATGACACATCTGATTTGTTCTGAATCACTCGCGGCCGCGGTGCTTCGCGTGGCTATTCACACTTCCGCGCGAGACACAGAGCTACGGTCTCGTCGAATAATAAAGCTATACGCGCGGGCATCTAATGTAACGCGGCATTATCATCCCAGAACGAATGAGCGAACGAGCACGAGCGAGTTCGTACCGCATGCGTATCGCGGAACGCGATCTTGGCAAGGTCGTGTTTTATTCGGAAATTTTTATTCTGGGAAAGTCGCTAAATTGTTCCACGTTATTTTACCGTTGAAGCCAATCATCTAATTAGTGCTTTAGCGTCGAGTCACGCAGGATTCTACGACCTCCTGCAATTTTCGCAACATAAAGCAAGTGTTAGTGTCTTGATGAATATCCAATTAACTCACCTTAAAATTTTGTTTTTTCTACATTAAAATAATTCGAATTTTTTTTAGAAGTAAATTAATTAATATTGTAGCTCTTTTTATCATACTAAAAAAGAAAGAAAAAAAACGGAATTTACGAAATTCGATGAAATTAATTTCATCAATTATTTATCATTGCCAATATAATTTGGCAATTGTTTAAAAAGATATAAATCATACATCGATTAAAATCGAAGAAAAATTACGATATTTGTAATATTAATTAAATATTAAACTAAACGAGAAGATATTATTGTATTGAGATGACTTAACAGTAAAAATAATTTGGATGCTCAATGTTATCTTCAGGTAATTGAAGGAAGAATCATATGTAACAGAGAAATATATCATTTCCTGGAAGATATGTTGCGATGTAACGGTAACAGAGTCCTCGCAAATTCTATAGGGATCCCCCGATGATGATTCTTCCTGACCGCTACCGTTAATGATTACCTTCGCGATGCTACAGACCGATTGTCCACCGTATTTCTCCGAACATCTCGAGCATGCAACAATAAAATGGTGCGTACTCATTCATGCGGAACAAAACTAATTTATGTGCCATTGCTGCATTAGGAAAATGTTTTGAAATTGAAAACGCAAGTTTTCGACCGCCGCTGCATACTTCTCCTTGTTTTATTGCCACGGAAGGATGCAACAGAATCGTTCTCCGGGATCTTCTCAGCGGCGCAAAAACGCCGACTAACGCATATCGATTGGTCACCGAACGACATCGCAGTTACATCGCGACTTAACAGCAATACGGTGTCTGAACTCGGTAGCAATCCTCGGATCTGCCTGACTCTTCTTTTCTTCCCATCCCCTTTCACCTTTTCCCGGCACAAGGTAGTTACTTATCCAAGGTACGTCGATCCCTGAAAGGGTTTCTTTCTTGCGCGTCTTCTCCTCCATCGCCTGCATTCGGATCTAGAGAATTCCGCAATCATTTCGCCAACCGGCCTTCTTTCTCTTTCTCTCGCTTAATGCATAGTGCACGTGTATGCGAGACGCCTTCTATGCACGAGAATAGATGCATCATAGGGTTCCTCGCTAAACCGTAAGCATACATCGTAAAATATCGCGGCCGTGTGTTGGGGGTCACGTTCACACGAAACTAGACGAGCGTACTTATTAATTCACTAATTCTAATTAATATTAATGCCGCGGAACAATTCGCCAGCCAATGACGCGCGCTGCGAAATTTTAGCGACACCGAGAAACATCGGTCTCTTCACAGGAGAAATTGTTTTACGACACATTAGGTATTCTGATTAGTATAATTAACACCGATAGTGTAGCTCGTCAATCTTTTCGTTTAATCGAAAGGCGGTTTCCTTTCGAGCAAACGAATCTTTTTCTCCGCACAATATATCAAATATCTCAAGATAATAATAATTTAAAATGATACAAAAAAATGTGTTTTCTTTATCTTAACACTATTCGAAAGTACCGTTAAAAGTTTCCGCCCGTAATTAACGAGATACCGGGAAACGCGATACGCTTTGAAAGATTGATTGTTGGGGACTCTCCTTCTCGAGCGAAACGAGAGATCGTCGGTCGGAAGAACCAGGTAGGCTTTTACGACGTGACATTCATTAATTTACGTAAGATTCCAAACGGTTCTCGCTTCGATAACGGCCTTGTCGTAGCTATTTCTACGGGATATCGATCGGCATTTCCGTTGGCCACACAAAACGCTAAAGCTAAGGCACTATGCTGTTATACGATAGCATTATTGATTTGTGTACATAACGGAGCAAATTTTTAAAACGTACCAACATAACATTACTGTACACCATTTGTTAAAACAACAAATTGTAAGATTGAAAACTGCCGCAGTACATTTCAATTATTCAAACATATTCATCGGACGATGCATCTTCTCTCTTAAATAAAGTTAGGCCGATCGCGATCATTTACATCATGCATAGCGTGGGATCGCGTGACTAGAAATCTAAGCCAAATTTGCATCTATGGTCGATTTACAATTAATATCGTTGACCTCTCTCCCTCGACGGGGTCACAGAACGTTTAGTTGCCTCGGCCCGTTATGTGGAACGAGCAGAACGTGACAGCGTCACTCATCGTCAGTGGACTGCCAATCGGATCGCTTCGTAATGTAAGTCGCGCGCTACCTTCGTTTGGTCATGGAGAAGATGGTATTAGAACATTTTCACATGAGCTACTGTGCCACTAAAAGACCGGTGTAAGTAAATTACATAATCGCGTCTTAGAAGACGTAGGTCTACGCAATAAGATTATAGGTGTTTAAAATACCAAACAGCTTTTTTAAACATAGCGGTATCTGAGATTCCACTGCACTAACATACCGATATTAATGCATTTTTTCGAACAAAAATTAGGAAAGAATGAAGAAAGAGAGAGATATATCAGATTTAGAAAATGCTAAATATTTTTAATTATGTTCTCCGCAACAATTCCATAATTGCATATGTAATTTTAAATGGATTCCGAAAAAGTCAATAATAATGAAACAAATTATATTTATGCACATAAATGTATCTGTTGCTTTTTAGAAATTAATATATGGAAATCCGAGATCCGTGAAGTTGATCCATATGAACGTTTCAAGCGGTTTTTGACTGGCCTTATATGAATCATTAATTAACATAAAAGGAAAAAAATACTTCTATGCTTCTTGAAGAAGTGTTTCGTCGGCGGCTCAGCATAAATCTTGTGAATGAAACCACAAAAACTATTTTCTATTATTAAGTCATAATATAAAATAATAAAAAAATCAAAAAGCGTATAAATTTAGAAGGAAATATTGAAGAAATGTAATTAATCAATTGTCAATATAGAAGAGAATTGTTTTGAAATTTTTTGAAATCATGATTGATCATAAATGATTTTATATTACGTTTTACAAGATTATACTGTCCAAATAAGAATCGTTAATTTTCTTTGATTCATAATTTATTACGATCAATTAAAGATAAGAGAAGAAGTCCTCGACGTTTAAATACAGCGGATTTTCAACTTAACGTTACTAGCGTTATCCACAGAATGGACTATGTATCCATGTATCTGATCATCATCAGTGGAACAAGTCGCCATCTCTAATTCCTTTGGAAGGGTTTTAAAAGATTAACATAACACGGTCGCATGGGCCGTCGAGTGGAATCGTTCACTGGAATCGGGTGAGAAGAGAGGGGCTGGTCAGAAGAGTCGGGCCACAGAAATATTTAAGAAGAAAAACAGAGCAAAGCGAAAGAAAGAGAGAGATGAGCAACGCAGAAGAAGATGACAGAGAAGAGGACGAAGAGAGTCCGACAGTGCGAAAACCGCGACGAAGGCGGGTGTCGTCCCAGTGTACACATAACGCGTATTAATGTGCGTTGAGACGCGGAGGAACGACGTGGCAGGCCTACGGGTATAGGATGACACTTGGCGGAGACCCTCGATCGCCTCGGTCAGGCATCATCTCGTCTCCCCTTCGGCTGTCCTTCCCTTCGCCCCACATCATTCTGCCCCCGCCAGTCATTGGGCCCCGACCGAGAAGGTACCGTCGACCGGACTCGGGATCCCTCGTGCGCCTCCGCCGGCGCTCGTTCGCGCTCGGTTCGACCTTGAACGGGCCCTGTATGGTCTATGCCACTGACACGGACCAAGGACGGGGAGGCCCCACGGTTGGGTACCGACGTGCTGTTGTCCCGAAACGCGGTCGTGGAACTCCGGAGCGGCGCGCTGGAAAGTGTTCGAGCCCGATGGCAAACTCTTTTTCGTGCTTCGTGCCTTCCCTTCACGCCTGCCATTGGCGTAGGGTGGTCGGAAAGTACGAATGTATCTTTAATTTGCGCGAATAGCGATTGGCCGGTGAAAATATGACAGACTTTCTATCCGCTTGAGCTTAAGCGAAATGTTTTTTACGTAATAATTTAACGTTTTGATAATAAGGACCATTAAATGGACTATTTTATTTATATCGTTTCTAAACAGAACTGCATAAATTTAATATTGTTATAAATCTGCAATATTACAGAAATGAGAAACATCAGACAGAGAGGAAAAAAGAGAAAGAAAAGATTTACTGTAAAATTGTGTACAAAAAATTAAAAAATTTAACATCTTGTATAATGATCGAAAAATCGCAATTTATTTAAGAAATTCTAAAAATTTAAATACATGTTAATCATTAATAAATTTTAAGTCTAAATTTAAGTCTAAATATTACAAAGATTTTTAAGCAACATTACGTGGAAGTTATTCTTTTTAAACTTGCAAAAGTTTATTAAGCAGAATTTTTAAGAATTTGCAAAAACATATAAGAGAAGTTAGAGAAGTATATTATCTCTCAAATAATCATCTCTCGATGAACGCCGGGATATAGAAGCAAACCAAGAGGACATAGCACGAAGCGGATCATCCTGAACGCACGCCATATGAATAATAAAAAGGGCGCAACGACTTTGAAAGGCAAAGTACATTCGAAAGCGGAATCTTCATAGCAAAATGTATTTAATAGAAAAGAATAGCAATCTCAGATTTTCTGTTGCAAGATGTTAGCCTTGGAATGGACTCTAGAATGCGCAATGCCGTTGATTCCGAGAGAGAGAAAGAGAGAGAAGTTGAAATTCAATATAGTCGCGAGCAACGAGTTTATACATGTGAGAATACGAGTACAAATAAAACGTACGCGTGCAAGCACCTTGTGGCAGTAGCTTGACACATACTACAGACCTCTTGTAATCCAATATCGAATTGAATGTTTCTATTGAGCAGCGCAAAAATTCTCGAAAATAAACAGTCTCGGCTGTTTTTATCCCTTTTATCCCTCGTATCTCTCGCAATATTGTTATTTATGCTTTTAGCAATTGTACCATTTGCTTATGAATGCAACGGGATTTATTCCGATTGCGAATGATACCTTGTATCTAACTATTCCACTTTGCATACGGATTAATCCCGACTGTTATATGAGAACCGAAATATCATCGTGAACCTCCTCGTGTCTTCTCTCACGAACGTTGCACCGAGTATGGAGTACGTGGTAGCACGAAGCCGCGAACGCGAACGCGAAGTAAAGTGCAGCAATGAAGTAGCAATGATAGAGTGCCGGTACTGGTATCGGCGTGGGTACAAGTATAAGTACAAGTACTAGTAACGCCACGGAGCCTGTAGTCGCGGATCGTTTCGAAGCACTGCCGTTGCGTGCGATGCATCCTGGTTATTGCGAAAGGGTCAGGGATCGTGTCGAGAGGGCAAGAAAGACGGTACTCCCGGGGCCGATCTCTTGATGGGATCCACGATGCAGATCGGCTAATGCAACGCGAAAATGCGAAACTAGTAATAGACGTTGGTTCTCCTATTCGTTTCGGCCTTTTTTCCCTTTCGCTTTTTCTTCCTACTCGAATCGATAGTTCAAGGATGGAATATCGTGAAAATAAGGATTTAATGTTTGTACGAGAAAGCGTTTCTCTGTAAATCTACAAACATGTTTTGAATGAAGATAGACACAGTATCGATATAATGCCAGAAGATTAAAAACAAAAATTCGCGATACGCAAATTTTTTCGCCACGCCTATGGCAAGACCCAAAGCGCCGTCTGTACTAAACCACCAGAGCTACTCGTTGGGCCCGAGCAGGACCATCTCGTGTCCACGTATGAAAAAAAAAATGCGACGAAAGAAGAGGAGGGTTCTGGGCGTTGGCCCTAAATCTAACAAAATACTCCGTAGAACGAGGGGCATAATACGTCTCGTGTGAGCTACGAACCTTTTTTCGTTCCTCCCATATCCTGCTTTTGTTAGTATTATCTTCCATTCGCATAGTACAAGAACGGTCTGGGTCTTTGAATACAGTCATCACATGTATCGTTTATAATAACACATCATTCACATTGAAAACGAAAGAAATCACAGGGATATAATTTATCATTTAAAGTGCAATTTATATGTAATATATTCGCGGAAGTGCTTGGATATATTTTTTACTTCATTTCACTGCAATTATTTTATAGTCATTTGAAATAGAAGATCTAGAAGGAGATAAGTGATTCTATCCTTTGTTGTAAGCAATTTAAAAAAAATATAATAAGAAGAAAATAAAATATAAAAAAATCTGATATTTAATTGAAATTCGTAATCATTGCTATAAGAAGAAGCATTATTCATAAACTCTAGTCTATGAAACTATTTGGATAGAATATATTATTACAATAGTAACTACTTCTGTAAATATGTTTCTGAATGCAGCTAATTAAGAGATTTAATTATCGATTTCATGAAAAACAATCCGAAGTATTTAAATACGTCCAATCATTTTAAACATTCGCTCCTCGATTTATGCAAATTCGCGATCTTTTGTTGGTTGATGTTAATCACTCTGTCGGGAAAGATTTCTCGAATCATCAGATGCGGACGGAACGTAGGCTGCTCTCGCAATGTAGCGTTCATCTCAGCACGGTACAGAGAAGGAAAGATCGCGATTCACCTTTGGCGACTTTTTTCTGTCAGTGCAGCAACCCCGAGGTTCGAGGTTCCTTTGCTGCTCGTTTTCGTCTCGGCGCAGATCTTAAGGATCCACGACAACGACGACGACGACGGAAAGAGGCTTGAAGGGAACGAACCGACGAGACCAGCCTGGAGTGAAATTTCGCTCGAATAAGTACACCTGACAGAATCCTTTCCGAGGAAAGGAACACCGCGCGCGTACGCCTCATCCTTTAACAACGAGAGACAACGGGGCTTCTTAACATGACACCTTGACGTTACGAGAATAATTATCTTGATTAAGAAATACCGGACTCGTAACATAGTAATAAGAGTAAAAAGCCGCGACAGTCGAGAAGGGCTCTCTTCTTGCGTCAGCTGGCCGTTTGTGCAAACGAAGATCGACTCATTATAAAGCCCGTGCGCGCTGGACTTAACGTAACCACGAGGCTCGGGCCGCTAAGCCGGTCGTACATATACCGCGCGCGGGATCGGGCAACGAGCAAACACGTTTCTACAATGTAAAATGCAAACGTATCAACGGATACAAACACGAACGCGTATGTGCGTGCACGCACGCGTGAATTCAGCCTCGCCGTCGGTGCGGTGCATCAAAGGAGGATTTGCGTAAAGCGTAAGCCGGAGGTACAGGCTGACCTGTTATCGCCGATGTAATTGTAAAGGGAATAATTCCACACCGGCGAGGCAGTAAGACGGGAAGCTCGCGAAATTCGAGTATATGAACCTTCAGGCATCGATCGAAGATAGCGACTTGTGCATTCGAGTGTGCGCGAAAAACATAATGATTAGAGTCTCCGGTAATATTTTACTGAGTGTGATGATTAATGAACCGGCTTTTTTCTTCAAGAACAGATTCAAAGATAACTTTCAAGATAACGTTCTAGAAAAGAGATTTAAACGCGTATTTATGTTATTTATGTTAGTTATATATTACTTAAAGATAATTTCTCTTCATTGAGAAAAATAGCATGTTACAAAATTATTTAGACAACGTTTAGAAAATTATTTGGACAGTAACTTTAAGAAAAAAAAGAAAAAATTGCATGGCATTACAACGTAGCGCATCCTTTACGTTACACGAGGGCCGCGGGTAATCATTATAATCAAAACGCACGCCGATCTCTCGCAATCGATGAAGTCATCAATTCGCGAAAGTATTCAAAGTGCTATATTCCCGCGCGTCAGTCTAACGAGGAGGCTCGTCCGCTCGTTTCGCCGCTTGCGTGCCACGAGAAAATTCAACCGTGGCCTCAGAGTCCGCCCGTCAGAGTCATCCTACACTATGGGAGAAAGAAAAAAGGACGAACTACGTATGGCTCATACGCGGGAATCGCGCAAGGTCGAAATATCCCGCGCACATCCTGCCTTTTTCCACGCGGTTCGCGGTAGAACCGCAGGAATCCCATGAAGAAATCAGAAACAACGGCGAACGGAGACGGAACGCGTTACGAGAACAAGGGAAGAAGAGGGAAAGAGAAAGAGAGAGAGTTAGGAAAAAGACCCGCTCATCAGAGGCAATAATACGAGGGAACCTGAGTAATAGCAAAGGTACAACATTGTACGTTCCTAGCAGTTTATAATCGGAATGGAAATGCGGATCCTGCGGACGGGATACTCTTGCTTCAGACGAGGACCGGAATTCTTAGGGACGAGATCAGCTCGCCATAACGTCGTGTCGATAATTAATATTATTTCACGACAACATCCACTCCTTTCGAACCTCCCTCCTCGTGCTATGCCTTATAACATTATAGTATGCACGATTTCAGTCATTACGATGAATAATCAAATAAAGTATAAAAGTGAAATACATAAGAGAGCTATAATCTTTGATTCGTGATGACATCGAAGATTAAAATATCATGATTATTTTTGCGTGGGCTAATGTATTAAATTCATGCTAATAATGTTGAAGTTTTAAATGCATATGACAACAATTGCGAATTTACGACGATTGCTGAAAAACATGCATGTATATTATCACGCGTAACTTGAATGTATAATTTAATTAAATTAAATATATTATAAATAGAAAAATTGTAGAAATATGTAAAAATGAATGAAATAATATTTGAAAATAAAATACACACACATCTGCTTTATAATTTTTTAATTTGAAATTCATAAATCATCTTACGATAATAATAATTTTATGAAAACAGTTTTATTAACACTCATGTTAAATGTATTAAACTAATGCACTTCATTCAAAGAATATTTTTTATTTCTTCCCTTTCTCTCTTATTTTATAATCTGAAGAAATAAATTTGAATGTAAAAACTTGAATCTCATAAGAAATATCGATACGAAATCAATTAATATTATACGATTGATTTGATTTTATTAATATTTACATTCAGCAATGCTGTGACACCGGTATTACTTCATAATGAATTCAACGCCTTCTTATTTTTAATCTACACAACGCATCACTGTGCTGATGTTAATATCGAATAATATTTTCATCAATGTAACGATATGCAAATGAGAGAACGCTGCTTTGCATTAGAATTCGATAAAATTTATGTATTAAAATTAATGTGCAATTGAATAATATAAAATGAAGAATTATCAAGATTTTGTACTCGATAAAAATATTTTTTTTTTTAAATACATCACGTATATTTTTCTTTTTAAAACAGAAAAATGTGATTGCTATGCCGTTAATATCTGTGTCTCAGTATTTATATTTCTTTGCATATTTTTACTAAATTATCCTTTCATGATCCGCATAATGTAGCGATTTTTATCTGTCATGTTAACTAGATATTTGAATAAGTGTTATTATCGTAAGATTAAACTTTGGTATTTAACCTCCCCTTCGGATTTATTTCATTTTTGTTTTAAAATAGCGATAACTTTATATATAAATATTATACTTATAATATTTTTATCTCATACAATTTTTGCCAATTTCTGTTTCATTTTGAAATATGTATGTGTATAAAATACAAGGTATTTATACACGTTAATATATTAATATATATGTATATATTAAAACATATATGTATATATTAAAATAAGTTACATTGCTAAATACTATGTATGATTTTTCTGTTTCAATAAATGTTATTAGGATTAACAGAATCGCGTTAAATGTCTCGTGTAATGAGAAATGATAGGAGGGCGTGTTGCATTTAAGTCTCGGATGATCTCTGTTTCCTTCTCGGACACGTCAACATTGCGCGCGCGATTGCGTTCGTTTATAATCAAAATAGAAATGTAGACAAAAAAATTACGTGTATGTTTAATAGTTAATATCCCGAGCTCTCGATATATCAAAAATTATAATATCGTGGAAGGGCTAATGAGAGCTATAACACGCTGTTGATGGTGCGCAGTAACTAATAAGATTTATTTAGTTATTTTATTTAGTTAACAATGTTAGTTATTTTATTTAGTTAACAATGTTATTTGTTAACGGAACCGATTTGAAAGTTGAACGTGCACACTGAGNTAATTATACTAAATAAATCTTATTAGTTACTGCGCACCATCAACAGCGTGTTATAGCTCTCATTAGCCCTTCCACGATATTATAATTTTAGAAATGTAGACCCTGGCGRTAAATGAGAAGGCGAGGTTTGAAATCAATGAAAACGACAAAAAGCTTCGCGCAAATTGAGACGACAATTTCTTCAAATTGGATTAGATTCGTTTGTTTTTCTACTTATCGCTGCTAACGGGCGCGAAAACGACAGAAGATTACAGGGGACATAACAAGATACGATGATGCCGCGACGGCATTTTAGCTTTGTGCAAGTTTATAATCAGAATGCAAATACAGAGCCCGGGGATGTATCGACTTCCGCCCGACAGTTAAACCGTTAAAGGCGCGCCTAATTGGCGTGATCTCTCAATTATGCCAGGTCCTTTGAACGCGACCGACTCCCGTTCGACATTTTACGGTACCGTGAGCTTCCTGTTTTTAATCTCCGACAGCAACCTAATCTTTAATAGCATTTCAAAAATAGATACAATCTTAATTTTTCAATTCCTGATCTTCTTTCTTCAACAACTTCTACATATTATTGCCTTAGTCTTCGTTAAGGATTCAATTTACTACTAAAAGAAATATACTGGAAGTACTAGCCGATAAATAATGCATAAATTTGAAATAATCTAGCTCGCTTTCTCGTTCTAAATCTTTCTACTTTGTCATTTTTCTCTCCGTGCCTTCCTCGTCATACGGGATTGCGTGACTACCAAAGGAGCGTAGCACCTATATACGTCGTGATTAGCAGTCGTGATCCTACTTGTAATTTCTACATGATATCTCTTGCGCAGATGTACTTCAATTTGCCAAGTCCCCTCATTTATTCCAATTATCATCGAAATTCGTAATCGTCGCATGCGTGCGTCGCGGCAGAAAAATCGCTGGAAACCGTGCATTACGGAACGCGTACACTTTCTTTCCCTCCGTCTTCGTCACGTGCGACGGCCGACTCAATCAATCAATCGTTCCAGAACGTGTGCAACCGCATTCATTTCCGCGGAAACACGCCTTTCGAAAGTGGCTTTACTCCACGACGCACCAACGATTTAAGATTTTTCCTCTCGTTTTGCCGCGTAATTTAGAATCTAATTAAGAATCACCTTGGTCGGCGGAGCTGCGTGCGCGCTCGCGCGCTCGCACACACGCACAATTTTATGCATGCCCGCGTGCGGAGCCGAACGAGAGAAGCATAAATCTCATGTGAAACGAGCATTAACTGCGAAACTGCTCTTCGCGAGTTTGTAATTATAATATGCGCGAATGAGAGGTATTCACGCTTGATACACGTTCTACTCACTTGTTGACTTTGGACACCGCGGTAACTCGGTTCTGTCAGAAAGAAAAAAAAAGTTACACGCGCGATAACACCGATGCGACAGATTTCGCGCGACTTCGATCGATTAAGCTATCATCTCCGCACCTTGTTTCATAACATGACGAACAAGCCGCAAAGCTAAAAATGTAACAAAGTGCGGCGAAATTACCGTGATGATACGAGATAAGTGCAATTTCAAGCGTAATGAATCTATCAGCATACACTGTAATTAATAATTTCTTGAAAAATTAAAGCATAAGATTTGCATAACAGTAACAATTTTTTATTCATCTAATGACTTTGCATAGTAATATTGCCACATCTGCTCGCAACGCGGACGATAGTTTGATAATCTTGATAATAATTAATCTGGACACTTTAATAGTTTATTCGCATTTCTAACCGTGCATAAATAATTGTAAATAAATCAGAATCTAGCAGTTGCTTTAATCTCAAACGTGAACATAGTTAAAAGAAGAAAATCAAATCAAGTATGTGGCTCACGCAATCCATCCGCCTGATTGCATTTCGCATTCGTTGCGTGAACAGAACGTCGCACTTTTTCTCGTGAAGAAAAACGTGCGATTGACAGGGAGAAGGAAAAGCGTCGCGTCGCGCAAGCAGATGTACGCGCCGCATCGCGAAGACGAAGACGAAGCCCAAAGAAAAACAAAGACGGAGCCTTCAGACGGAGTTATCCTCGCTGCTTAGACGACTCTCTTTGAATCTCGCATAGCTAATTTGAATAATTTCCTAGTTTACAGGACGAGCACGGCCGGATCTGGCGTCGTATCTAGCACGTAAACGCACTGCCGTCCCATCAGTCTAGTCGCCGCATCGGCGGTTCGCTCGACGCGCATACACGACTCTTTTACACGGCATTTCGTCACGTTAACTCGAATTAAAATTCTCCGCACGACGGATAACACAACGGAGAAAACATTGTTTTCGTCACACTTGATATCTCTTTTCCTCTACCTTTCTTTTTCATCCCTCTCTCTCTCCTTCCTTCCCTTCCCTCTCTTGCTCACTCTTTCACGAGACTTGAAGATTTATGAGCGTAATGACATCGTACATCAGTCGGAAGCAAGGCCTCTGAGCGAAACTTGATTAACCCATTACGTTGCGTTATATGGAGCAGCTACTTTATAATCGCGCAAGATGAAGAGAGTCGATAAGTCGAATATCATGAGAATATCATGACGGTCAGTCTCGCCGTTACGTTAAACTTCTGGAAACATATTGCCTATGGCATATTGCTGTAATATCCTCCATAGTTTGCAACATTGATATATAGAACGATCCCAGAGTAGATGTATTATTTAATTTTAATGTAATTTTTTTCTTTAACAAATATAGCTTTCCATAATAAATATCTATTAAGATATAGCTTCAAAGCAATTGGAAATAAAAAATTGTGCTAATTATTGCTAGTTAAGATAAATAAAATAATTTTCTTCTCCATTTAATTTTTCAAACAGGTAAATTTTACCTCAGAAGATTAGAAATTTTTATCTTGCAAAAAAATTTTAATTTTAGTTTTGTCTCTAATAGAATTTTAATTTAAAACTTAGTGATTATTTCAAATATGTCATAAATTAAAAATTGCATAAAAGCGTGATACTAAATTTTTTTAGTAATAAAAGAAAACCTCGTTTACAACAAGAAAAATAATTTAGCTAGATATTTTAGAACGGTTTATCAAAACAATTTTCTCTATGAATTTCGTTAAAAACGTAGTTTCACATCTTTCCGGAGAATGCACCGGTCTACGACAATGAATCTCTGCAAGCGAAATAATTCTGGCTATGGTGCGCGGCTGCGAAATAATTCATTCGGCGTTTCCGCAACGGGCGGATCGTGTGTGTTGCGGCATGCATTGCGGCTGATATCTCGTCTCTCGTGGGTACTGTATGCGAACCCTGACCGTACGTGGCAGATAACGTATGGGCTTTCGTGGATTTTCCTGTTTCTGCCGGCGGAGATAAGGAAGGAAACAGGAAACGACGGCGCCGAGGACGTTGCACGTGAGGTACATGCCCGATGAAAGCGAGCCGTTTTATCGCGGCGCGAAGGGAAATGAGTCGTTAAAGCAGCGATCATTTTTCAAGTCTCGTCCTGCATCGCCACTCGACCGTTCGATGTGACAATCGTCACCAAGACAAGATTATACCCGTATTACCAACGCGCGTTTTAATTTTATCAAACATTTTTCCATACGATTAGATACTTTGCAGTTTTCAAATGCAAGTTTTTGTATCCTTAAAAATTTAAGTTTTTACCCTTTTTAGCAAAAAAAATACGTGCATCTCGGTACGAATGATAAGATACCTCGCCATCTGTTTCCGTCTGGAGTATACCCGGCGGGGCGGACTCGTCGCTGCGCCCAGCACACCGCGGGAACGGCGTCTCGCGATGCGTATTCCGGTGCGTGTACGCACGGAGAAACGAGCGCACGGTGCGTATAGCCACATCCGTACACGGGCGTACATCGGGCACGCGGGAATAGCCGCGGGTAAAAGAAAGAGAGAGAACCGACCGGCGACGCGCTCGGTAAGCTACGACGAAGGTTATCTTACGGCGCGGATCTAAACGTTTTACCGTGTACGTAACTACCACCACGTTCTCGCATCGGAGTACATTGTCATTTTATGGACAGATAGGCCCGCCTCGCTGCGCGCGCCCAACGAGCAACGACGAGCAGACGCGTACAATTTACGCGTCTAATTGCGCCGCTATCAATTTCGCTCGCCAAGTGAGACATTAAGTCGCGATTCGCTAACGAGGAGCCATCGCTCGTTTCCTCCACGAACATTTTTCCTTTTTTCCCTTCTTTTATGCAAGGAATTTCCCAACAAATTTCCCAGGAAAAGCAAGAGAAAAAAAAATAAAATTTTAAAATAGAACAATTTAAATAATACATGCTTTTTCTCTGTATCTTTCCTTTTTCATTTTCCAACCTTCATACACGATATATCTTTTTTAACATTCGAACTATCAAACCAGTCAAAATGACTGGTTTTTTTCGTTTAAAATATATTCAAATTTATGACTCTCTATTTCAGAAATTTTCCATGACTTTTATTATCTGATCAATATCTGAAGAATTAAATTATCAATTTGTCTTCTCTTCTTCTTCTCATTTTTCAAAGTTGTATATATGCACTATATCTATATCGGACCAATTATTTTGAACTTAATTGTCGGTAGTTCTAGTGTTAATGAAAATTTTTTTATCGAAAATTGCACGTTTGTAAATCACAACAGAAAAATAAAAGATTAGCTATTAACATAGTTGTAATAGCTCGGCGAAGAAAATGTTTTCGATTTATAACGTTCTTTAGCCTGAAAACTTTCAAATTAGTTGATTACGCAGCTGTTTTGATCTACGCTTTAATTATCGGTGATTCGACTTCGAAACAAGCATCATTCACTCGAACATGTTCGCGACAGCTTATGTAGTCTGTACAATATTTGTACTATATTGTAGCCTCGAGGCTAAACCATATATGGACGGAAGACTCGTGTTTTGAGCTCGCGAAAAATCCTGTTAAGAGTGTCCACGTGAATTCGTGCGTCAAGGTCTCAAACGTTCAGTCACCGGTGTTGGTTTCGATTGTCGCGGCCAGATCGTTGCCGTTAGCATTACACATATGACGCAACCGACGACAGAGGGGAGGCAGAGACGCGGGGCGGAATGGTCGTAAAGAGTAGACAAACGTATGTTGTAGGATTTAATTACATCGTTGCGGGGAAGAGTGATCGCTGGAACTAGCAGTGTCACGCCTTTTAATCCACGGACATCTTGGTTATTATTACTTCCCGCAGCTTTTTAAACTTGTCACCGCCAGCCAGCCGCTACCGGGCGTAAATAATGCGGCTTTCTCCGTTCCGCCGCATTTACCGGCTACCTCTTCAACCCGAACGCCCATTATTGCATTATTTATTAACATTAATGCGATCTTAACTCACGCACACCGTTCGAGATCGCCCCGTGACGCTCCTCCCTGTCACGCTTGACATTCGACTTCACATTGCGAAATTTTCCTTTGGAAGTAAAATCGCAACAAAAGCAAAGAGTTTTATCTTATATTGTGAATTCCCTTATGGAAATTTTACGATGGCTGAATACCTTAAATCTTATGGACAAATTTAACGCGGTTGTCATTATTGATAATATTCTATTATCTTTAACTATATAGTTCTCTAGTAGATATCATGCTAATTATCAAAAAGTCAATAACAGGTTAAAAACTTATCAATTCCTAAAGCATGAAAATTTCATTTGTATGTTGAGTAACAGCAAAGTGAACGAAAGGATACATTATCTACGCGCGCTGATTAGATGTCGTAACAGAATGACATACTTGTACGTAACACGTGCCGTCCATTACACCTATCGCGGCAGCACTCTAATGTTTCGTCGACGGAGATAAAAGTCTGAAAATAATTAGATAAAGGTCGGATGTCGAAGAAAGGATCGCACGTGCCACGTTTTCATAATCCGACCAGGAAAGCGTCGAGCGCTAATTTCACCGAGGATGACAGACGAGAGACAAGTGAAAACCAGTGGTGATGGTTAATGAAGTTTAGTGCGGCGAAAGTGCCGTTAAATAACATGTTCTTTTGTTGCTGTTGCAGAAATTCGCGCAAAAAAGCAGACCATCAATTTCCGGAAAGTAGCGCGCCACGACGTTAATTCCATTCCATTTATGAGCGCTCATTATAATTTTTTACAGTCTCCATGATCAATTTTTTCCTCTCTGGAGAAAGGAAATTGTTGTAAAAAAAGCGAAAGGACAGTTTAAAAAAGAACAAATGTCCTTCACCTCTCTCCTGAAGCGAAAGCTTAAAAGATTTTAGCGAATATCTTGAAAATAAACAATGAACACATGTAGATTGTAGTTATATGAAATGAATATTAATCAGAAATATAAGCTGATGGATAAAAATAAGTCACCAAAATGTTCGGACCAATGGCCAATTCAATTGTTCCTTGCAACGATAATTTGATGCTATCTACTCTCTTCACAATTTTTTCAGTACTAAATAGTCCTAATAAATTTGTATCTCATAAAAAGAACAAATCAAACATTATGAAAATAAAACTTCATATTTGCTCATGATGATATTCTTTTTTGTACCAAGAGCAAGATATAAATTGACTGCTTCGTTCGCCTATTGATAAATCTACACCATTGCAGGATTTTCTCTATTATGCAAAAGAACTGAATATATCTCGCGAGACACAGGCACAGCCGAGAAGAAGGCAAGTCCAGAGCCGAGACAGTCCGGTACCCTCTTTCGTTCTGCTTCACGCACTCCCGCGTGGAGAGCAAGGGCGGCAGGACGGAGCGAAGAGGCGGAGGAAGGACGAGGAGAGATTCGCCGGAGAGCACCCGACCTCCACCTTGGTCGCCACGCATCGTGGAATTCGCATTCGGGGAAGAAGCTCTTCTACCACATCTCGCCTCACCGCGCTCGCTTCAGCGCTCACTGCTGTTTTGCATTTTACACTGGCGTTGAGATTTGGTCGTTAGATTCGCCGATGCACCACCATTCCGGCCCTCCTCTCACCGGACGCATAACATTGTCCTCCTCTTTCAGGAACGAAGCGTTGCAAGTCACGTTTCTCGTGCATAGCTCTTAAATTACTTAACATTTCTTTTATCAAATTTTGTATTTAATTTATAGTTAATTATATATTAATTTATAATTAATTATATATAATTTATTTAACATCATAATAATGTTGATATTATTTTGATGCAAGTATCGATCTGATTATAAATTTATCTATAATTAATTTATCTTAAATGTGCGTATATAATTTAAAATTTTTCCGAACTATTCTTAAGATTGCATTTTTGCATTTTTTTTCTATTCCTCAGATAAATATAATTAATCTCGCAATTTATTTTTCAAATTTTTTAAATCACATTTAATGTCACATGTACATTTAGTAAAGAACTGTGAAATTAAAATGTAAAACAAATAATTATGCAAAATTAAATGTATGAAAACGAGCCTTTAGCTTGTTTCTGTTTCCCCTCCGGTTTTTCTCTATTATCTCCAGGAAAGGATGCAACGCCTTGTGACTCCCCGTTGCGCTTTATACTTGCGTAGGACTTTTACTATACGCACGATGCATTCGTAAGTCTCGCACAACAAAAACGCATCGGCCCTGAAAGTGCGTCAAACTCGATGCACCACGGGGCACGCATGGAAAAACTCACGTCCCAGGTTTGCGTCGATATGAATGTTAGAACGAAGAAAATCGAGCAAGAAAATCCTTCTGTACTTTTTTTATCCGATATGTCTTTTCAATTAAGTAAGATAATAGATTATTGTTTTTAAAAACCTTTAAAAAATTCTGAGAATTAAAATTTACAGTTAAATAAATATCTTTTAATCACGTCGTTAATTTTAATTATAACAGAATCTGAACTCCAGTTAATATATTATAATTTAAAATTAATTAATACAGAAATATATATCATAAATCGAATCAAAGAACGATGCAAAAAATACAAAAATTATCACAATTTGATAATTGTTATTCTGCAAGACATAATGACCAAGGCGCAAGATAATATACTGCAAGCTCGCAATCATTTCTCTTATTAACTCTCGCGCATATTCCGTGGCAAAACTGTGACGCTATGACGCGAGCGATTATCTAATGTCTTGTCTAAAGAAAATCTCCAGGTGGGTAACCCACTAAACTACAAGGGAGACAGGCATGCAATGAGGACAATGGACTACACGAGTCTACTCTGCGGTGTGACTTGTAACTCTCGTGCGCGTGCAGGCAATTGCATTGTGGAGAAAGCTAATCTCACCTACAGGACTATTCTCCTCCTTCTCCTCTTCCACCCTCGCTTCACTCTCTCGCCAGTTTCTCTGTTGTTCACCTGGACCATCTTATTTCCATCTCGCGCTTACCAACAATATTGTCGCAATCGACTCGCAAATGTCGTGAGATGAGATGGAATTACAAGAGAGAATAATATTAAGAATGAGTCTCTCTCTCTCTTTCTCTCTTTAGAAGACACAGCGACGGGACAGAGAGAGAGAGAGAGAGAGAGAGAGAGAGAGAGAGAGAGAGAGAGAGAGAGAGAGAGAGAGAGAGAGAGAGACATGCTGGTAAATTTGATTGCGACATCCCTTTTCTGTTCAAGTCATTAGCAAATTCGCCAATAAACTGTGGTTTAGAATTGTGAGAATAATCCTGCAAATTTACAATCAATTCGTTTACTAAGGACTTGCAATTTCTATTAACAGATAATTATAAATATAAATAATTTTTTAATAGTAATCGCAGATTATTTCGTTTCTAAGATTCCTGCCTTCATAAAAAGAATTACTTCAAAAAGTATTGTTTCGCTTGGATTCCTTGAAATTTTAAAAATCCGTTGCACGTGCACACCGATAGTCTTTTTTTAGATTATATTTGTCTTATCTACGATACAGATAAAGAACAAAAGTTTAACAAAAATTCAAGCTTTAAAAGATTACAATAAGTTCGATTATAAGTTCATTGTTAATAATAATCCAACTTCGCTTCTTCAATAAGCACCATATGTTCTTATTTCACTTCTGCCCCTTATACCAGGCAAGTCTGCTAGGCAAGTCGCGTGAGCACTGCGGATTATGTTTCATGTAAATAATATTGCGCGAGATCAGTCACTCCCGCGGGGAATTCCGGATCGAGTACGTCGACCAATTCAATGCAAATGTCTACATTAGTTGACCGACATCGCAAGCGTGATACAGAAAATCAAGAAAAAAGATTGAGATACAAGTTGATTATGTATGAAAAATTAACACCTTATTTTTTATATTTCGATATAACTAATAATAAAGTTCTTCTCTTCAAACTAAACTAGAGTTATTGATATTTCTAAAAAAAAATTTGGCAATTGAAAAGTTCAAAAAATAAAAACAAAAACGGAAAAGTTCTGATAATTTTTCAATTCAAAAGATATTTTTTAAATTAAAAAAAAATTTGAAAAATGACAACGATAACAAACGGCCTTTTACAGCTTTTATTAAAAAAAAAATGAATTAAGTGCTAAATTCATTTAACACTTATTCTTTTTCGTTCACTTTTGTTAAAACGCATTCTATTAAAAATAAAAAGAAATACGATATATTCCAATCATATAAATGTCTCGTAAGGTTATTTATTATTATGCTAAAATTTTTCATTTGTATTAGGATAGTTATTTAAACAAGCAAAACTAACTAAGCAGTAGAAAAGGGAATATTTAAATGTACCATAAAACGATAATCATTACGATAAAATATCACGACCAAAGGAAACGCTACGCAATACTTACATGCGGATACTGCAAACATACTCAACAACCTATTTGTGTCGCTGTGCTCATAAGTACGAGCTGTCACGAGGGCCGCATTATATTCGTCGATAAAGCACCCCGATAAAACCCGCGATAAAACGCCAAGTCGTTATTCGCCCACACTTACTTCGCACTTGCGCGACCAATTAGCTATCAGCTGACGGCGGACCTCGTCCACTTAGAAACAAAAAATCAAAGGCAAGGCTACCGCGGTAAATGCGTGAGAGTTCCCGTCGGATACCGTACCGAATTGCGGCGCGTAAATACGAAGAAACACGCTATCGTGAACTTCACTACGAAGCACGAGCCGTGCACGGCCACAAAAACAAGAAAGAGAGAGAGAGAGAGAGAGAGAGAGAGAGAGAGAGAGAGAGAAAGAAAGAGGAGAGGGATCATCTGGAGCGTCACTTCTCACGCTGAAGCCCTTTGAATTAGTGATACTTTCTCGTCGCACCGCTGGTACCCCCTGTTGATCTGGTCTCCGCGGATCTGCACTCGCTCGCAAATTCGTACGGAGACCTTCCGTCATCGAATTAATGATTTTCACGGGCGAGAAAACTGGATTCCGGAACATGCACGCGAAAATGGAAAAATCTTGTCGCTTAATTAGGCGAATGTCGGCGTTAGAGCGAGCAAAAAAGCAATCACTGTGAATTTGCGGTCATTGCGATGCCACAAGGTATGCTATAAGAATGCAACTTTACACGATATTAAACTCGTATTCGTGAGAGGAAAATCTTCTTATTATTATCTTGTTATTAACTTGTATCGCTCAGACTACGCAATTAACAATTGAACTAACCAAGAAATTCAATCGTAAACAGAACCGATTAAGAGTCTATTTTTATTTCTGTATGTAAAATTTAGAAATGCAACGGCCAAAAATAGAATTTGATCAGTTTCTGACCTCATCATATTTCTCTCATCGTAATTTTTTATAAAATATTTTACATTGTGCGAGAGTTGAAAAAAATTTTAATTCAGTGAA
The DNA here is from genome assembly GCA_037157785.1 of Cephalotes varians. Classification (NCBI taxonomy): domain Eukaryota; kingdom Metazoa; phylum Arthropoda; class Insecta; order Hymenoptera; family Formicidae; genus Cephalotes; species Cephalotes varians. The sequence goes on along the minus strand of JANQDE010000017.1, from coordinate 2,350,035 downwards.
AAATTAATGAATCATCATCTGCTATCCAATGTATTATATACTTAATTCTTGGCTTTGCTGCATAATATCAATAACATAATCACAATATTGATATTTTGCCAAAGCATGGTAAATAACGGTACTGAACAGTGTCTAACATTCACTAGTACAAATTGACTTTTCACCGAATGAGGTTTAGCTGATTAAACACATAAGTCAATATTAGATTCCGGTAAGTCAATATTAGATTCTAGATAAGTATATACATAATGTCGAGTGCATTGCACCTACGCTGAAGCGAAGCTGATATTACAATATGTACAAAAAGATGTTACGTGATATATCTTGGATATTATTATATTATTTCAGTTTCTCGACAAAGATCAAGGAAACTGGCAAAAATAACCTGTGCCAGATGTCTTTTAATGTTAATTACGCGAAGATTCGATGAAAATACGTAGTTATACGAGAACTATCTCGTGCAACTAAATTTTCATGGTTAACATTAGAAATGGTTGACTACTGTCGTTTATTACGTTTCTTTGCTCTCCGTGCATAGCGGGGTGCATCGAAAGTGGAGAATACGAGTGTACGCGTGGGCGTATTTACGAGAGAACTCGAGGCGATTCCGCGGGACTGTTAAAAAATACATCTCGCAAACTTGTCACCGCTTGCGTATCATTAGCGCGATTTGCGGGCGACTCGGATAATTTTAATCACAACCGGGATTCGGTATCGTCGATAGAAATGGATTAATCCAACAATTTATTGTATAATTCGAAATAAAATCTCTCTCTCTCTCTCTTGCTGTCTTTTGCCTTGCAATTTTTTACGTCTCCTTTTCTATCCGTCTCATAACGTAATTTTGTTCACCCGCTGATTTCACGGCGAGTAATTTAATTAGTCAGAAACATATTGTTTCGCATCATTCCCGGAATTTAGCCTGCGAGTCTGCGCCAGTTTGCAAGTAGTTTATTTCTTTTTTCGAACGACCACCATAGCACCACTAGCGTGAAGATCGTCAGATAAGTCGGTCTCCCGAGAGCACTCCGATATGTTACCTGATACACAAATGAGAAAATATTTAAGTGAATAACAGATAATAATTTTTATCGGACTATCTTCTCGAATATTCTCGCCGATATGTATCTTCTGATGATGTATGCATACATAAAAAATATAAATACATTGTGTACATTCGTATCCCGTAGCTTGATTGAAATGTGTATCGTAAAGATTTCAATGATTAATAAGAAATTGAAACGTGTATGACATGAAGAAAATATAATGCGTAATTAATAACGGCGTTGAGATGACGCGTCTATGATAGGTAAACGATCAAAAGCTATCGATCTATAAACGTCGAAGGCTGCGTTGTCGGCTCAGATGCAACACTCTTCCGAAGCAATCTTCTTTACGCGGGACCAATGACGCGTCCCGTTACTCTATCGTCGGTAATGATTACGTTGCCTAACAATAATTAACAGTGCCCATCAAGCGCTCATTAGTCAGAGTAAAATATGCGATCAATATTCGGGCTACGGTGTTTTAATGCTATGGGATGGGCATTCGTTAAGATACGTGCATGCGGGTAATAAACGAAGTCACAAATATACGATGGCTCGGCTGAATACCGCATGGCTGTTATCGCGTATTACCGGGAGGATCAAAAAGAAGCGCATGCGAAGAGGAGTGGCGTAATGTCATTCGACGTAGCGGTACACAGGTTTCTCGTAACACAGGGCGATTTTTACGAACGCTGTTGAATGCGGATAATTGCTGTATGCGACATGGAACAAAACATTATAATAGTACTTTAGATACGTGAGAGATTATGTACTAGAGGCTTGCAGACGTATATTAACTTCTATTCATAATATATAGAATCTCTTGAATATCTAAATTCGAACAGGTTTCGAACATTAGAATACATGTACAAGATAAGATTAGATACACATGTAAAATCTAGGATCGAAGAAGCACTACCAAAAATGCCTCGCGTGATCACGAACGAATAACCGTACATCAAGCGTGTGGGAAGGCTCACAGAGGCGATGCAAAGGCAAGACAGAAAAGGTGAAAGGGGAGGAAGGCACGTACGTCGGAGCTGCATCGACGCCGCTGAAACGTTCGTCGTCACTGTGACCTTTTAAGGTGCCGAAGGGTACCACCTTTTCCCCTGGCAGCCACAGCGCCGGCAAAGGGCATTCTGAGACGATAAGAGAGAGGCCCATCGCGTAACAATGCCGGTAGCTGTCGTTTGCACTCGCGCACGGTTCGCCGCCGCAACTCCTCTCGGTAATGGGAGGGATTCTGTTTCCTGTCGAGGCAACAGATCGCGCATACTAAACTCCGTCGAAGCTACCGTTAGCATCTGTAGTAACTCGCCAGACAAACAGATCTTTTCCTAGAGAGCTCTCTCCACCGGCTCACTCTGACCCACACATACTTGAGCGCTACGATGTCAGTGATGGAACCCGGGTTCTTTCCCGCAAACGAACACGCGTTAGCTTCACGTGTGATGCGCCAGAACGGCGAACTAGACTGTATTTACAGGCAATAAGTATAGTCTCAGCGAATATACTTTTGATTTACTTTACAACGCGGACTTTTATCAGATACATCCTAATTCGAGTATCTGCTAGCTTCCACCGAACGGCTTTTTTCTCGTCTTCTGATGACCGCACGTGTATCCTACTTTAAAAAAATTTATCACTGACACTTTGACATGTTATTGATCTCAAAATTAATTGAGATACTTCGGAAAATAAAGTACGCTCTGTATTTCTTCGCAATTTTCAACACTTTTATGTGTTGAAAATTGTAAAATTTAATTGTTTATGTTAATTTTCAATGTTCAATGTTAATTTTATGAAATTAATTGTCGATACAATTATCAGAGGGAGAAGCGTAAAAGCAATATTTTTAATCGAATCAAAATTGAATTTATTGTACATAATATTTTCTAAGTACGAAAAGTAGTCTATGCCCACCATGCACTTCCTTTCTTCAACGTTCTCTTTCCTTCCTCGGACGAGCCGCTTCTACCACTCCTGATTTCTTGCCGCAAAGTTTAATTCACGAGTCTTCCGGTGTAAATTACACTTGAGATTGCATATCGACCGTTTAACCTCGCTAATTGCACTAAACCGATTTTTAACTGCGTTAAATGCGGACGCATCGCAGACGGAAATGGCGTCTGCTAGATAATTCACGTAGATACTTTTATCTCGCAGCAACGTCAGAAATACTATGGTATAAGATTACTCCATCAGCATTAGGCGTTACGGCCCCAAGAATTAGATCATATTGATATCGCGGATATAATATATAATATTCTAGTAATCAAGTATCCTGATAAACAAGTAAAAGGTTCTATTAACAAATTCTCATAAATTATGCTTCTCTTAGCGGTGTTCTTATGTCTAGATGTAAAAGCGAAAACTCATCTAAAAAAAAAGCTGCGTTTATCAAATTACAGTCGGAAGCGCGTAAGGTGATCAGAAAAGATCGCGGTGTTATGTTCGTAGTATATCTCAGCCCTCCGAGCCATTGTGTCGGCGAGATTACGTGGAATCTATCGTGTGTTATACGGAGCGGCTGAATAGATAGATAAATGGATACCGTATAGGAATAGCCGGAGTCTGGGATTACCAAGGGGTACACTACTGGCTCGGTTGAACAATGGGAGAGCCCCTCACTATAATCGGAAGTAAGTCTTGTTAGCCTAATGCGTAACTGTACATAGTGAACAGCTAATTTCATATTATATCCCATTACGTATCGACGGATTAAGGTCTTGGGATCCTGCCATAGATCTTCCGTTGCCTTCCTTTAACCTTTATTAAGAACTCCGCGGCATTAGATATTTTATTAATCGACCGATTATATGATTGGTTGAGGATATCAAATAATATTGTACATATCAAAATGATTATATATCATATGAAATGATATATGATTTAAATATACCGCATCCACATGTCGCCAATAATATTTCAAATTGCTCTCTTACGTAAATTTTTCAGTTATTCTGATTAAAGTTATGCATATAGAATTTTTTTCAAATAAACTAGTAACTATAATTGTGCCATTTCTCTCACTCTTTCTTTCTTTCTTCTTTTCTCATACATGTTACAGTTTAAATCATTTGACTAACATGCCTTGATAAAATAAGTAGAAGTTACGCATGTTACTTTCTCCGAGCGGTATGTAACTTGTTATTAAGATGTGTTTAGATCGAAAATGCATCGCGTGACACTTCTCACATGTTTCTTGGCGATAAATTCTTGCTAGGCGTGTATTAACACGGTAGAAGTAATTTCACACAGAAATGTCGGAGAGAAGGTCGGAGAGCGACTTGCAATATTTATCTCGACATAAATTGCTGAACGGTTTACATGCAGGCTCGTCATAAATATCGTGATGCGTATCTTGATACGTCCGCTCGTAACCACACCGTACCACACAGTGGAACACAGTAGCCGCGGAAGCAATAATAGTCGTTTGTAACTAGGAAGAAAACTGACGAGACACTTAAAACGCGGAAGCGACCTGCTCAAATAAGTTATGAATGAAAAATAACAGCTATATTACTTTACTGCACTTTAGATTATTTATGCAAAATTTTAACATTCGAGTATGAGGACTACTTGTCAAAGATTTCTTTTTATAAAATAAATATTAAAATGACAATATCTTTTTCCGGACAATTATAGTTTAAAATTAATGCAATCTTTACATACAATCTTTCATATTTTTCTTTATAAATTTGTATAATTAAACATAAAAGATAATATGCATAATTAAGGAACAAATGAAATATTGCTTTTAAATATATCATAATACATTTGCAAAAACGTCTATTTGAGAAATTCGACGATCTTCTAAATGCGTCGCAAAAAACATGTCCGCAAGTGCATCTCGGCACAGTCTTGCGGAGCAATCCTGGCATTTAAATGTTAGCTCTACCTGCCCAATGGTATTTTGCCATAGTACGAGAAGGCTCGCCGTCGCTCTGTTCAATTTCGAAAGTTAAATGTCAATGAGCGTGCCTACACGCTTCAAGCTGCACCCGGCTACATGTTTAAAACAATAAATCTTTTCTAAAGGAATAAAAAAACGTATGCATAGACATTACTGTCCTTCTCGATGCTCCTTTATGGCATGCATTTTTGCAAGAAACATCTGACAGATCATTGGAAAATTCATAATTGTTATGCGACCTATATTTCTAACTTAATATATCTATTTTAATATCCATATTTTTCTATATTTTTTACACGTACGTTTCATTCATTCCTGCTGTTTCAAAATTGAAAAAAGCAATAAGAAGAATGAACGAACAAACGATAGGATGAATAAACGGATATCGTTTCTACTGTTAAGAACAAGTTTTCTACGTTTTAAATTCTGGTTTCCACGAAACCGAGATTCGAAAGTTCGAGGCACTTTAAATACCAGGTCAAGTTCATCGTACCTAAGTAGGTCCATCAAATCGTCATCCAAGCATAGCAGAAATATTACTTCTAGGAAACGTCCCGTTTTCATTAAATTGTGACACGCTTCATGATTCACATCATCGATAGTCAAGGAAAGCGATAGAGATTTCTTATCATCGCATTCGTCCTTTTTATCTGTTTCGTTCGAGTTACGTAAGTCCGACATAGAAAAGCAATAGCTCGCAGCCTTCGAAGAACACGTCTTGCACGTGTGTAACAACCGTGTCACACTCGATTGACAGTATATCTCTCGAATCTATCGTTTTTATTTTCCATATTTATATGTAAGATCGATATCTAAAGTAAAATATGAAATATAATACGTCAATTAAAAAAAATATTATATTATTATTTTCCTTTAAATTATCATTTCGATATTATACTATTGTTATTTCCTCCCCCTCCTAATAATTGTTATAAAATAAAGAATAAAACTGAATATAATGAAATATATATAATTTAACAAGTTAAAAACAAAAATGTACCTACATTAATTATCATGAAGTTATTAAGTTATGACAATTAATTATCGGAAAGTATTAGATACGGTATCGCGTTTCTCTCCTATGTCACGATTATCTGATTAATCCTACTTTATTACACGTCACGCAAAAATGACGTTACCATAATTATCCTTCGTCCATCAGTCTCGATAAGAGAGAAGAGAGGGAGATAGATAGATAGAGAGAGAGAGAGAGAGAGAGAGAGAAAGAGAGGCAGAAGCTAGTTACAACGAGAAAGATGGGTCATCGACCAGTGGCGCGTATCAAACGCAATAAAAAAGCAGCTCGTCGCGGTCCGTTCAAAAGCGCGCGCGCGCGCGCTTTTCTAACGGATGAGCGTCTTGGAAGTTGTCCCGACCTAAGGACAAACGTACTACTCCGCGTAAGGTCACCCGGGGCTCCGCTCGATGCAGCGTGTACATTTCCGCGTTCACGCCGACCGACCAACGCGGCGCGGCGCGGCGCGGCCAGTCACTGCGAGACCGTCGTCAGGTCGTAGGTCGAATATTTGATAGGCGAACGCCTGGTTAACGGTACACCACCTCGCCGGGTGCCTCCCCGAGGTTTTGACAATCCACGTTGTAGGCAATCGTGCCTGCAGCGCCTAGCATACCGCGCGCTCCTGCCGAGGATCCGCACCGTCTCGCGGATGGCAACCGGAGGAAGGACGGGACAGAGAAAGAGAGAGAGAGAGAGAGAGAGAGAGAAGGAGAGAAACAAGGAGAAAGAAAGCGAAGGAGTGAAAAAGGGAGAGAAAAACAGGGAGTAAGAGAGAGGAGCACGATAGAAGATAAGGTGGGCGGCGGATGTTGTAAAGAAGAGATGAGGAGAGGATGGGGAGACTTCGAGGAGACGCGAGCAATCGGCATATAGAACGCGGATGAAAGGCGTGTATATCGAGAATTCAAATAAATCGCTAATCGAAGGTATTTATCCTTTCGCGTCAGTGACGCGCATGTATGCGGTAACCTGTCGTACGTCCGTCATCGCCTTGGGCACCGCAAAGTCGCGGTTCGTCGCGAGTAGTATTTTCATCGATATTATACGAGTGCACCTTTGACCACTGGCGAGCGTGGGGAACGTTACTTGCGAAAAGAGATTGTCATGTGAATCGATCGATCATGATTTCCGTAAGTAGGTTCTATACAAAAAAAATTCATAAATTTTCTAAATTCTTCGCATCGAAACCTATCAATGCCATTAATTATTATTGAAAGTATTGGATGAAGGATATAAATGAAATTACCACATTCTAAAATGCTTTGCAAGTAAGAAAAAAGTACGACTCTACATTTTTGGCACGTCTCAAACGGTGAAGACTTGCGCATTCTACTTGCTAACGACGCATTCGCGTCACACAGATCCACGTGATTCACGTGCATTCGCGCGGTGAATAAGATGCAGCGGGACCTACCGGTCACGAAATAAATTTATCTTTTCAAAGATACACGTGGAATCTCGACAATTTTACTCGAACGTATCTCTGTCCACGAGGACTGCGGCTTTTTCATTGCGCCTTCGTATTTCCGCATAGTTTGTCTTTGAATTATCTATCTTTTCTCTAATCAAGGGAAATTAATACATCAGACAACAATGTAAAAAACTCACTTGGGATTTAAACTTACAAAAAGTTTTGTTAAAAATTTGCTGATACCGATATAATAAATATTCACAAAAAACTAAAAGATTCAAAAAAATCAAGCTTTCCAATGTTGTAATCTTTTTATGATCTCTTTATAGATGCCTCATAACGTTCTTTAGACTTTTCTAATCGCAAATTGGCAGAAAACGTAGTTCGGATTCGCGAAAATTTTAAAAAGTCACCGCGAAATCTTCTTTCTTCAAACGAGACGGCAGCCTCCTCGCGCACGTGCCCGCGGTTATCGAGAAGAAGAGAGACCGGAGAAGGAAGAAGAAGCGGATACGAGGTAAAAATGAAAAAGTCACTTATGCCATGCGAGCGACGTGACCTCTCGTCGGTGACCCCGGACGAACCGGCCAGCGACGACGAGAAAAGGGGAATGCCAGACCTCAGGCTACATTCACAGTTCGCCGAAAAAGGCATCGCACATAACCGACACGCCGATTGTGCCGATCGGTCAACAGACATAGCTCATCCGAGAACTCGTCTTTTCCTGATTGCAGACAGGCGGAAGAATCGCCGACTGATTCAACGCCGCGAATTAAATTTGTCATGGGATCCTTGTATTTGATGTTTCCTCTGTGATTTAATCGATCTGTGATGTTTACGGAACTATACGGAACTTGGATAATTTGACTGATAAAAAAATGGATAGCGACTCTTCAATAAAAATTAAATCGGTGATTAAAAGTAAATGTTAAATGAAATAATAAATACATTTTTAATTTTGAATCTCTTTTGGATTGGATTAACTGAATAGAAAAATAAATAAATAAAGTAAACGTGAAAATTCTTGCAGATTACTTAAATTTGATACATCTGCCCAGCTGGCCTCCCCACTTTTGCAAAATTTTGTAAAAGTGGGGAGGTCAGCTGGGCAGAGGCAAATTTTATATATTATTAAGATATTTTGAAAAATCTCGAATTTTCGACTATATACGTATTCAAAACTTTGAATTTTTCAAATTGATGATTCGACGTTTAACGTACCATCGTTGCCATTTGACGACAATGTTATTTCGAAAGTACGATTTGTTCCTAAGTTCTATCGGACGCAATAGGTTTCGTGGCACAAATCGATTTGTCGATTCGTGCCATTCTCTCGTCAGGAAAAATGATTGAACTAGTCAGTTAATATCGTTCGACAATTGTCGGCAATAGCCGAATTAATGACTAGTGAAACTGAAAATGACATGGTCCAAAGGGACTGTTAGCTACTTGGCCATTCCACGCGAATTCCTCGTTAATTGTCCTCGACGACTTTTCGAACTTCCTATTTACTTTCTTAATTCATAACTCGTGTACTTGCCTATTTGGGTAAATTTCGTCCGTAAGGTTCGGTGCTTTTCATACAATGGTGATTTAAAACCATGACATCGCCATTTAGGTAAATTATTATCATAAACTGTCGTGTTACTGTCAATCTATATGAAGATAAATTATATAATTATATAAATTATATAAAGATTATACATTTTTATAAACAAATATAAGTGTATAATCTTAATTGAAAAGTTGTTTAAAAAAATATTTTTTTCTTATTATCTTATAATTCTAAAATATATAAAAATTTGTAAAAAATTCACATAATTATTACATTAAGCATCAAGATCCGCTTTAACCGAAAATTGCTTTTTTCTTGTTTATGAAATTGTGTTATCCACATCTCAGTCTATGTTTATTATTATTACTGTTTAAAATTTATATGTATTAAAAAAATGAAAATTTTATATTTTTTTACTATCTTTCAAAGATAGATACTATTTGTAAAAAGTACCGATGCACAATTAAATTTGGATAGATCATTTAATTTTTAAATACAAATAATTCTATTCTATGGAGAATATATCTGTCTGTTTGTTAAATATGTGGGAAACTTCGTTAAACTTCTACATTATCGCTCGTTTTCTCCCTATATATGGCTAAGAGAAACAAAAGAGAAAACGAGAAGACAAGCCTCCGTCTCGTTATTTAGGCTTCAATTTGAACTTTAAAGCGATCGCGGCGGCTGGCTGGGTCGCGGGAAAAAGTCACCTCGATCGGCATCGTCTAATGATCGATACGTTAATCGGCGACCCGGGCGAGCCTTGAATTATCGGAGAACTTTCTGGATACCGCGGGTTTCTGTAACCGGTATATCCTCCACTCACCCGAGTTTAAACCGAGTGCCTGTCAGTGTTACCTGCCATTCAGACAAATTCCGACCATTAAGCGTCGAACGTTGTGTTGCAGTTATACGAACCCGCTCCTAAAGCCGTGCTCCTAGCCGAAGAATATGATGTTCGACCGTGGATTGACCCTTACGGTACCTCCAACGTCAATGGTTTAATTACGATAAAGTCATTTCTTAGTGGCGATTTTTTTGCAAACGATACATTCCACCCCTCTTAAAGGTCAAAGTTGTATTTAAAGGACGAGGGACCGCTTGGGACCGTACATAGACACCACACACATGCACAAATTATCGATCATTCCGTCGTTAACAATCCCGCTAATTAGATGATTAGAATCTTAACTGTATAGATGATGGATATGGATTAACCGCTTTCTTAACGATTAACTGCTTCTTCCAACGTGAAACGCTTAAAATGACGGTCACGATAAGCTTTAACAATACATTGGCGTAAAATCTCGAAAAAAAATTGTAAGAATGAAAAATGCTTAAATATAGGCGATATTTATGATACTTACACGGAAAGAACGGTTTTGCTGAAAAATCTAAAATTTTAGCTAGATACAGATGAGAAAAGTAATTTTGCTGATCTATCAAAATAATTGTAGAATGCTTAAACCGTTGCTAGAATATCAAAATTTTTTGCAGCATTACTCATTATTCTTAAGGTTTCAACAAAATTATTTTCATGGCCCAACAAAATCATTTTCAGATCTGTATCCGGCAAAATTTTAGATCTCTCAGCAAAAGCGCTCTTTTCGCGGTGTAAGGATTACAACAATTCACATATGAATGGCGTTATTATATAAAACTTGTTACTGAATTCACTTATTAAGTTCGCTCAATAAGTTTTTATTACCATAAATTAAATACCAAATGTAATTTTACGTTAACAATTTAAATACATATATAGATTATTTTTTAACCTATAAATTTTAATTCATTTTTGTGTAACGCCACGTGAGAATCATTTTTCGCGAGATCCATATTTATGTATTAAACGTTGTCCCGCCAGTGATCATCATATCCTTTTCGGTCCTAGCTATCTTGGTTTCTAACCGAGCCAACCGAATCACTAACTCTACCGACTAGCTGTCAGTGTACCTGCCGGCCAGACAAATTCCGACCATTAAACGTTCGAATGTCGTCGTCGTCGTCGTCGTCGTCGTCTTGGCTGTGAACCCGCTCCGAGGCCCCCGTGTGCCACGACTTCGCCGAGGGAATATAATGGTGGACCGTGGATTGACCCTTGCGGTACTCCCACCATCACCAAGGCAAGGCACCGCCATCACCTACGCCACACGAAGCACCGTGCCGACGACACCGACTCGCACGACCACCGACTCGCCTGGCGAAGTCGAGAGACGCGCGCAACGCCTATGTAGTTTACTTCGAGGCTCGAGCTATACGTGCCGGGGTCATATTCTCATCGGCGATGCATGGCCGCCGGTACAGTCGACGGGAATAGTCGGCCAGCCGGCTGGCCCCGGAGGAGCGCGCGTCGCGAGGATAAAAAATATCTGGCACACGGGTCAGCCGCGATTTTCAACGCTCATAGTCCACGCCCGTCTTCGCGCGCAAGAAGAGTCCTGGAAACTCGGTGAGTCGAATAATCTGAATGCAATCTACGCGATGAAAAGATGCTTTGTGCAAAAAAATATTTAAACTCGAGTTGAAACTTTTGAAAATTAAATAATAACTTTAATCTGGAAATATTCAAAACCTCAGTTGCGAGCTTCAAAAATATCGTAAACATTATGATAAATTTATGCATATATGTGGGCAAGAGTTTATCTCATTAAATAATAAGTTTTTGCTTTGTATTTCCTTCTTCTTTAGATCAATGAATATGCCGCGATGGACCAAATATGCTTATGAGATTGCGCATTATCGATAGATCACAACCGGTAGTAACCTTGTCGAGCTTAAAAGGCCATGGGCGAAGGTTACGATGATCGAATGACATTACAGATTCGTCGAAGCGGATGATCAGTTTCTATTTTTGAGTATTATATTCTCAGGTATACGATACTATCAGATTTTATCATTTAACGTTAAATAATTTATGATGGTACACAAACGGAGATTAATTTGACGAGAATTTTTTTCGAGATTAGTCATTTAACCGATGTAATAAGATATGCAAGATAAAAAATTTTTGAAAATAATGAATGTTGATGTATGTCAATGTATCCTTTATCCTTTCACATTGCGCTACAATCTACTCCAACCATCAATGACGAATAAGAATCTATGATTGCTCGTATACTTTTTCCAATAACGACTTTATAAACCGCCCGCGCTTTGTGGTCGCGTTTATAAGAGGGGAAACGCTATTCGATCGGAAATTCTTCACGATCCATTAATTCCGGAAGTAACGGGCCACTTTCCATAATGCTACAACAACTTCAATCTATCGTTTCTTGGCTAAATGTAGCCTTTTTTCCTCAAGAACACGTTTATGCTCTCGAATACGTCGCTATGTAGTTAATAATGATAAATAATTGACAATAAAACGGACGTGTTCTATAATAGTTTTTCCGTCAGCAGTAATGTATTTTGTAGATGAAATACATTATGAAACACATAATTATTATTCATACTTTGAGAGGCAAATATTCTGTTAAAAATTTTTCTATAATTATAGTCTAATGTTTCTTAAATTTAAGAGAAATTGATAATTTTGTATAAATAATTAAAACAAATAAAAATATGACAAGTATCAATTCTTCTAATTATTTCTAAGACAATATAAATTTTAAATACTTCTCTTTGCATAACTGTAACAATTACTACAATAACGTAATCAGATTTTTTTTACAATATTTTTATAAATTTCGCTTGTACATTTCTTTAAAAAAAAAAAAGAATTACGTCAATATTTTGCTTAACTCATACGTGTAACAATTGTTACGCTTTCAAAGAGATAAATAGCAGGAATTAATCGATTCGAGACGATCGAATTTAACAAGAAAAAGAAAGAAGAAAGATTAAAGTGACATTAATCGAGCATAAACTCGATAAAAATGCTAGTAATGGACTCACTGATAACGTTGCCGCTCTTTTTCTGACTTGTTCCAAATTTTTTCAGCTTCTGAAAAGTAACATATATAAAAAGATGTTAAACAATTATGCAGTCTTTTGTGTAAAAAAAAACCTGATATATCTCTGAACTTGATCAGTATATATGAAATATATGAAGAATTTTTTTTATTACACGCTATGAATGCTATATTTCCAAATATTTCAATCTAAAAAATATTCGACTTTTCAATTATATACGTAGATACATAAAAATGCAAGGTAAGTCGGCGTTTCGATAAGTTATAATTAAATATATATATATATATAAGAATATGTTTTGCTTATTAAACTAAACAACTTATTGTTTAAAAGATACTTAAATATTTTCTGCTTATTACATATATAAATTAATACTATATATTATTATTTCTGCATCAAGATCACGGATTTTTTTGGAGGATTACTTCACAATATTCCTCCATCTTGCTACATTTTCCAGTAAATAACGTTCCCTGCAGGGAGTTTGCGCGTGCTTTCTCGCACGTTATCATCCCCGCATTACTTTTGACAAAGATTGATTGTGGACGGGCCCTCTAGCAGCTTTTCTTCCGGATTGAGTTAGATTATAAGTATGGCGCCATCACGATTCGCGATACACGACAGCCGAATGACTCTCAGTTTGGCGGCAAGCTGACCGACAATAACGCAACATGCTCATCGTCGAGTATCGTTAACGAGCCGTTTACCTGTTATGCCTTAATTTATCCAACGGCAGTCTAGTCGGTCACGACGATCAATCGTCGGAAACTAAGTTTCTGCTTCGTTTGCGCCCTAGGAGGATCGTTAAACTGTCGTGTTCGTTCACGCAAGGCGACGTAATAATTTTATGCCGCGCTGCGCCACTCAAAACCACTTTTGATGTCTAACGATCGTCTCTCGCGCAAAGTCATATAACTTATTGCAACACGCCGCCTTAATGTCGGTCGCAATATGTGTCGAAATTAGAAGAAATATCGCGTGCGAAAGATATCTAAAAATTTTACGGAGAAACTCTATAAAATTCAAATCAGATATTTCTTCAGATTGACTCATTTGAAGGTTGTTGCTTCATATAAATGCTAATATCTTCCTGAAATCTAGAAAAGTGATCTCTTCGTGGACAAAATCGAGGAAAATACCGTCACGAATGCGTACAGGAAAAACTAGGGTCGCGCGATTCTCTTGGAAACTAGGCTGGCTTGTGGAATCTGGATCGAGACTGTTCAGCGAGTAGACCGTGTTATCGGTGCATTATCCAGCCACATCGCGTGGCGAACGCGCAACGTGGTTACGCCGGCGGTACACCCACATAGTAGCATGCGTGCATACGTCGATATGGTTTCAGTTACCTAATCGCGTTGGTGTTGCACTGTGTCGACGGTTCTTATGGTGCCTCCCTCGCCAGACGCGAGACGGGACCAACGATGCGTGAACGCAAACTTTACTCGTTCCATTACATTTTCTACTCGGATAATCCGGTATCGGGCCCGCCGGCGGACCTCTAGTCGCGCGTAGTCCAGAGTTTCTCAATCTCCGCCTCGCGCTAACACAATCTTGACTTCGAACGGAGAGGATTTTTGCGACCGACACGATAGTGACTAAGTAGAGGCGTATAAAATTATTTGTACTATCTGTACTATCTGTACTCTGGCAAGAAGCCGCGAATTATAATAATCGCGGGAAATACAGTGGTCGAAATGCCCGGATCGCTGAAGACCACTGATACGTATAGCATAAGACATACAAGATAGTTTTCGATAAGCCAGTTTTATCAACAGGCTTCGACCGCCTATCTTATTTATCGTATTTATCTGTACGGAGGGATATCGTCTCACGATATTTTTCAAGATTTAATCTACACGAATCTTTTTAACGTCTCGAAAAATTGAAATGCGTTTCTCGAACATAAGTCTATCATTTAGATGTTACAGCATCTATTGCTAGAAGGAAAGGCAATCGGCTCAGGGACACTCTGTATACCTAACGTTCAGAGCTTGGACGCATGCGGTAGCCTACGAGCGTATAACTACGAGCACGTAGTTACACTTAACTGTACAGAGCTCGACACAGTTGTGCACGTGTATAAGTTGCACGTAAACCTCACGTGGAGAAGAGAACCCTTCGCACGAGACTACGACGGCGAACGTGTTCGCATATTAGTATAAGAAGGCGGACACGCGGTCAGGTCGCAATTTGTCCGAGTCTTTAAATGCGCGTTTCTATCCGCGCGAAGCGTTTTGCGTTGAA
Source organism: Cephalotes varians (assembly GCA_037157785.1). Taxonomy (NCBI): domain Eukaryota; kingdom Metazoa; phylum Arthropoda; class Insecta; order Hymenoptera; family Formicidae; genus Cephalotes; species Cephalotes varians. The sequence continues at coordinate 2,334,927 of JANQDE010000017.1, read as the reverse complement.
TTTTAGAGCTTATTCGCCGGTATATCGCATCAGTATCGCAACAGCTCCTTTCTAATACTCGGCTTTCGCGCGAGTACTATCATTTTTTTACTAGCATAAATGTGAAATTTACAATGCGTGAATAATATGCGTGAATAAAATCGGAATCTTTAACAATCTTGGAATCAATTACCTTTTCTAATTTCGCTCTGCGAATCTGATGTATCAATTAAAATTTCGTTGTCTACATTCATGCAAACAATTCACGTGTTACGCAAAAATGATATAAATTCGCAAAATTTAAAAAACTGTGACTTTTGTGCACATAACTGATTCAACACAAAATTCTAAGCAATTCTAAACCTGTATTATTTCAAATTGTTGGCTAATTCTTTTTTTTATGCCATCCGCGTGTAATATATATGTTACACGTTTCGTAGATATCGATACACAAATGTGACTAATCATTTTCTGACCTCTCGATGCACCTGCGAAATTGGAATATGATTACCACATTGTTGGGAACGAAAGTAAACGCTTTGCTCGCTCCGCGGTCTTTGTCTTTTCATCCTCATCCTGCACCGTGATCTTGCATACGCTTATCCGCAGCGTATTTCATCCCGCAGCGGGACTTATACACGCTTATATAAATCAACAAGGCTCACAATTAATATCGCAGACTATACCGCGACGAATAAAAAATCGAGCTGCGGCTAGACGTCGGCGTGGCATTACTCCGCTCCGCATTGTAGAACGATTTATTGGAATATACATCTCACGAAGCGTGACACCTACGCTGTAAATTAATGCCGTCCGCAATTAGTATTGGCCCTTAAAAATGGGAGGTAAAGAAAAAGAGATCCAACTCCCTCAACGAGGTGCTAATGCCTTCACCGTCTCACGCGGCGATCTTATCTCGAATTCCTCGCGAAAACCTTTATCGCGAGACAATTTATGCGTCTACCAATTACGCACGACAATGTATGCGACAAATTAACTGATCACAATTAACCTTGAGCGCTAAAAATACGATGATGCGCTAATCGTGCAAATATCGAGAGAGTCAAAGATCTAATTCATTTATAATTATGTCTAACGGAGAGTACAACCGGGGTTCAAAGAAACGAATGGTATTATCGACTTGCACTTTTCTTTTTCTCGAGCACAATTCACGCGTCAATATTTATATTAACAAAAAAAAGAGAGATTATTTCCACTTTTGGCGAGGATTGTTGTCATGCATTAAATAAGGCGCCCACCAACGAATATTCTGCGTTATAAATTAAGGATGCGAACAGAAAAAAGCTCGGCTGACATCGGAAAGCTGCGATCGCGATGAAGAAGCGAAGAAGTTTAAATATTCCGTGAGGACTGTATATTACATACGCGTTTATAGGAGAGTGGAGCAACATGACTTATAACCGAGTTACTCGCCACCGGTGATTTCCCATTATACGACCTGGTATCCGAGTCATCCTGCCTCCCCCCTCTCTCGAGAGGATTAAAGGTATCTCGATGAGGTTGGGGCACTACTTGCAACATTGAGGCTGCGTCGTATCGTATCTGCGCCCGCGTACGATTCTCATTGCGTGGCAGCAATAAATATGCTGATTAAGCGGCAACGCGGGGTCGGTTAATTTGCAGTATATCAGTATCCAACAGCGCATTTTAATTGACCGTGAAGCATTATTGCGGGGGATAATCCACGGTGCGGCTTTTCAATAATGATCACGCTGCTGACAATCGACAGGATAGAAAGGGGGGAGGGAGCAGGGAAGGTAGAAGACAGCTAAAAGAGACAGCGAGTTTTGAAACGAGAGATCTCGTATTAGCGTCGTAACTAGCGGTCACCAAACGGTTTTTACGAAACGACGGTAATTACGGTTTCTCACTGCACTTTTTATACGCCATTTTTTTCGCGAGCGTGCCTTTAAAAACGAGATGTCGGCCGTTCTCTCGTTTTATTTTTGCTATCATTACCACTTTGTAAAATCGAAGAAGAGACAACACGCAACGCAAAATTATAGCGTTATGCAACTATCCATTATTGTGGATTTCGTTTCAAAATCGTTAAAAGGATTATAGTCGCCACAAAAGCAACATTGATTCCTTACTGCAATCTTGAAGCAATAAAAAATGCAGCTTGAAGCTGCGAGTGTAAAATTCCTTTCTGTAATATGTCCGACCGATCATGATTACAGAAAATAATCTTGCACTCGAGGAATGGAAAAAGGAGCGCCAAATCTATCAGCAAAAGATTCCCCTCGGGACTAAACTGACATTATTCCGCTATAAATCTTCGTGTCATCAAATCGACGCAACATCGAGAGAAAACCTTATCAAGATCCACGAATTCCGGGAGTTACCGCGAAAGTCTCGGCAAAATATCATCCACGGGCGACCGTTCGCGAAAGTAAAGTGTCCGGAGATACCTCATCACGTTTTTTCGCGAAGCCCAAGTTCGAACAGTTTCCACGTGTCAAACCGCGTCTAAACCCACGAATCGCACAGAATCCGATCGAATCGGTTCAGGTACAGGTAATCTCGCCATTGCTCAACTTGTCTCGCGAGAGCATAACCTTTGGAGAGACGAACCGACCAACCGGACGAAGGATAAAAAGAGAAAGGGAAAAAATCCGGCGTGAAGAGGGAAAGAGGGTACGAATGCGCGCTCGCTCTCGGTCTATCTAGACGCGGCGCGGCGTGGTACAGGCAGGCGAGGCAGGCAACGAACTCGCAATTATCGTCGCGGATATATTCTCGCGTTACCCTTGCCGAGCCGCGCAGTCGTAACTTCGCGCCTGCACTCGCCCGCCGCGCGAGCGCACGGACACGAGTTATGACGTTTTCTGCAGCGGTACTAAAGATTGCACCGCGCACATCGCCTCGCCCCTTTTCTCCTCGGCCGCCCGCCCGCCCTCACGTGCCCTTTAAAAGGCCCTTATCGCCCGGTGAAATCGGGCGACTATCGTCCGGGTGTTTACGAGTCGGCGAGACCCGCCGCGACGTGTCCGCCGATAGCGCGACTCGACACGCTGGTAATTGCCACGGCGAAATTGCCACCAGCATCACCGAGCAATCTTCCTCCTTTGCCGCTCTCTTAAGCGGCGTGCACCGTCGCCGGCGAGCGATAAGCGATGAGCCGCAAGCTGCGATGGGCGCCCTTATAATTAATGAGTATTGCTTATAAGTAATTTAATCATCATTAGACATCTATAAGTTATCGTGCAAAATATTGATAAATAATTTAACAAACTTTGAACACGCGCGTAATGCGGTGAGTCCGCGTCGGTGATAAATAATCACGGGCCATCATTTCTGAAACAGGAGAGCAATCGGTTGGTAACCTCAGGTATTCGAAAAAGAATTTAAATGGGAGAAAAGACGATCTTCGCTAATTCAAGACTTATCTTTTATTTGAAACATTAACGCGAACTCAAACCTACTGATCCAGCAGCGGTCGTTTTTCTGAAGAGCTCGCATTTTCTCGGTAGCGATAAACGATCGTCGGAACGCGCCCAAAATAAAATCTCGCCGAGGAGCAAAGAACAAATTTGTTCGCAAAGTGGGTTACAGGGGGACCCATTTATCCTGCTAGCCCAATAAACGAAATTAACTTTCCGCCGATGACCCGCCGCGAAAAAGCAGTCGAGTTTGCCAATGGAATTCACCGTTCAGAAAAAAACTTGTTATTTCAAACGTTCCTACATCTAAGTCCACACCTAGCAAACATTATTGTCAAACACAAAGCCGAAAAACATCTCCCGAGTGATATTTCAGGTTGATAAATGATGTTTTCTACATAGAATACACGAATTCGATTCTTCGCAAACATACTTCGGCGAACGAGTCAATTTTACGTAATTATTTCTTTACTTTTTGCGAATAAAGTATCACAATACAGCAATATAAATAACGTTCAAACTTTTGTTAGATATATATATTATAAATACTGTTATAAATGTTTCTTAAAATTGTAAAAAAAATCAACAGAATCGACAGTCTAGGAATAATCAAAAATATTGCCGTAGCTTATATTGTCAACCAAATTTTTTATCTGAAAAATCATCATAAGTCTATATGTAATATTATAAATAAAAAATATTAAGAATAATATCACAAATAATTTAACAAACTTTAAGTACGACAGAGAAAAAAAAACTTTAAGTCAAATCTAGATATCAACTCGTTAAATATCTTAATGCCAATTAAGCATTTCAGTGATACACTGCAGGAACAGCTGGAATGTAGTGAAATATATAATAAGGCACTAAGAAACGATTTCTCAAGATATTTCCAATATTTCAGACGTTACAGAGTATCCCGCGTAATGACGCGTCGTGTATCCCATTCGTTTCAACAGATTCTTGCGTTACATTGAGCTTGAGCAATGAAATATCTACACTCGTGTACCATTTTATCCGCGCGAGGTAAGTCGCTCGCGCGCGTTTAAATAGCGCTAATTTAACGCGCACGCGTGTGGCAATAACTCCGAAGGGAGTCAACAGCACGAAATTCCGCGAGTTAAATCTTCCGTCTTAAATGTTACCAGTTGCACTCCGGCGCGATGTCCTTTCGTCATCGCCGCTACGATTGCGGCGTTACAGAAATAATTGCGCACGTCGGATAAAAGCATCGCGAGAAAACGGACCGGAGAGAGAGAAAGAGAAATCTGTTTATTATTTCATCTGTCAGTGTCTCGGCTTTAGATGTATCAGCGAAAGATTTCATCACGTGTCTTTTTCATTCTCTTTCTTGACAGTCTGGTACTCACTTTGAAACTCAAATATTGCACATTAGAAATTCAAGCAGTTCAGGGTAATTTTCCGAAAAGCAGTCTGTCAATAACTGTCGAAATAACTAGGAGTAATATATAAAGTTTATACATCTTAAAGTTATATATATATTAAATTCCATTTTTTGTAATCCAAAATTTTGCGTAGTGTTAACACGCAAGATTTTATTACATTACTTGTAAAATAAAAGAGACGAAACTCTCTCAATAGTTGAAAGAAAAAATACTTGTACTTTTAGATTACAATGGAGAATGCAACCCCGATTTTTCAATCTCTCTGAGTAGGGTTTTGCTCGTCTCGATCGGTACAATCCTCTCGCATTAGCATATCTCCCAAGCAATAAAGGTCTAAACTATACGCAGGCACACGCGTGTACGCGGCGTGTAAACTGGCCGATAAATTAAATACGTTAATCGAACAGCGATGCTATAAACGACTCGTAATCGGCCGAGTGGCTTACCGATTTAACGCGCAAAAATGCGCGAGCCGACTCTCGCCGAGGTGGAGGCGGCGGCCGTATTAAAGTCCCCGATGTGAAATGTACGCCTGGTCTAACGTGGAGAACGGGCCGTTCAATCGCGTCGTGCCAATTACAATAAACATTTTTAATTGCTTCATTCGCGCGTATTGAGCCCTCTTGTAGCAGCGTTCGTAATTAATTATCGATGAATCTCTTTGTTTTCTCTGTCGCTATAAACAAATATTACACTGCAAATGCGGATATGTATCAAAGATAGAAAACATAAATGTGTCTTGATATTAATTTTAAGTTCGAGAGAGAAAGAAAGGGAGAATTTCCAGCTGCAACTTTTATATAACATTTGAATCTATTTGCATCTGAGAAGCAGAAAGATACAATAAAAGCGCATTTTCATCAGCTCTACACCCTTTTGCTAAAGTATCTAAAAATTTAGCTAGATACGGATCTGAAAATAATTTTGTTAAACTATAAAAATAATTATATAGGACTAGTTGCCAGAATGTTAAAACTTTTTGCGGCATTGTCATTAACGCTTAGGCATTTTACATAACAAAATTATTTTCAGATCTGTACCTAGCTAAATTTTTAGGTATTATTTTAGTAAAACCGTCCTTTTCATGTAGTACAAATATCTGCAATATATGATAAACGTTGTGTTAACTAATGATTCAGGAACTTTTTATCCATTCCTTAGTTGACTCCGAAGCTGACCTAGGCCACGAGAGTGCTACGAACCGAGAAAATCGTCGGTACATTGTTAGCTGTAATAGCGGGTGCGCATGATACGAGGCTAAGCACCTGACTTCGTAATTTTGCAAAGGTTACGCGTTTTCCCCGCAATTTTATACTCCACTCCGAAGCAGAAGTATTAATTTTCGACAATTTCGCTGTCCCTTCTCTCGCCGCGATGATTGGACGTGTCGGTATTTCGCGGTAAAATCGCGCAACGCGTCGAAGACTGCCGCCGGTCACCATGTAGAAATCTCGAGACAATTACGCGCTAAACAAGAATCCCTTTATTCTCCGGCGATCTTTTCAGCTGGAGGTGCGTCAAGAATATGGGACGAAATGTGTACCTTGTCCGTGAAAGCGAGTGAATTAATGAAGGCATAGGATTAGTCTACTACGCGACTGGAAGAATATCGCGTCCTTCGCAGACCTATGCAAATTGATCGTCCTTTTCAAGGGATGCTCGACTGCAACACTAAATGCAGACTATAAATAAGAAAAAAGAAACGAGATAAAAATTCGAATCTACACGTACGAATTAAGCCGTTCCGCGAATTAATTCAGCTACGAGATGCAGACCGCCACGAACGGCTTTCATTCAATTAGGCGTGGAATCGGGCCTTTGTCAGATAATCACAACCTTATGTCGTGGTGACGATGACAGCAGGGTGCGGCAGAAAAGGCGCGCCCGGCACCCTGACCGTGTATATGTATGTATACGTGTATACATACAAGCCGTTGTCTCTACGAATAGAAAAAGAATGATATAACGAGAAAAGACCGGAGGAGAACGAAAGAGGAACGATACGACGCGGAAGAATCGAGGGTTGGGCCGTCGCGTTGCATATTGGGAAATACACGCGGAAAGGAGAGGCAGATAGCTTCTCGCGAGATGGATAGAACAAAGGAGAAATGTGTCGGGAATGACAATGAGTGTCGCAACGTCGGCTACTAAAAGCCATTGTGCTCGTCGAAACGCGCATGCTTAATTATGATTTGAATTTATCGATCGAGGATCTTTCGTCAGAACCGTCAAATCTGACGTACTCTCTCGCTCTTTTCAAGTGTCAAAATAATATCTTGATATCTTGTATTCCTTATTTGATTCCGCATTTGATAAACTGTACTGTCATCCTGTCTCTTTATCGCGATTCCTACAAGCAATTTTCATTGATGTTGCAGTAGTAATATCAATGACGTGAAATCAATGTTTTATGTTTTACGGAAGTGAATGAAAGGAAAGGCTCACTTGATGTCTCACTTAATTCAAAGAGCGTTTAAGATATAACTGTATATCGCTCGCCTTTCTGCATTATTCACCGACGCACACCGACGTCCATCCAGAGCGCAGTGAAGCGTAGTTTGTCGGTCAGCATCTGCATTCATCGACATATTCCCCGGTCGCGTCACAATTTCTCTAACCGTGGCGAACTTTCTCGCATGCATCGCGACTAAAGAGGTTGGCGATTCTAATTTCTTCGTATTATGCATACCGCCGTCGGCGGATCTATTTAACATAACGATGGAAAAAAAGCTATCGCAGCACACGACCGCGCTCATTCTCGTTATTGTTGCTCGATTGTAAATTAAAATATCGCCCGCGTGTAATTGGCCACTCAGTAAAACCGTGACCGTGCTTCCGGAAAAGTATACCGTCTTTAAAAATCCTTCGCGTACATAGAACAATTTATGTCTTATCTGAAAAAGTATGTAAGAGTAATTGGATAAAAAGAATAATAAGAAAAAGTCAAAGTAAAAGCATGAAGCATAATTGGATAAAATTGGATCAGATAAAAGTAAGTAAATAAGCATGTATGTACGTAAGTAAAGGAAATCAGTAAAAATGTGAGAATAATTGGATATCCGTACATACTTCTCTTTCAATCTAAAAGTAGAATGATGCAAATGTAGCGAAACCACATTTCGAGTAAAGTAAAGCGACTCAGGTGCTAAATTCGTGCCACGCCGTCGTACATGCCGCCGGGGAAAAGAAATTTTTGTCGGAACGTTCGTAGAATGATAAAGATCGCTCGCAAAATCATAGGAAAGTCGAAACCGCGGAGTTATGATTGGAATTCGCGAACGGCGAAAGTTAGTTAACTCGCGTGCTCGAGTTGGAGAACGAGCTAAAATAGTCCACGCGAAACTCCGGGGACGGTCCGTCAAATTGCGCGGCACAAGCCACGTAACTTACGACCGGCGGTCACGAACCCAGAGGCACAAAGTCGGTGACTCTTCGCGGTGGTGTGTATTTGAGTCAGCTTGCATACCAATGTCCTGGCTCATCCTGCCTGGTTATTTTCTCTGTGAAGAGCCACGCAACGAATACCAATCCCACATGAGCATGTCGTCACGGGAGAGGGCGAGCAATTGATTTTCTTGTCGTGTATCGATAACGTGTGTCATTGTTTGATATTACTTCCGCGTCTCTTTATCTCTTTAAAGAAGAGATCTTACGAGATAGATTAAAATCGAAACTTTCGGTATAAAAATAGAGTGCAATAGAAGTACAATAAATTCTTAATTTACAAGATTTGCTTTAAATATATCATACCTAAAAAGCAACTTACGAATAATGGATTTATCTAATTCTTATATTGACAATGAATTCAATTACATTTGATCATTACCTTTCTTTAGCTATTCGAGACATAAGCGGATATTTGCTATATGTAGATTGATTTTATACGACTGCTTGTTTTTTTTTAAGAATTGTAGATATTATAGTATAGAAATATCGCTTTTGAATTTATTCTTTTATATATCTCATTAATAAAATTATCAACGGTAAAAGATAGATACCAAGTTCTTTTGAGGTGTGACATTTCTCCAAAAAACAGGCGACGCTTCGTGCAACGAATGGCAATCCCACGCGCATGCAATATAACAAAGGATCGACTTTCCCGTCACGTATTGATAATACTTTGTCAAATCGTATGTCGATACTTCCTCTTCCTCCTTCGATGCATATATTTGCAATACAAACATACATGTACATCAGCTGTGTACATCGCGCTGTGCAGACATATAATAGAATTTTTTCAAACTTCCATTATCCTCCGATTTGTTATTACTTAAGCAAGTTATTAAAATACGTTAATACTTTTAGATTAAATAATAATGATACAACATTAAAAGAATAAAGGAATTCGGAATTTCCAATCCTTTTTTAATATTATTTTTACTTTTCGATATATAATTTTCAAATAAAAGCATCTTTCTGCCCTTTTTATTTTTACTTTGCGCCTTTTTATATTTTTTTTCAATATACAAATTGCAATCTTCTTTTAATAATGAAATTATGTAATTAGATATTGCAAAGCCTATTTGAATGGATCTGGAGTGATGGATTATTACACAACAAGTCAGTGTGTATGAAGTCATTTTATTCTTGATATTAATAGACGTGCTCCAGAGAAGGGAAGGTATAGCGAAGGAAGTACATGGAAAAGCGATTTCGAAGCTGTCGATCGACCGCTAAGAAGGTCTCTCTCTCTCTCTCTCTCTCTCTCTCTCTCTCTCTCTCTCTCTCTTTCTCCCCTCCTCCTCCTCCTCTCTTTCTCTGTTTCTCTCATCGTCGGTCACGCAGTTGCGCGAAGACACGAACATCGCCGTATAAGCTTTTGCGCAAGAGGCATAATTATGGCCGAAGAGGAAGCGAAGCCGAGTGCGTTAGCACACGTAGGACGAACGTTGAACGATGAACTTGACACTGCACGTGTGAGAGAAAGGAAGAGAGGCAGAAGAGAAAGAGAGAGAGAGAGAGAGAGAGAGAGAGAGAGAGAGAGAGAGAGAGAGAGAGAGAGAGAGAGAGAGAGAGAGAGAGAGAGAGAGAGAGNAGAGAGAGAGAGAGAGAGAGAGAGAGAGAGAGAAGGAGAGAAAGGGTGTGCACGAGCAAAAGCCGCGGACAGAAAAGAAAGAGAAAGGAAGACGTGAGCCTGCAGCCTTACGAACGCCTACCCATTTCTATCTCGCCTTTTTCATCCTCGACGAAACAAATGACGTCCATAAGTCTATCGATCCCTTTAGATTACCCTTCTTAATTTCCCTTTTTCAGGTCAAGCTAGAAACGCGGATGCGTTTAAGTAGACAGTTGTTTCTCCACTCTAACCGTTTAAGTAGAAGCAGATATCTTGTGCGGGCACATGTAAGCACTGATCTTACATGATGCCACAATCTCCTTTATGCTTATCGATACAGTTAATACACATTCCAGTATATATAAAAATAATATTTATAATTAATATTTTTAACTAAATATTATACCTTACATATATAGAAATATTCTCTTTTTTACTTGATACCTTTCGTAGTAATTTACGTCTATAACTGGATATAAATTTTTGCTTTATTACTAATTTGAAATATTGTAAAATTAAAAATTAAAATAAAAAGAAGCATTAAACTGAAAATATTCCTCTCGAGGTAACAATTACGTATGAATGGATTGTTACGATGAATATTTGTAAAATAGTTTGCGTAGTTGTAAGCGCGACAGTGAAAGCAGTGGAGTAACCGCTAAGTCCATCGCGGGCAATGCGCGAATCCAGTACGGTGAATAAGCATGCGTACCTCACTGACACATTAAGATCACGAATCAAGATAGAGGCTGTGCTCGACCCAAGTCATAAAAGATACTTTGCTCCACTCATTCGTTCCACGTTAGCAAGCTGCATAGAGATCTCCTTGTCTTTCTTACGTTATTATTATTGTTCTAATGCCACTATATCTGTCTCTCGTATCTTCTATCTAAGTATCTAAGAAAATATCTTATGCTAGTGTAAATTTGGAACATAACGCGATTAAAATAAATATGAGTTATATAAATTATTTAAATTAAATTATTCAAAATTACTCAAAAAAACTATATTTTTTTTATTCTGCGAATATTACATTGTTTTTTATGTATGTAAAAATATAGCGTTAATGTAAAAAATATAGCTTTGATGAACTTCAATATTAACCTATTGATAGCATTAATACGATCGGATTTATACAAAAAGATAGTGTAAAAAGTTTCGATTAATGCATACTGTTTTGCATTTCTTGGCTTTGTTCAGTTCGATTGAGTCAATTGCAACGCTGTAAAAACAGTTAAAGAATATGAAAATCAAAGAATCAAATAGGCGTTGAAGCGTACTGGAATGAGTTTTACGAGTATCACGATGCATCGATGCATCAATGCAGGCGAATCGCCGCGCCACGAAACGGGCTCTCAAGTCGAGAGTCATAAAAGCTACGTATACACGCGCGCACTCGGGGTGCATCGTTAGTCGTTCGTTCCAGATTCAGCGAGCCGGGATTACCTACTTCCTTCTTTCTCCTCCGGCCGTGGAAAGAAACCGTATAATAGCGGCGGGCAAAATAAACACGGGAGAGGCAGAGAACCCCGAGGAGCGACCGAGTCGTGAACGAGTTTTACGAATGTCGTAACTCTCCGTTACTCAACCGCCGGGGTGCCGCATCGATAGACGATAATACAAAGATTGCCGGTTTTAAACAATAACGACATCCGACAGTTGTTACACGCCGGGCCTTACGTTTAAAGCGAAAATATGGCGTTACGTAAAGGCAGACTCGCGGGTGTAGCTTTTGCACGAGCGTGGCTTTTTTACTGCCGCAAAAATCGCTAGTTTCCGTAGAACTTCACCCGCTCATCCTACGTTCTCGCAATAGAAAGTTAAAATTTCATAGCGGAAACTGACTGCAAAACGGCTTTAACGTAATGTCGGATTATCTAACCCCTTGACGTTATTAATTGAAATATCCTATGCGTATTTAACATTAAACATAATTTTAAAATTTGGAATTTTTTTATTATATCCTTTTATAAGTCTTTAAAAATCTATTACTAAATAAATCTCATTCAGGCACACACACAAGAATTTTTACACGTGCATTCTTAGCTCTCGATAAGAAGAGATAAACAACATGAGCTTCACAAAGTAATGTATTTTAATAAGCATGGCGTTAATTAAGTTCCAACAGAAATTTCGAATTTGAGTTAACTACAAGGTACTGTATCGCGTGCTTCCTCTTTGAACGAGGGCAATTACGTTACATCAAAATTACAGAGAAGTGCGTGACCCACTGACTACGCCTTTCGATATAATTTAATGAGAATTCCTCATCCTTATTCATTTTCTCGTACCTTATATTACTAACTTGGCAATTATCCAAATAAATTAATTAATATGTTTAAACGTCATACCAGATAAATAAGCCAAATAAATTTAAATTAAGGCTTTTAATTTGAAAATATTAAAATATTATGTTATATATTTTTAACTTTTCACAAAGAGAGATATAATATTAATTTTATTTCGCATTAAATATTTTGATGAAACAAAAAAATATATTTAAGAACACATTGGAAAATTTAAAATTATTGACTCATATAATTTAATACATTTTAATGACGTTATAGTACTTTTATTCATTCTTAGTTTTCTATGGTCAACAGCATAAATCAAAACTTTCGAAAGTAATGCTACGAAGCTTCGACGCATCCAAGTAGTTGTTGTGTGGTCATGCATGCACGATCACGCGCATAAAAAAAGATAAACGCGAATACGAAAGTGTGACATCGCTCGAAGTGATTAGAAGTCGTAGATCGTCAAGTAACGCCGTATCTCGGGCGCAGTCGACCGTAAAGACAAACAGGAAAAGAGTATTAAGCGACGTGATTCAATGCGGCTAGAAGAACGTGTAAACGCGCAGGAAAACACGGGAAAACGTATGCGTGACTGCGTACGGCGGCCGGATGTATTTTCTCGGTAGCGAGTTCCAGGGGAAACTGAAAAGCGTACAAGAGATATCAAGGCCAGACCGGCAATATTCTTGCACGAAAATCACGGTGAGTGGCATGATAAAAAGTGCAGGTGTGTGTTATGCGTAATTCGCTTGAGCAGCCGGTCTGAATAATGAATTGTCTGTCAACTCGACGCGAAGTGTCAACGTGGATACCTGAACGAGTTGACTTTCGCTATGTGGTAGAAATTACATATTTCGTCAAATGACATATTTCGTAAGCCTTGCCTTTATACGAGTGACATGATACAAATGCACTAACCGCATTTTTGCGTTATTTTCCGTCCGCTTACACACGACAGTTAACGCAGTGGCAGTAAGTTAAAGTGTTGTTTTACAAGAAGTTCGTAATATCATACTTTATGCTACTTTTTTCTATCGTAATGTTAGCAAATTCCGTGAATAAACGGAAACGGTATTCCATGCTGCGTAATTTTTATATGTATGACTGTTTACCGAGTAAACGTTTCTTCAAGCGAGGAATACTTAACCGTTTAAATAGAACGTAAGAAATATTTGCGAAGCGAAGACTGCATAATTTCGTAGCACGTAAGAATGCTTACGTTGCATGAACTTCAAAGAGAACTAATCGTTCTTGAATATTGACATTGAATATTGACTCGACACGAGGGTCAAGTACATTTTTTACGTGTAATTGAGAATTATGATACGCAAAAGAAAAAGTAAAAGACATTTTGCGATTTATAAACTGCTTATTCAAAAAAGGATAATGATGTCTTCATTGTTGTAACGCGAAATAAAAAAATTATCATGCAAATATAAATGTAGTTATATAAAACCAGGAAAAGAAACTTTTTTTTACTGTACTGCATCTCGAGGCTGCGTCTCAAAAATAAAAAGGTGTGCTCGAAAAGGTCCTTGTAAACACACGCGAATGTAAATTACAACTAGGATTATGCGTTACTTTACGTCACTTGTAAATCCGTTTTCGATCGATTAACTGATTGACGTCTAATCAACTGCTGATAGAGCCGACCGTCGACGAATACAACGTCTTACCTTCGACTGTCTAAAGATACTAATCGTTATTAATTGCCGGTTCGCTGGTTCGACATTGTGGCCGGCGCACGAACAACGGATTCCTCGTGATGAGAATGAAGAAAAAGAAAATCAAGTACGAAGCCAAGGCGAAGGGAGAAAAGAGGATGATCTCACGCGACAAAAAATGGCGCACGCGGCGCCCTTCCCTCTCCTTCGGCGCAATTACATCAGCGTTACATGCCTGATCGGATTTAACGATTACGCGTCAAATTATCTAAGTAAGAAAAAGGAATCTCTGCTGCTTTTCGCTGTTTCTATCACTCACTTGCGAGCGGCGCAGAAAATTCCGCGGTTCGCTGATCTCGTTTGAAGCAGAGATTAACGAACAAATCGAGTTCTCTTTCTCTCTCTCTCTGTTTCTCTTGCGGATTTAGAATCCAGCGGTTATATCTAAGTAATTTGCGACGAGATTAACTTTATCTCATACAGCCAAAAAGAGAAAAGATCCGCGGTAATACAGTGTCCGAGACCAATTACGTTTCCTTTTAACTGCAGACGCTTTAATCACCGATTTATTTTACCCGCGTCTATATTTTCACGTCACACCCACGACATTCAATTCATGTGGTGGAAATTAACAAGTTTGCGTTTTCTCGCGGGACAATCTAATTACTATCGACGAAGTAATAGACTCGCGCTCGTTGTATTCGAAGACATGAAGTTTATAAATAATTGTCAGTATGGGAAAGCGAGTATCATCACGTTCAATGCCACGCGGTCGGCCACTCGCGTCTTGTAATTTTATTCGCGGTAGAATGCAATTCCCGATGACGCCAACGATGAGGCGACCTTCAAGGATACGCATCCTTCTTTCTTTCACGTTTCGTCCCTTCCTCGTCGTCCCGATATCACTCATTCCTCCTCCATCTCTATCTCGTTCTCCCAGCACGGTGCGCTATTGCCCGTGTAACAGTAACTCGCTTAAGCGTGTAATTTGTATCCGTTGGGATATAGATGATACAGCGATGAAGAAAGCTTTATTTTTGCAATTAAGACACCGCTGTTCACCGCAGAGAAAGACAGAGGGAGAAAGAGAGAGAGAAGCGCTTGCGCTTGTAAATGCACTCTCCGCGAAGAAAAGTACCGTAACGAAGCATCAAGGTTGCGCTTGTACGATACGGCTGATCGAATCGTGTTTGCGTAATTTCACTTCGCTCGCAGTTAACGCGGTAAGTTTCTCCCTCTCGTGCATTACTCTCGCATTGTTCTCTGAATATCGCGAGGGAAGATGACGTTGCCGAATGTAGAGAAAAATATGCGACGGATTTGGACATGAGATCCGGCAGATATAGGGACTCGTGTATCATCAATCGAATTATTGCTACTGATAAAATCTACATAAAGCCCATGTCGGAATGACTTTTCGATCAATTAAATCGCGCAGCGACCACGTTTCGACATAATTTAATGGCCGGCCACATTCGGTAGGAAACACGGATCCCAAAAAAGAACAAGGCAATTGATCACGTATAACGAGCTTAATTAATTTTAACGCTCTCATGCGTCATGCGTAGTCGCGGTAGCGCGTTGATCGGATTACTCTTTGCGGTAATAAAATCTGCATAAACCTTACGTTACCAGACGCATTTGCCGCATTTCTATCAATTAAGCTTACAAAATCGCTAAAGTACCTTCGCTAAGTAAGCTGAGGAAGGGCTTTGCTCATTTTTCGCACGTGATTGCAGTTTAAGCAGATGGATAAGCCGTAGTGATCAATCTCGTTCGGCTTTAATTAATTTTAGACGCGTACGTATTACTGTTAGTAAATCGTTATTACTATAATCAGCCGATGATTCTAATAAAATCTGCATAAACCTTAAAATCTGCTAATTATAATGCGGTTCAGCTAGCTAAATATTCATAAACATACTCATAATTAGACTAATTTCGTTTCTTTTTTCTTTTTTCTCGAGTATTTTATAGGACTCCAATAATCTTTAGAACTCGAGAAATATGTTTTTCAAGCTTCAAATAGCTTCAAAGAATTTTTGATATGCAACGATATGCGAGATACGAAAGAAAATTTTCCGACTCTTTTTTTTTATTTTGTTATATTTGGCTTATGCGAATAAAAGCTTCTAGCGGGACAAATGCTTCTAGCGGCATAAAGCATAAAATAAAAGCGTAAAATAAAAAAGCATGCATTCTACATTTTATATATTAAATTAATTAATTAAAGATAGACGTATTATTTTATTACAATAAAGATATATTATATTTAGAATAAAATCCCTTTTCACTGTCTGTATTTCGGTATTTATAAAATTTTCAATTACAACGTCAAAATAGAAATTATTAATATCTTCTACTCTTCCGTTGAAATATGCCTATCGCACTGTCAATTACGAGACGTACATAAATCGACTCCTGGCGCGACGCTTCTACGTTGCGCTGCGAACGAGGACTGAAATAGGCGACCGGCGAAACTAGTTTTTACCGTAAATCCGCAGTGCACTGTAGTCGGAAAAGTTATCGTCCGACGACGAAACAAAGTAGGCGACCTTCGGTGACAAAGGGATATCGTTGGAATAAGGATAAACTGGTTCCGGTCGCGACATATTTTTACGATAGTTCGAGCCATAACCATATTATGAAATCACGTTCGCTCCATCCTATTTTATAATATGCATAGAGAATTTTTCATCTCCCGCTGTTAGCTTACGAGGAACTCTTAAACTTGTTAACACTGAATTTTTTAAATTTCTGATTATCCATATGTTGTATCAGTATGAAACTTGGCTTTTCATTATTTTTGCGCATTATTTGAAAAAATATTGATCTAACATTAATATGTATTAAACAATTATTTTTTTAGTCTCAGCTATACCGCGTATTTCCTCCTACATTAATTAAAATATAAGAATCACAAAACTGTTAATAAATTGAAATAATAAGATCATGATTTTTCTCTGTATTTTATTATATTGATATATCTATTCTATCCTGCAAAGTTTCTGTAACTCTTTATTTAATTATTAATATCGAAATACAATCACGCGACCTCTTCAATACGGCATGTAGGAAGTAAACTGTAAAATAATTCGCAGATACATTCCCCAGATACATGCATTCAATATCGCTGTCGTTATCTCATGAAGAGACTCGCGTCAAACACGCACCTATTCCATCCGTGCGACGTGCGTAGCCGTACAAAGAATGGCGCGCGGTGGCGTACGCATACAGATGCACGGATGCAGTCGTCGTGGCAAAAAGGCAGGAGGCAATCACGACCAGGCCCGAATATGGGCGAGTAAGGTCAAGGTGCGAACGCAGCTGAGAACGAGGAATGCCATTACGCGCGTTTCGAAGTCGCCGTCGCGGTCGGGGCGCCCGTTTCTCGCCTGCCCTCCTCTCAACGAGTATGCACCGAGGAACGTGCGCGAAAAGTTCGTCCATCCATGGACACGTGTGCTCGATCAGCGTAAAAAGTTGGACCCTCTACCGTTCATTGGAGCGAGCTTAAAAAGGTGCTGTCACATTGTTGTTCATAAAACGCAATTTTATTGTATGCGTCTCTTGTATTTTATAATAAACTGTATACATAATTTACATTTTATGTTGTATATGTATATATTTAAGCTTTCCATATAATATAATGTTAAAAATAAATATAAAAGGAATGTCGGAAGATATTTTACCAAACTTGAAGTTGTTTCTTAAATACGAACAGTGAACCAAAACGAGACTGAATTACCAGACAAATTTGGTGGATTGTAAATAAATATTTTTATTTTCTACATGTTACGAAACATTTCGAAAGCGTCCCGAAAGATTGACCATCCATTGTGCATTGTTACGAACGCACGTTCAGAGATATTCATTCGCAGTTGCGACATCGAAATTCGAAGACATCGAAGTTATATCGCTTTTTCAATGAGTTTCATTTCCTGCTCTTTCCTATATCGATTTTCCATCGCTACTTGATCATCGAATATTTGATCGACGGGGACCACGACTCTGCAACTGGCTCTGCCACTGTGTTACACGTCCGTGGCCCGTGCATTAAAAGCGACCGAGGGGCCGATGCAGAGGATATCGCGTGCGCGCTTCGACCGAAATGCAGCAACGGGCTAAGCTCGCTCGCGCGGTGTGCATCGCAATGCGATGCAGGCAGCATAAAACAAGCTGCCATACATGGGGCGACCGTCAGCCGACTCCGGGTTATAGCAGGACCAGCTCTTGGCTTCGAGCACCGGAGGAAGACGGAACGAGAACGCGAGGCGAGGCGAGGAGGACAGGAGAAACGGAAAAGGACGTCAAGACGACGGTCACAAGCGAGAAAGAAAGGGATAGCGGGAGAGAGAGAGGAGGAGGGGGTGGAGAAGGAGGGTGAGAGGGAGTTGTAAAGCGTGTTTATCTGCGCGCGCGTGCGTTTGTGTATGTGTGTACGTGTGTACGAGCAGCACGAGATTGTGTTCGCGGAGAGCTGGGCTTCCTCTCCCTCTCGAGATGAACTTGGGCTCTCTCGCTCCTCACGAACGGAACCGCATGAAAAGATCTCGCCAGAGGTCCTCGACACCCTCCTCCGTTAAAAGTGCAGCCTCGTAAAGTACGAAAACGCCTCTACGTACGAGGCGCGTGCACAGCAAGCTGAACGACCTGACATGGATGAGACGATACAAATGACGTCTGTACCGAGAACGATGTTTATCTGTAGTCTAAAATGATCGATTTTTCTTCAATTTAAATCAGTGGGAAAAAGAGGAATTTCTAAAAGACAACTGTTAAATAAATCTCAGCATATCATGAAAAACTCTTGTTTTTGATGTTAACATATTATACATATGATAAACGAAAAAAATTGATTTTAACGATGTTGCCTTGCACCTCTCCAGAAATTCAATCTTGGTAAGTGCAGTTTCCCCGATCCAATTTTAATTTATGGAACATACGTGTTGTAAAGAAGTCTTTCACGACAAAGAACATAACAATCTTAAACGAGATTATCGATCACTACGGCTCGAGCGAAATTATAATCACGCGCGCGCATTACATTGCAATCAATATTTAATGCGCGATTAATTAAACTGAAAGCAGATACATACTAACAAACTCGAACATTGCAGGACGCGCCCGTTCGATTATTAGCCATCAATTAAAATCAATTAGGAGCGTGTGCTGTGAAAATGCAAACCCGCCGAGGTCGATGCGGCAATCGCTTTATTCGCTCGAAAAATCGATTCCTTCCAAGCCGATTACAATCTCGATAGTCCTTTAAAAAATCCCGAGAGAGTGCAAATGTTTAATAGCCTACACAGTAAGTCTTACGCGCGTAACGGTTGTCCCGTTACGTTCCCTATCGTCCATTAAATCGCAATTAATTAAATACGAAAATTATTCATCCCGACCGTGCGCGTTACACGCGAGCCTGGCCCGTGTAACGTGGAACATCGCGTAGGTAGGTATGCAGACACATCTACACGCCATTCACATGACAACGAGCGTGGTGCCGCGAGAGAAGGTGCCGATGATTAATTCCAGGCGCAACGTTCCCCGACGTCGTTACGCACGTCGTGTTCCTCTATACTCAACGGAGATCGAATTCCCCTAACCTTGTAAAGTGGCGGCTTACATGCCGTTATACATATCGCCGAAGGTGTCGAAGGCGCACGGCAACACCCACACGCGGAACAGTGAAATGGACATATTAGACAGCTACATACGTTCATTGGCTTTAGGGATGAATTGTCTCCCTGTTTTCCTCTCTCGCTTTTTTTATATCACAATCCATTATCCCACACCTCAGAACGCTTTCGAGAAATGTATTTGTCTTTTACAAATTGAAAGCACTGTGTAAACGTATCTCAATTAATTAATCGGAATATATCTCTTTTAATAGATAAGAACACATTTAATTGAAAACATTTACTTCAATTTCTGCCTCATAATTGCTCTTTTAGCTGGCTACATTTCATATTTCTATTTATATTCAGAAACTCGTTCGAGAGTCTCACACACGCACAATCCTCGATTCTCGGTCTTTCACATCAGACATGTTTCATATGGATAATATGAGCGCGCGCTATACTAGGCGAACCGCGAGAATGTCTTCGCGACCTTGACATTTTACGCGCGCGATGCACGGATGCGTTTGCGGAATTTCCGATGTACGCTCACTCGCATTCGGTTTTCGTGACAAACGTCCCGGAGGAAGAGGGCAGCTGCGCATTAATTATATTACAAATTAATATGGAAACAAGCGTATTATCCTGGCTGTAAACGATGCGTGCGATTAATTGAGTTGAGTAATTAGCCAAGTAACTAATTAAAAAGACATTCAATTATTGTATCAATTATCTATATCACACATAGATCTATATTCCTGTACATATAAATAATAATATATTATTAAATAATAATTTAAATGACATTTGTAGATGACTTTTTATTTGATAAAATTTAGATTGCAGAATAATCTTTGCCTTAGATTCAGCAACATCTTCGGTAATTATCTCGATCCTTTTTTTATGAAATCGGACTTTTTCCATGTACATTACAAATGCATTATAAATGCAGTACATTCTTTTCTTATATCTTTAGCGTTAATATCGCAATGGCAATAAAAACTCAAAGTATACGATATTACAAATGCACAAGAAAGAGCCTCTCGACATTAATGGCTATAATTAAATAGAAAAGTCCATCTCACATATCAATGAGACGAACATTGAATTGTAATTATCCAGCTATCGTCTCCTTGTTGAAGTCGTAGCATAAATAGCCGCATGTGTCAGCTACGTTACAGAATTATGCATCGTGCAATCTCGTTAAGAGAAAACGCCGTTATTGTCAGCTTTCCTCATGAATTTAAAGTCAAGACAATGTGAATAAGTCTACAAATATAATCTGCGTTGCAGAAAATAATAATTTAAGATCCGTATTCAGAACGCGCTTCTAAAGATGTTAACACGTGTTTTTGTCAATCTATCTTTATTATTCATTAAACAAAAAACAAGAATAGAATGACAAAAACATACGCTAACATCTTTAGGAACACGTTCTGAATATGGATCTATGTATGAAACAAAGACACATCAATATCGAATTCACATCTCGATTTAAAATAACTAATAACGAATTCGAGTACAAGAAATTTAATATTTATTCACACAGGATATCCCTCAATCTTTAATCATTTAAAATAAATGTATATAATACCTATCTGATTTATATATATATATATATATATATATATATATACGTATTTGTTAAAATAAAATAAAAATTTATTGCACACATTGCGTAGTAATTTTTTCTCAGTATTAACAATATTACTTTAAACGCAATCGAAATTATATTAATTAAAACTCAACAATTTATAAAATAAAATGTTTATATAGGATTTTGCGTTGACTAGGTGGCATGTTTAATTCATTAATTTATATCGATGATAGTTCGTCGATATAACGTTAGAAGGATAGACAAGAATACTCGACTTATCCCTTAAGTACCGCGAGCGTTCGAAACGCCTCCGCGAGAGAACACAAAGAAACATTTCGCGAAGGGAGAAGATGCTCGTATCCGCGCGAGATGCCTCGTAAGAAGCAATCTCTTACGCGAGGCCAAGAAATCGCCTCTGCTCACTTTTCTACATTCTACGAATAAAATGATAAGCCGACGATATATCGTCTACGTTATATTCTCCCGCAGCACACATCTCCGCGACTTTTTTTGCGATTCGCGCGCGAGGGACGAAGGGAAGAAAGACGAGAGAGAAAGAGAGAAGAGGAGAAAAGAGAGAGAGAGAGAGAGGAGAAAGAAAACCCTCTCCGGTAAGACGATGATCGGTCGTCGCAGCCTTGAAACCTGTCTCCTCGGGCTTGGCAAGTGCACGACTAAGGGGTCCTCGATTTACACGGCGCCAGGCTGAGATCAGCGCGGAGAAATGCGTGTGCCGCGCGGCACGTTCTTTTTATTAATGAACGGAGAGCCACCTCGGCGAAGGTCGCGCCTGCCGATGATCTACATTAAATGACGATGATCCCCCGACAGCGTAATAAGCGGACAGAAAAACGCGTGACGTTTGAGTGATATTAAACATCCAGCTATATAGTGGTAGTATAGTGGTGTAAGATAGACGGGCAGATCTTTTTATTCCTCTCTGAGAGAGGCTATTCAAGAATATGAAGAGACCGCTCGTGCAATGGAAATTACATAACATATCAAACCATTAAAATTGAGACAAAAGAAAAAAGCGGAAACATATTTTCAGATATTACAATAAAATTGGATGTATTATGTTTTAAAACGGCTTCTTTTTAGGAGCTTTATATTTCCATTAAACTAGTAAGACCAAATCAGCAAAATCAAACCGAATTTGTTGTTAATATTTAGTACTTATTTTGTACATTAAAAATAATTTTGTACATTAAAAATAATTTTGTACTATGTATTATTTTGAAAAGAATCACGATAACCTTTTTCGAAACTTCAATTGTTAATAACTTTTAACTACAAAATTATCTTTAATGGTAAAAACAAAATAAGTTTATCTTTATATATTTAATGATAACTAAAGATTGCAAAAGATTCAGTTTAATTTTGCTGATTTGATCCTGCTAGCTTAGTAGACGAACTCCATAGGTTTCTCGTATAAAAATGAATTTTTGAATTTGAATCTTTACGACTCTCAAGTACGTAAAAATTTTGCGAAATAAAACTTTTTCTGTATTTTCTGCACGCGCGTTAGCAGTCGGTACCATGCGATTTTTTCGAGTATCTCATATTGCGTCCGACACGTTGGCCAATGCATTCAGTCGCCATAGGCCGGAGCGACAAAAGTCGGCCGATCCAGTTGAACACACACACACACACACACACACACACACACATGGCCTTATTGTTATTTACGAGCCGCGATATAAGGTATTAAGTAACGCTACTTTCACTGTCGCCTACACGGTCGTTAAATTCCTGCCGTCTGTGCTTCGAAAGGTTCCGACCGATCGCGAAACGACAAAGCACGACGTCTCGCGTTGCGCGCCTGCTTTGACTGTCGAAATTAATGGTAGTCCGCCGATCCGGCACAATCGATCGTACCACACGAACTGTGCCTGGTGAACGAACGGCCTAATCGTATCTCTTCCATGAAATTGAGATATTATAATCCCGACAACCCAACGGCATTCACGCACGCGCGTCTGCGACCGTCGTGCGCGCACGTTTTGCACGTGGTTATGAATAACTATGTCTACCACAGCTAAGAAGTAATAAATCGCGTCGGCCGAATAGTCGTCGTAAATATTACCCAACGAGATATCGAATAAACCTGCACAATTATTGAACGTAAAACGAGGATATATCGAACGCGCGTAAAGCAAGATTGCCAAGGAGTTAATACTAAATTTCCTCTATATCAGCGTTTTTAATAACGACCACGTGAAAAAGCATGTAGCAATAAAATCGGTCGCACGATGATATATCTAGTTTCGCTTCCGCCTTTTCACTAACTTCATATCGATTTCTCATCCGAATGCTTCCACTTATTCCTCGCGACATAGGCTTCAAAACATGAAAATAGATAGTAAAATTATTAGCTTACATTAGAATTTCAATTAATTTTACTTTAATAAGATTTTAATTAGATTTTAATTTATCCAATTATACTTATTTTTAACTTTTTTCTGAGATTTGACAAATTCTGAAAAAAATAATATCTAACCAAACCTTTGTTAAAACTGTCACTTGATGATGAATAGCATATAGGATCATAATGCAATGACCACATTCTGAGACTAGCGTGAGGAAGAAGAGACGAGGATTCACGGCCACGGTAGGCCAGACCGACAATAGGTAACCTTGAATTTAGCAGAGCGGAAACTACGCCTATGCTCCCTCCCAGCCTCTCTAATTACTTTCTCCGCGGCAGTCTATCGCCAAGATCTGGGCGAATATGGGCGCGAAACTATCCGACTGCTCCGTGAACGTACCGTGCATGACGTAATAGTAACCTACTTCCGCTCGATGTTCATTCATGTGCTAGGAAAGAAGCGCAGGGAGAGAGGAGGAAGGAAATAGAGTCGGCACATCTCTGGCCCCTTTTCTTCTTCTCTCTTTCACGTCCTCTCTAGGCACGCACGTCTGTCGGCATATCGCGGTTATCGCTTTATCTCTCGTTTGATTCTCGAATAATCGAAGATTAAGTCTGGATTTCAATTATACAGACTCACGGAAACGATCTCTGCGTTCGCGTGCATAGGAACCGGGCAATCGATGCAAGCCTATTGTCTTTCGGATAGCAATGGAAAGATCAATCCCTATCAATTTTAATCCGCACGAATAGTTCAATTTCGATAGGATTAGACCAGATTCGTTCGTATTAAAAGTAAAATTAAATATTTATGAGCACGACACGAATGTGTAAAACGAGTAGAACACGCAAAGAGAAATATCCGAAATATTATATGGGGACAAAGCGTAAGAGTGAAATTGCGCGTAAGAGAGAGAGAGAGAGAGAGAGAGAGAGAGAGAGATTGATCATGAACTCTTCGGTTTTCTTTGTACCTTAAGTAATACCAATGATTATGCATATAAGAACCATTCTCCACGGACAATTTCGAAGCCCAGACCTACATAAATTGCGAGAGCGCGACCGCGCTGCGTGCAGCAAAACGCCCAGCGTGAATGCATCCATGCGTGCGCGCGTGCACAGTAAAAGTCGATATAGTTACTCACAGTCGAAGGAGCCCGGAGAAGCGCACGGGATACCCTGGACCATTCGCGGCGGATCGCGCGCACGATCGTTTCTGTTCCGCACGTAAGACAGACCTGCCTAACGATCGACACTAATGGCCTGCAGAGGAGGGTATTAAACTTAATATTGCGTGGGAGGCAAGTTCACTTTTGTCGACGTGGAGAACGCAGTTGGGGCGATTTCGCATGGACAAAGCGAACCGCGGTGCATCTCCATTTTTGAACGCCTCGATGCATCAAAGTCGAACTTTCGTCAACAGAAACGACATAAACTCCGTTTTCGAAAATTAAAACTCTAGATCCTAAAGATTGCTCTGTTTCCAAATAACTCATGTTATTTTCTTGATATAGCAGAAGAGTTAAATGCAGATACTTGTAAAGAGAAAAAGTACCTTACACATCGCACTAGATTGATTCAAAGATCGATCGCACGGTCTACAAATCACGACTAAGTGCGAATATTCTTCATCGCGGAAAAGTTTCAGGATATAATTCGAACAATGAAAAAACAAAACGATCGTAGGCGTCGCGCGAATGCTCGCCGATCGCTCTTGCAGAATGCGGTTGACATTTCTCGACAAGTAGAGCGTTGCTCGCTGCGAACCTAACCGATCGACGATATTCCGCGACCGTCGCGCTGAGTCACGCTGAACCCGCCGCGTGTCGCCGAGAAGAGAAGCCAGATTGCAGCCGACATATCGGAAGCGGAAAATAAACGAGCCATTTTTGCCATTTCATTGGAAGTCATTTCGCCGGGTGCGCTCGAGCGCGTAACGACGCGATAACGTCGCGATCTCTACAAATGCACAAATGTCTTTTTTATTACGGGAGGAGCCCCGGTATTTCTCCCTCCTGTAGAAAAACGAGACAACAATCTAATCAGATTTTTTCACTCTTCCACTTCTCGATACGAAAACGTCGGGCAGAATAGATTTGATAATAGGGACAATATAAATAAAAAAGCTATATCTGAGGAGCAAAAGGGTTACTAGTTAATATGAAAATTACTCTAAATTTTGTATCAAAAAGACGAAATTACTTATAGATATCTGTAATAATATAAAGTAGGAAACTTTCACTTTAAAAATTTGTTCGCTTTTTATAATCTGAATATATTTCGAGACTACACTGAGAGAAATTTAGTATTTGTGACTATAATTACATGGTAAAGTAATTATGGTNTTCTTTCATGCCAATCATATATTATTTTTTAACAGAATTATTAATATAATTATTATTACTAACATTATAGAAGTAATGACTATAAAAATGATGCTCCTAACCATAATTATTTTACCATGTGATTATAGTCACAAATACTAAATACTTTTCTCTCAGTGTAGGCTTATTTTTTTCGTCGAAATGACACGAAATCATATTTGTTTGTCTCTATTTGTTTACATCGTAAGATACACGGATTTCACAGAAAATTATGATAATGAAAAAGGCGTGGTTGCGTGGAAGAGGGTGAATAATGTTCGCGATGCTCAAAGAGAGCGAGAGCTTCGCTCGGCAGAGCGACTTAACGCACTGCTTCGCAATATTGCAATGTGCGCTCGTTTACAGCTGTCAATCTTGCTCGCAGCAATGTTATTAAATCCATTTACGTGCGGTGTATAAATGTATACTCGGTAGACAAGATGCTTCACGGATTTCTGTACTTGAGTCGGACGCAATCGAAACATCTTGATTATTGACCGTTGAAACGATCAGAGAATGCGCTTCGTGAACCGAGACGTCTAACACACGGCGAATAATTAGCGTAATCAAAAGTTTGTTAGCTAAAAATCGTTGTAGGTAGCTGTTAACATTATCACGAGGTGCTTAAGTAAGATGCAAAAATTAAACATACATGCTGCCGTGCAATTGCCTCGTTATTATTTAATGGCAGATTTGCTGACGAGTTTCCATAAAGTAGTTTAATAAAAGCTAAACAATTAAAATATATTTAAATATAATTAAATATACTTGATAATATTGTAATAAACAAGTTTTACAGTAATTTTTACAAAATTATGATAGTAAAAGTTTTACAATAATTTTTATTAAGAAATAATTTTTTATCTAAAATCTTTTCGATAGATAACTCTCGATACTAAACAATTTTATAACTTTTTGGAAAAATAAATTTTCAAATTTACATCCTTCTGCTTATCAGATATTCATTTACTAAGTAATTCTGTCTACGTGCCTGAATAAAGGAGTCAAAATCATAACACCACGCGACATGCGAATAACATGTACGTATGCATGCCAACATGTCAGAAAGAAGATATTTAAATGTTATACTGAAACATGTTTTTGTAGATCATGTTACTGCTACGTTGATGGATAATCTGGTTGCATGTTCGGCGTGTCGAAACATACGCTCGATAAAGAGCTATTAATTACACAAGCGATACGGCAAGCACGACGCGTGTACGCGCTGAATTTAAGGACACCGCTGTCCGAACTGGTAGAAAAACTGGAATAAGGATCGCAGTGATGCTAACTATACGCGGCACGCATGAATCATTTTCTACATATATTGCGTGATAATCGAACAACATGGTTATACGCGAACTGCGAGCGTTATCTGGTTCGTTCATCTGGGGCAATTCATCTGCGGTAACTGGCAAAGGCTAGCCGAAAGAATGACAATCCGTCGTGTAGACTTTGCTAAGCTATGTTGCACAAACCGTAGTAACTCGAATCGGTGGTAATCGACCGAAGTGAAAGATAATGTTTCGTAACGCGGTTAGTTGCAAAAAAATGTCGATTATTAGCTTACTTTTCTACGACAATGATTTATGGACTTGTATAGGCTATGAAAACCATTAACGCGAGATTACGCGAGATGCGAAAAAAATATTTGTGGCAAGGAAAATTGATTCCTCGATGTAATTATTTTACGAATGAAACAAATTGCAGGTTCTAAATTGACCCTGAATGCGTTGATTAAGGTACCATTGAATCTACACGCGTGCGTGATAGGTCGCTGATCAACCGGTTGACCGTAAGATTTCCGGTCAGACCGGGTGAAAGTATGTCACATTCGTCATAATGTAACAGATCTTAACTGACTGCGTAAGACATTTAAATCTCCATAACACGAATATCCATGTCGTATATGTTTAGAGGGAACGTTGCAACTAGAATTTTATCCTCGTTTTATCTTCGTTTTATCTTTAATAGTCGCTGTTTGTATTCTATGTACTCTATAATGGATGGAATTTTTTTTTCTTAAAGAAGATATCATTGAAAACCTTTAGTTCTTTATATCTTTACCTTTATATCTTTAAAAATGATACACTAAAAAAAATAATACGGTGTCTGTATTGTACATAAATAGATAGAATAGATATTAATGTTAAATTCTAACTACGTGTCGCATTCTATTTTACTTTTTCTCTC
>JANQDE010000017.1:2289273-2306920 GCA_037157785.1 Cephalotes varians | reverse complement strand
GTAGAAATACGATGTTTTATACTTGGCTCATTCTATTGGTACCTATCGATACATTCATCTCTGACATACGAGACTTTTCGAACCGTTTATCTTCGTCGTAAAACGTCAAGCGAGACAAATGCGATTCGCAGGAGTCCTTTGTTCGTCGCTTTTCCAAGAAGCTCGCGGGCGGGATCTAAAGGCTCCTCCACCCCCGTGTCACACAGATCAAGAAGATCCATTAGATTATTTCCGATCGGGATCCCACCGACCTTCCCTGCGGCTGAAATAGGACCTTCGTCTTTCCTACGTGTCCTTTTCTGCTCGCGAGCAGAAAAGACTTACACGTTTCCCCTCCGGGCATTCGCTCATAATCAACAAATCGTAGCCGCGGCGGATCTATTCGCTTCGATTGAAGCTAATTTGTAGCATAATACAAGGAGAGAATCGCTGCTAACCCGCACCCTTCGCGGCAAATTGGTTCCTTTAGTTTCTAAGAAGTGGAAGGCATCTTCGAGAGCAAACCGGATCGCGCCACGTATATCGTACGGTAAGAGCCAGCTAGATTAAGCCGGTCGTTTCTCTGAATCACCAGCGGCAAAATTAGACGATATACCGTTTTTCGATCGTTTTATTTTTAACAGGCGTGAACGCTAAAAATCGAATGAAGAATGATAGCAGGAAGTAGAAATCGCATTAAAACATGTAAATTTTTAACACAAATTTGTGAATATTTTGATAAAAATCTTAAATACTTCTTCTCGTTCATTTCTCAAAATATACCATATATTTTTAAAACAAAAAATAAATTTGCAAAAATAGAACTGCAGATCAATGTAATATTTGTGAAAAAATGTTAAATGTACATACACCGGAATATAAAATAAACAAAGGTATGCTGGATGTTTTTCAAGGAGTCGTAATGGTCCGTTAACGTAAATGTATGTAATACATTGTACTACACAACTAGCACATACGCACGAATTAATTTCACCGTGGAATAATAATAGCCGGTTGCACTTAGTAATCACGCATACGGGTAGCTAAAAGTACGACCATATGCTACGCGATTCGCCAGCACTTTTATGCGCTCGCTGCGAAACGTGGGTATTATTCGCGAAGGTCGTCCCACGAAGGCTGCACTGTGTCAAACGGGTAGAATTGCCTGGCGAACGACGTGAAAATGAAACGGGGGCAACGCGAGCAAGACGCGCGTGCGTAGCCTTATCCTCCTTCGAACCGAGAAAGAATGCATCTATTGTCTTTCCACGGAACTCTACGGAAACCGACAAACCTTGCCGCGCAATATCCGTAAAAGTGCATAGACTTACCACAGACTTACAGTTAATTTTCTTAATTCAAATTTTTAAAAAATATTTCTCGCATTAAGTTTACAATTTTCTAATAAAATCAAGCACGAAAAAACACAAACGATTAAATTAAATTTACAATTAATTCTTAACTGGACAGAAAGCTAACGTAATCGGGCAGTTCAAACCTCAGAGCCCTCTATTATTATTCAGACAAATTTTGAAGTAAAATGCAAACTTCAATAATAAAAAACGTAAAAATCAAAAAGAAAACAATTTATTCAAAATCGGAATAATTAATTATCGGTATTTTAATGCAATTTTTACATTTCAAAATGGCGATAACATGTTGCTCTCTGGACCTCTGAGATCTTCCTCGCTCGGTTGATTCCGAAAAAAAATGCATTCTATTAATTCTTAACATGAAATTTCCTAACTCGTCGATTAAAAGCATGAGATAAAAAATTTCTTTTCCTAGAACTTTATTCTTACATGTTGGGGGATGCTCTAAGGCAGGGCAAGAAGGTCAGAGATGCATAAAAGCGTACATGCGGCTGCGTGCAGAAGAAAGGGGACGACTGTACGCATTTTAAGTACACGCGGCATTTCTTGGTAACGAAGCAATGAAAAAATATCAGGGAAACTGTGTGTGTGTTTCCCGGGGCATATAACGACCATAATAGGAAGGTAGAAGAATCTTATCCTCAGAACCAGGTTACGTTTGTAGTACCGGATGGTTTCAACCACCGTGTCTGAGTGATCCACGGGATCTGGGTGAGATCGCGCGTGAGAGAGAAAGAGGCAGAGAAAGATAGACCGAATGAGTGGGAATGAGATAATGAGAGAAAGAGAGGAATGGGAAGGCGGAGAGAGACGAGAGGCGAGCAGAACTTGGTGCTTCGCTTCTTCGCTCCGCGCGCGAAGTCGAAGAGGTAAGAAAAGAGGCAAGTAACACAAGGCGTACGTCGAACAGATGCAACTAATACCTGTGCTTTAAGGAAACGGAACAACCTGGAGGAGTTCGTGCGTGTCGAGCGACTTCGAAATGGAAAAACGGTCTTTCGAGAGCGCTCGATTCCGCATTCAACGAAAGTGCGCCTTACGAGATATTTCTATCACCGTTATTTAGCATTGATTTTGTTGCTCAATTAAGAGGCAATGTCTCGGACTCGTATACATAATAATGAGAGATATTTACAAACGCGTCTGAACGGCTAGACGAATTCCGCACGAATTAGCGTTTTCCAATCAAACAAGTTTGGTAACGTGAACTTGTTCGAAATAAAAGTCCAGGGCAATGTGTACTCTCGTGAAATCTAGTTTGATTTATTCACCAAAAAACCGGATTAATATAATATAAATTAGGTATAATTTTCTTTTCTAAAAATTAAAATGGATTCTTACCGGACAAAAATCGTATAAAATATTCACATCATTCTTCACATATATATGTCCAGATTTTAATCAAAAGCTTCATAAATACGTCAGTATATATACATAAATTACAGAAAAAAATTAATCTCGACGGTTAATTCAGTTTATATTTATTTAAATTTCGCAAAGATTTTCATTAATTTTAATTTTATTGATATGTACGTTCATATCAAATAAAGATTAATATACGAAGTCGCATCAGTATACTACCGGGCACTGTCTCTTGGATTTATTATGCGAAGACAGGCCGCCGCACCTGCAATGGGCACTTATGGTCACGCGGATACGCTCTCTCTTCATGCAGCATGGCAGGTGTACGTTCTAGAGTGATATCTAATCCGCGTTAATGACGACCGAGTTTCGCATGGTTAAAATCCTAAGCGGCTTCCGACCCGGTTATTAAACCTCACATCCTGCGTAACGATTTCTCTCATCGCCGCAAAAACATCCATATCGCGATCGACCAATTTGTAATAAAATAATATTGCAGCATTCATCGCCAGAGATTTCCTTTATGAACGGAAACAGAAATAATTTGATTCTTGAAATAACGTTGTTATATGATAATGACAGACTTATACTTGCGACGAGTCGAGATCATTTCATTATATATTTTATTTTTTAAAACAAAACAACCTACGCATAGTAAAGCAAATATATTAGATTATTAATTATTATATATTATTTAATTAATCACTTATATCAAATTTTTCATAAACGTACAATTATAAATTCGAAAAAATGGTGAGTTCTTTTATTAATCGAAGACTTAAACGATTAGACGAACGCGAGAATATTTATTGAATAGATCCTAGATCGAATAGATACTAGCATGTTATTAGCAGGTGTAAGAGAACATATTAAAGAACGCATTTATTAAAAGATGCGAAAAACATTTGTTAAAGAGAGTGAATTCGAATGAATTGACCATTATAGTTGAAAACTGAGAGGTGAATATAACGAGGATACGATATCACTTATTAGAGAAAATGCTAACTGGGGCTGACCACGCCCCATGGCTAATCGCTAACTTCGAGTAACGTCCCGGAATATTAATTAAGTACGTGATTAATAATAAGGGGAGAGCGAGGGTAGGTTAAACACGGATAAAAGTAGCGACGGGCAGCGCACGCCTAGGCGCCACAGTTATCGTAATTATTGTAATTATTGTGTTTACGAGGGCCATGGAAACTCACTCCTTATTCTCTTCCTCGAGAGCACCGGACCGGAGAAGCGACTCGATCTTCCGGTTCTACGATCGAAAGTAGATGCAAAAGCTCCAGGCAAGCAGGCAGACAGGCAAGTTCCTCGCGCTGCTCCGCTGCTCCGGCTCCGGTAGTTTAAATACAAAAAAAGATCCTTCTTAATATTTTAATAACACTCTTTGATTAAACGGGAATCATTAGACAGGTTATAGACATCGTAGAGAGATACGCGAACCTAGGTACGACGACGTATCAATCGAATATGGAAATCGACGAGTGCTATTAACGGAACTCGTGCAGAACTCGCCCCAACTTAAGTAAGTCTTGTTATATTTTAAGACGACATTTACATACAAAATATTCATGTCGTACAGTAATTACAAAACATTCTTATGACGAGCGAAAGTCTTAAGAATGTTGAGAAAAGATGTCAAGAATTAATCATTTGTGTAAAGTTTCTGCTAACGCAATAACATAGAAAATTTTGCCGTCTCTCTCTCTCGAAATAGTCGATTAATATTTTTATTGTAATCAAATTCCAATTAAACGATTGTTGAAACGTATCTACCGAATATCGATAACGGCATTGATTTCTACTGTGATGAAATTTCGAAATTCCGCGACACACATGACGTTATCTGATAATATTAAAAGATATGTCCTAAGAAATCCCGATAATTTATCTGTTAATTGCAAAACAATGTGACGCAATAATTAAATACGTTCTGTGCGCCAAATTCAATACAGATTCCATTGTGAATGACCGATTAATCGAATCACGCGACATTAGAACGGTTTTGCGAGAAAACGATAGTAGTAAGAACGTAGTAAGAAACACCGCTTCGACATCGATATCGACGTATCGTTAATGATAAACAAAAAACCAGTGCAGTGATTTCCGTCATCGCCTATCTCTCCTAACTTATCTAACTGCGTAAACTAATTCAAATAAAATTTTCGAGAGCATTTCGAAACAGAGTTCCACGCCGTTATCGAATGCTAGAAAGATAAAAATCGAGGAGATAAAGATTAAGTAGATAAACAATTCTCGTGAAAAGATAATTTCGTGAATTCCTAAATATATAAACTGCATCTCTTCATATATCAGTTTAAAAATTTCTTTGTGACTTACATATGAAATTATTTTATGTTTTCTTAATTGTTATATTTCATTATTATATTAAGAATATATATATATATATATATATATATATATATACATATATGTACATTTTTTATATACTATATAGCCTTTTATTCTTAAAAAGAATTGTACTATAGATCTGTATAAAATCACACTATATAGTTACAATAGAAAAGACTAATTTATCTTTCGTCACGTTTATCATTCTCGCCGATAACGCTTCAATACAATGAAACTAGGACCGCGCTCGGATAAGCCGTGCGCAAACAATAGCGTACACTTCCGCGATTTATATTTTATTCGAATGCATTCTCGCCTCGCGCCGCGGGCTGACGTTGCAACTGAAGTTGAAATTAAAGCCGGTCAAGAACATCGTTCGCGAAGGCCTTCGCTTGAACCCTTTGGCTATTTGCATTTTTTTTTCTAAGTATGGATTTAATAATTCTCGAGAACAAATAGACATTCGTGCAATGAGTTATTGGCGGAATAAAAGAAAGTTTTGCTGTAGTAATCGATTCGTAAATTGAAATACAAAATACTAGCTTGTCTAATTTACGCTCGATATTTGCCTTCGATATAAAGTGGAACGTGATAATACCTCAAAGGAGAAGCAAAAATAAATTAACGTAAATTCGATGATAAACTCCTGCGTTCGACTCGGACTTAGAGGATTTTATTTATTGGAGTAATCGTAACCATTAGCCAATCAAAACAAGACCGTCTTTTACCTCCTTTTTTAATTTTTCTTAACTCAAACATCAAGTTTTATAACCTATCCGTAATTTATCGTAAGTTAATACATATAATATCGGGAGGAAATTCCTTGTAGAAACTGCAATTTATAGATAATCGAGGCACATGACAGTATATTCTCGCGCGGATTTTCTTGCAAATCGCGATTATAGCACTCGACAATTATACGTTACATGTGATAGTCGAGGGTGAGAGCAAGTAGAAAAGAAGTCTAATTACCCGGTCTCTGGTAGCTCCCTTACGCGCTTCTTTATCTTATCGTGTAATATACCGACAATGTTTACGATACGGTCGACTCTCTGCACGGAATAGCGTAGATGCCCGCGTAATTCGATCTTAACGCGTGCTCTCGTTATCACTTTTATCATTCGACAAGCACACCAGATGCATTGGAATCCGTAGTAAATGTAAACAGACCTACACTGTACATGCACATAGTGTAAAATCAAGCAAACATTGAAGTCAATGTTTTCGAAGGGTATGTTTTCATCATTATCTAGAGCCGAAGAGATAATACCGATTGATTAACGTTTATTTTGAAACTATAGATTATTCTTATCGCTTAATTTTTCTTGAAAATTAATTGGAAAGCTGCGTAGTTTAAATCAGAATACAAAAACATTAATTTTATTAAATCTCTCTCTCAGATTAAATTCAAATTTATAACATTTCATAAAATTCAATCATAATAAAAATGTTAAAAAATGATTCAATTAATGTTTTAAGAAACGCAGTTCACACAAAAAAATACAGTTAAAAAAATGGATTATTTTGAACATTATAATAACATTGAATAAGCCAAAAAAAATTTATATATAAAAATTATTTGTAATTTAAATGTTATCATAAATTATTTATTTATTTGATAAATAAAATTCGCTATTATATAAAATAAAAACTACCAAAAAAATAA
Source organism: Cephalotes varians (assembly GCA_037157785.1). Classification (NCBI taxonomy): domain Eukaryota; kingdom Metazoa; phylum Arthropoda; class Insecta; order Hymenoptera; family Formicidae; genus Cephalotes; species Cephalotes varians. The sequence goes on along the minus strand of JANQDE010000017.1, from coordinate 2,300,182 downwards.
AATGTTTCTTAAATACGATTTTTCACACAATTGAATTCTTTTTCATTGATTTCTATTCGAGAGAGATTGTCAAGATGCGAAATAACACTTCCTATCTACTCTATCTTAGAAAGAAGACGACCTCGAGAAAAGAAACGTTTGATCACTTTCCAGACGTTAAATGACAGCAGAAAGAGCACGTAAAAAAATACCGTACGATAACGGAACGTTCGGAGGATCAGTGCGAGAATCGAAGAATCGCCACACTCGCACGCCCGTGAAAAAAAAAGCAAACACCTCGTGACTGGTCAACAATCATAATTGATGTGTTCACATAATTTCATTTCTAACACGCGGCCTCGTTAGTATGCTCTCGTTCGCAAAACGGTAAAGCGTATATTTTACCAAGGACCACGCGAGATACGCGCACCTCCTGACGCGCGCGCGAGCGACGCATTCTCCCTAACAATGTTTGTTATAGCAGATGTACGTCGAGGAATGTGCGCATTATATCATTACGCACTATTACCCATTACATACCTCGTTACACCGTATATATCGTATATTATCCTAGATACGCCGGAGGAAAAAGTGAGGATTCTCTCTCTCTTTCTCTCTCTCGCTCTGTGTGCCACTGATGAGACCCTTGGACCATTACCATGCACGTCCGCGGCGCATCGTACGGGTGTGCGCACACGCGTTCGCAAACACCATACGTGCACACCGTATTCGCGCGCGTAATACTTGGCGCGGGCTATCTAATTGTATAGTAAATAACCTTCGTAAATTACGCATATAATGCTTAATGCCGTCGTACGGCCGCGCGCGGTATTGTGCAGCGTACCTATCGCGTTATGACATTCAATTGCGATGTGTCAGGCAATCACGGCCGCCTTACAGACTCCGACACTTTATGGCGCGCAGCGATATTGCACGCGGAGAAGCGTGGTCACCTGCCGGGAGAGAAAAATGGGGGGAAAAAAAAAAAGAAGGAAAGAATCGCCGGCGACGCTATGAATCGTCTCGATAAATCGAGTTAATTCGCGCGAGAATAACTCCGTATTAATGAACGTTACCGTCGCGATGGTGACGTGGATAGCGCGTAATTGTTTTACATTTATAACGCGTCGAACGAACGATGCTTTGACCGGCGACGGATAACTAACGAGGAAGATAAAGCCGTCGGGGATTTTTTTCACTTTACGCTAATGACCGCTCTATTCCGTGTTCTCCGTATATCCGGCGAGGAAAAAAAATCGCGCCTCTATCTCATAATTAGCGGCAACATAAAGTCGTACGTTTGATCGATACTTCCGGCGTATTATTTATTTATGAGAGAGACTGCAAATAACATAAAAAAAAAGAAAACAGAGGTGAGAGTATATCTTGATGCAAAATGGAAAGCATATAGTTACGGTACATTTAATTCTCGTATTATCCATTTTATTTCAAAGCATCCACTTTGAAACGAGAACTCGTCAAGCTTTTAAATGTTAATAAGGAAGATACACGCATCGCCCATGAAAAAAATTATACATTACATTATACGAGAGGGTGATGCACTATTTACCTCAAATGCTTTTCACGTGCGAGAAAATATTGCTTTCCAAAATGTAATTTTTTTTTAGCAAGATAGAAACCGATTCGTTTCGCCGACGAGTATTCGTTTACCTTGGATCCGACCTCCATGGCACACACAGTGAGCAGAGAGGACAATGTCTGGCTGGCCTGCACTTTCTCTATAGCCGGATAAACCCGGAACAATGTTATAACGGACTGAATCGCGCGCGATTGCGTAAGCCCACACGAAAACCTTTCTCGGTAACATTGACTTTTTCAAGTGTAATTGGTGCTCGTGCTCCGATTACTAATCACTATCGCCACGGTGAACGTGACACACATTCGATTTTAGCCGCGGCGCGAGTGATGATTCGAGTCACGCCTTCAATTTGAGTATTCAGAGTACATTGCCCGCGCGTCGAGAGAGTACAAAAAAGGCTTGTGTACCCGCATAAAGTTCAATAGCTCGCCTATTAAATGTATATACAGCAGAATAAACTACCAAAAAAATCATTTAAGAAATATCGTTGCGTATATCAACGTAGAATGCAAATGTAAAAAATATACCGTTACGACTATATATTTGACGATAAAAAAATTTTTTTTAAGCTACGCGGGGATATACAGGAAAACATCTAAAAAATAAACGACAAGACGAAGGCGTTCGCATCTCATTTTATAAATGTAAGAATGTAAATTTTTGTTTTAGAGCATTGAGATGCATCTCTCGGTGAACTTAATAATTTTCGAAACAGAGACTTTAGATAAAGATTCACTTTAGATAGCGGACTTCTTTATATATCAGAATGTGCGTGTGTACATTGAAGTTGTTTTATCTCGGAGTATTTAATGAAGAAGAAATTAACCTTGCCGTAATAAACACGTTATGCAAATTTAAATGGTTCAGAACGAAGGTTGAATTTCGAAAATATCGTACTGTCAAGCACAGAGATCGCACGTAAAAATAAGTCAACTAATAAAAATGTAAGTTTACGCGGCAGCAGAGTTTGCGATACAAAGTTCTGTATTTTAAATGTAATTGATTCTTATAAACGTTATTGTCATGTGTATCAAAATGAATCTGATAATATCAAAAAATAGCACAACGATTAATAACATATATGATTTCGAAACTCTGCTCCCACGCACATTTTTTTTCCATCATGATTTTTCATATCGATCGACATCATCTGGCATCGTGAAAAACGTTCGCACGATGACTGAAAAATCATTGAATGTAAAACTCTACGCAACTTACTTGATAAAACTAAATTATCCGATGGTCAGTGTCGGTTGGGTGTCGATGAACGAAGATTTTTGTGCGTGGCACGTAAACTAATTTTTGCTCTTTCCCCACTGGTAACAACTCCACACTGTGGCACTGTGTATTACCGTGTATCTGTATCTCGCGAGTACTCGGGGAGGAGAGACCGGGAGACCGGGATACATTGATCTCGGAAGGAGATTGCGCGAACGGAACGGAGACGACGGTATCGAGGCGAAGTGAAGAGAACAGAAAGAGGCGTAGGCCACGTAAAACAGGGAGAGAGAAAAGGAGAGAAAGAAATAGAGAGAGAGAGAGAGAGAGATAGAGAGAGTGACGGACGCGGAGAGTGGCCCTGCTCTGACACAGATCACTGACCAGCTTCACTTCGGAACTGACGCGATACTGACTCGCTGCCGCGCGACATAACCGGCTCCGCGGCGCTCGGTTGTTTTCGTTGACGTTCGGTCCAGCTCGTTCCCCACCATTCGAGTATCAGGTATACGGCGCGTGTGTTCGTATGGCAAAGGTATAACGTATATAGGGCCGTTGCGTGTCGTGCGTATGTACGTAGTACGTCAAGGTAACGTGTGTGCGTATGAAGGTATACGGATACGCCTACGCAATTTGGGCTGCAACGATAATGAAGAACTTGCTCGTGCTTTACGCGAGCGCGCCGATGCCACGTAGAACTTTTCCTTACGGGGCACCAAAAAATTATAAATTATGTATTATTCTTAGATGAAATAAAGTTAACCTTTTATTTTCGATTTAGCAAAGATTTCGATGGACACCTCAATTTTCTTTAAATTTTTCATGTTACACATTTTGGTACAATTATGTTACGTTGAACTCTCGTTTTGAAATTTATATTATTGCAAAATTCTCGAACATGTTTTTACATATTGATTTTGACATTTTCAATAAATTTGATATTTTAATAAATAATTTAAAAATATAGTAATATAGTTTTCTATGAATATAATAAGATACGAAGGAAATATCATGGCACAATTGATCATAAATACAATATATATCATATTTATACTTAATTTAAAAATTAAAACAAGTAGCTTTTACGTAATTTTTTTTACGTAAAGTGTAATACAACAGAGAAAATAAATTTTAAAACATGCACGTTGCTTATTGCATTGAATTTTATTCTGTTTCAAATAACTCGCGCTTAGCGCGATTCGCGTTGTTTCACGCAACGAGAAATTGGTAACTACCAGCACGAGATGTATGAATTTGATAATGATAAAGGGAGAGCGCATTATATTGCGCGCATTACGGAATTATACAGCATTACGGGCTGTTCCGACGTTAAGTACGATATTCAAGGATATAATAGAATGCGCAGGAACATAGGGGTCTACGCTAATGTCCGTAAAACTGCTACAATAAGGGTTGAATGCGCACAACAGGCAAAAATATGATGTATATAAAGTAATCTACCTTGTACTTCCCAATTTCACATCTTTCGATGATCTCGTCAGATATCGCTTAATAATTTTACAAATATTTTAAAATTATTCTTAAATAACTTTGCAACAAGTAAAAAATGTTAAAGTATTTTTAAATATTAAATAATATTAATCAATTTTGATTTAAATGCATACCAATACGTATTCTAATTAATCTTGATATAAATACACAGACGTTAAAATAAAATAAATTATTAACAATTAATAAAAATTAAATCTAATCGACTCATAGATTAAATCAATAAAAAATAAATATCAATGGACTAATGAACCACGCTGGGTGAAGAATATTATTATTTATAAGAATATACAATAAAGAATTATCGCAAACGTTTCGACTTTGTATATGGTCATTATCAGTGCGTCTTATGTTGTAATCTAAACAATAATTTAAAAGGTCAAAGGAATACTCGGAACGTTACGATAGTTTGTTTTTTTTCTGTATAATCGCTTCTAGAATGTTTTGATAAGTCATGTTTTTTGGAAGAAATCAAGTGTTCAATAAAAACTAATTCGTCAAAAATTTTGAAAAAGCGTAACATGTTGTGCAATGATTTTTAAATTCTGAGTAAAAAATAAATGAAACTTTTATATTATATAAAATATATTATAATTGAGATTAAAACCGACTTTGAAATAAACAAATATAAATATCAAAGAGGCTAAATGTCGGTCTTGCGATATAAACTGCGGCGGATCTTGCATTCTCAATTATAATTTGTGAATCGTTTTACATCTCCTGCTCATAAAATATATTATATAAATTATTAATTGATAAGGAGTATTATTTTACTGAAATACAAAGAAGACTGTTTTTGTTTCCACTTCTTTTAATTTCGTAATTTTTCAATGGGTTGCTGATGAAAATATTGACGGTAGATGTAGAAAGCACGGTTTACGCGAAGCGGCATGTCTCGAGGAATCGGGTCGAGCGATCCGCGCGGTCGTGAGATAATTATGGAAATGAATTTCGATCATTACGGAAGCGTAGATCTCGACTCTCGTACATGACCCGGCCTCGACAACGATGATCCCACCCAGCATCATTTTCCCCACAATTTTCGTGCCTACATGTAAACGGTAATCCAACGGTACGTTACGCGAAGCACGATGCAACGTAGCCGATCGTAGTCATCCCGAAGGCGAAGTGCCTGCGCCTTGCTTTTTACACCCACATTCAGACAGAAATTGAACTTCTGCGGTTGAGAAGGCAAACAAGTTCGTTTCCAAGTTCGCTCAGGTTCATGTTCCGCGTATATTTTTTCATCATCTAAACGTTATGGTTGGTAAAGTTTTCCTTAAATGCAGAGACTCTTGTAACAATACCGCGATTAATGACGGTACACTATTATTCATAATAGGCCTGGTTAGGTTTGAAGAAGCCATACCAGCGGTTTTGCGCGACGTCTTGAACGGGACGAGTTATCAGTCAAATATTAACGTTGGTACACAAGGCTCTTAACACTTGACTACTCCTTAAATTAGTTTCGCGACGGAGCTATTCAAAGATGTGAAAGGATCGTGGAGAGAGTCGCGAGAGCGTGAGGTGACGGAAGCCGGGAGAGTTTGTATAGACGTCTTTCGCGGCAGCTTTACGAGAAGAAAGGGGGAGCGAAAGCAACGGGAAGAATGAAAGGACGATGGGTGAGAAATTGGACAAGGACACGGGTGGACCACCGATTCCAATCCTGTGTGCGTTACCCTGCTCGCGCATGGCTCGTATTTAACGGCATTATGCTTGCGCCCGCGCGGTCACGATTCGTGCATAATTTATCTGAAAGCACGGTGAAAAATAGTTTTGACCTCAAGGGCCAGGCCGGGAGAGGCGTTCGTCCGCCACGCACTCGGTTGCTGTTACCGTCTGCATAGAAAGTGGCTGCCCTCGCCGCGTTACGTGCGAGGGTGCGCTGGACTGGTCCGATTGACTAAGGTCGCTGTTAGAACCGTTCCCGGTGTTAATGGGATTCTCTCGGTACTTACGAGCGACGAAGACGCGTATATTCACTTGATACGAACGTGTGATTTACAAACGTGTGATTCAAAGCCAAAACGTCTTGTACAATATGCGTTGAGCTGTTAAAGTCTAGATACAGTAATCGAAAGTTCAATGATAAAAGAAAGACAGAAATTTAATTATCATGAATATATCCAAGTTTTTATCGTCTGTAAAAAAAAAAACTTTTATCTATTGAATTTAAGAAGACGAAACGTTTCATTAATCAAATTATAGTTGTTTTTTATTCTGTATTTCACTTATCTTATATAAAAAAATATTTAAAAATAAATAATAATTTTCACAATTTGGTTACTTGTATGCGTGTATTGCGTGTATCCAAATCTTTAAGATGTAACATTATAGTTTTAAATGGTTCCGCGTAATCCAGCAGTATCCGCGTATCCTCGATAGAATCTTTTCAAGCCGTGTTATCACCTGCCATAGGAACTTGGCACCGCTCGCTTCAATGGCTTCTTAGCGCTATACAACACTACGGAGAAACCTGTTTATCATGTATCTCGCTCTTCGGGATATATTAACAGCATTCTGTCGCTCACGTGCAATGTCTAGTACCCAAAGGAAACCATGTTTCTTGCTCTCTTTCGCTTGCGTTGCGTCGACAATGAAACTTCCTGTCCCATCGTATAAAATATACAGCCTGCCTTGAACTTATCGCGAAAAATCTGAACAATGCGCGCAACAAGCGTGTCATCGTATATCATCCACTTCTTTAATTAGCGACATTTAAAAACGCGACAACAAAATATTTTCTGGACATTCATTTACGACTATGCCATGAGATTTTCCTTGTATCTCTATCTTCAGAAAACTCAACTCCTATCTTTTCAAATCGTTAATTAAAATCAAGCTCTCCACCCAAATTGTTCAACTAAAAGATATAAAAACGTGTTTAAAAAGCTTCAGTAATGCAAATGAAAAATGCGTTTATCAATAATTTTTGGCATAAAATTGCATGTCTCAAAGTCTCATGTTTCGAGCATGCTGTTAGAGAATCATAAGTCTCGCCAATAATATATTAGTGTAGATACACGTGTAAACCGGTGCATAATGTTTAGATTAGTAGCATCCTAGCAAGCATCGACATTGCCATATATTCGCTGACACTCTCGCTGCTCGTTCATAGCGGTAGCCGATATCCAGTCATTTTAACCGTAAGATATACGAAGTTTACCCGGAGGTCGAAGTATGCGCGCATTCGAGCCGTGGATGAATACCTACACGATGTTCCATCGATTCGCCGATAGTTTTCGGAAAGAGAAGAAGAAGTGTGCGAACGAATGATAAATGACCGTCACTTTGCGCGCTTGAACGAACTTAATTTCGCATCAATGATTCGTCACGGCATGCATTTCTATCAGTGCGATTTACTGCGATGACACACAACGACCGTGCTCTGGCTAGTATAAATTTCGGATATTTATTTATGCAAACTTTTGCTCAAACAAAGTTCGTGACATGATCCATTTGTCAACTATTTCATACTATGATCAGAATTTCAACAACGCCCACTGGCTTCAACCATAATTTAGCAGAATTTAGAAAAAAAAGGAATTTGCCGATGGAATTTATCAAACTTCGCTTGCGCATTTGCGAAAAGTTATATCGGTGTATCGTCGTCTTATGAATTCCATAAATTCCTTCTGCTCTTCCTGTCAAAGACATCAAGCGGTTACTATTCTTGGCGCGCTTATTACTACTAATTACAGGCTTCGAAACAGAAATCACGCTCCGGAAGCTCTCGGCGCTCCCGTTCTCTCCGCATTTAATATTCTTTGGAAGCGCGTAAATATAATCGAGTCATCGATTCATGGAAGAGCATATTCTCCGTCGACTTATCAAGCATCGTCGAAAATTAAATTTCCTGCGTGACGCGCAGATCGAGAAAAAAAAGAAGCAGATCTCATGGAAAGAAAGCATCTCGAACAGGACGGAGCGACATAGCCCGTGTCACGTTTTCACGTAGCACGACGATCGCTCGTAATTCTGCGGAAGACGTACCGCCTCCTCCGTGACGTAAGACCGGTTACACAGGCGGACACGAAAAAGATGCGATCGTGTAACGGAGAGTACGATGAGTCTGCGGACGCACATTTTTCCCCGCAACACGGCCGTTCTCTGGTAGCCTCGGAAACGAAATGGGAGCACGTACGTGTCGATAATAATTATTTCTTGTTACTTGATCACGACCGGAGGTGATTACGTTGACGTTGCAGAAGCGCATCTTCCTTAGAACCCATTCGTTATAATTATACGTGTATTATCTGTTATACAGATCTTAGTTAAAGTCAAAACAAAACATAAAAGCTTTCAGCTAAATCATTTTACGACCTTAGATTTAAATTTCAAATTAATTGATTTAAAAACTATCAAATTTATAGTTTGATAGTTCCAGTAGTTATTAAAAAAAAAAAGTATAAACAACAATAACAGGTAAAAGTGTAAACAAAAGTATTGCGTTTGAAATGCGATCGATCATCCTTGGCTTCGGCGCGAGTGTGTTCGCTTCATTTCTACGATTGCGTGTCGATGGTCCGACGCGTTTTAAAAATGAGAATCGAAAGAAAGCGTGTTACGCGTAGCGTGACTATAAAGCTAATGATTCCTACGGCTATGCGAGTCACTAATTATCAGACAGATTGATGGATCGCGCCGACTATCAAGGCGATGGCGGCGGCGGCGAATGGCACAGACGAATCCGCTGTGTCTCTCTCTCTGTGCTGACGTAGATATTAGAATCGAATGAAATACCGATCGTTAAAGGTAGAGGCGTTTATTTCAGTTCAGCTTTTCAATTTATATCAGGAGTCCCTCGATAATATGGCGCGGCACCTTTCGCTGTTTGTTGCGCGAACGATGAAATGAAGTTGGCTATGCGCGGGGCATACAGATTTATTTAATTAAGTACGCTTAAGTGCCTCGTAAAAACCCGCTTTCCTCAGCTCGACGGATTTTTCTCGCGTCTTATATAGCTTCGGACGACGTAAACGTAGCTCCTGTCCCTTTATCGCTCGCGATAAGAAAAAGGACGAACCTTTCTAGTTGAACAGGAATTATTTTCGCGGCTGCACAAAACGCGAGACTTGCGTCTATCGCATCATGCGCGATGAAGAATACGAGTTCTGAGTAAAATAAACACAATCTCGCGCACGAGAGATGAGCAACTTCGACGCGGTGAGCAATGAAAGTTCAATCACAGTTAATTACAGATGATCGCGAGAGCGAAATGTTCCTTCCTGCGTTCAGATCGTTTATTGGGAAGTGACGGCAATGACGGATTCGCGTTACGACCTCGCGGATCTTTAATTACCGTGCACGATATTAGCTATCGTGGACATGAATCATTGCTATCAATGAAATAGAACAGGCGCGCCTTTAAATGAGCTGCTGAAAAATTGTAAGAATGTTAATAACTTCTCGCTGTTATATATACTTAATATATACTTAACCACGTGCGCGCCTTATAAAGGTGGAATTAGTTCCTAATCGAAGTGTTTGTGTTAAACATACGCGCGGGATCGTCAACGTCAAAATTTCAATGTTAGATTAATTAGCAACGATAGATACTTCACATAATATTAGAATGTTTTTGCGCGTCAAAAAGAACTAGACGATTTAATTACTCGTGAATATGTGTCACCGATCAAATAAAAAATTACATTTTGTACAAAAAGTAGCTGATAAAAAAACGCGCTAATTTATAAAAGATTATTTTACATATTCAAAATTGAAAAAGTTTCTACAAAATTAAATTATTTATGTATTCAAAATGGAATTATTTTTTATTATGCATGCTAATTGCATGTACGTCAATTTTGTAGTAATTATTATTAATTATTATTTACAGCACTCTATACAATACTTTACACAATTTCCTAATTTTTCAGTAATATATATCTGCGTATATATATATATGAGTAAACAGTAAGTATTTTTTTTTTACAAATTTTTTGCATCTTCTAGATATTGAGTTGCTAATTTAAAAAATTTTTGATTCTTCTGTAATATTGTCTTGATTTAAATAACAAATGTTGTTTTTTATACGCATTATCGTGCAGATAGAGAGAAAATAGAAACACGACGACAAAGCAATGCGAGTTCCCCGTGGGAAAGGCCGTTCAAGCGGCAAAGAATCTTAACGGGCGCGGATTATATCCGAAGAAAGACGTTGTTAGTAACAATTAAAGCGCGTATATACGGACGTGGTTTATAACTGAATATCGTCGGACTTTATAGATCTTGGGAGTACAGTCCGCGATCTTTCGTAAGAAATTCGCTTGGGGCACTATTGCCTCGTTTACGCAGTTAATAATTAGAGACTATGTGACAATTGTCTCTAAGACTTTTAAGCTAAACTTAAACGTTTAAATACTTTTTGATTTAATTACTCGTCCCGATATTTTTCTCGCCCCATGTTTAAGTTGAATTTCTATTGCAATGGATATATATACTTAAAGGCAATTAGAAAAAATAAAAAAACGAATTTTTTAGAGATTAAAAAGTAGACCGGAAATATTTACAATAAAAATTTTCACTTTAAATTAACTTTGCTTTAAATTATTTTCTTCTCACTGTCTTGACTAAATGTTTTAATACACAGTTAATAAA
>JANQDE010000017.1:2186952-2289123 GCA_037157785.1 Cephalotes varians | reverse complement strand
TATTTAAATATGATAAACTATTAATTCATAACGCAATTAGGATATTGTAGATTGCCAATTAAGGTATTGTAAATTCTAAAAACTCTATCCATCACAAAAAATAATTTTCCGCATTAAATCCAAGCAAAAGAAATTCCAGAAACGAACACTTAATTACCCACAATACTGAACGAATTTCGAAAGTTAACTCGCATTAAAATCACGAAATCACGTCACGAGTTTGCTACACCACGGTATATAAAAACACGAGATGGATTGCATTTTATTGCATAAAGCTTTAAATATAAAATTTGCTTCGAATATATAATTGCAGTTGACTATCATAATTTGTATCAAATAGTAAACTTTTTTATTAGACATGTGTCTAAGATTTTTTCATTGGACGAGCTTCTAAATAAAATTTTTCAGAACCCTTAAAGAGTTAAAATCCGCCATGGATTACAATTTATTCGCCTATTATTTTTCTCGGCACTGATTATTACCGATACTGGTTATTTTTATGCAATATTTATTTTCAGTCATATAAAATAGTGACTTAAATATGATAAAACATAACTGTCAAGCGTGTGCGTCATTGAGATATTCGAATTTGAGACATTAATAATTAATACTTGCGATAATAAAAGACTTTACACGCACTTTTTAACAATTAGAGACTTATTAAGAGCGGCGAGAAGGATAAAGTATCGCCGGTTAAATTTCATATTGGTGCATTTAGTGCGACAATGCAGAACATAAACATTTTGGGGTACGTGGCGTCATCTGAACGGAGCGCGTTAGTACTTGAGTAGTGGAAATCTAACATGGATTCTCAATCGATAAATTTTCCTGTCCAATAATTATGTTAATCTTTTGTCAGCAATGTAGCATTTTGCACCTTCCAACAACTTAAGTCCGCGGAATTCAGAACAAATTTTTTTTATTATTCCAGACTGTACAAAACTCTGATAAAATTCTTATATACTCGTGAAAGCTTTAAAAACGAGTTTCTGCAATAATAAATCGAATTGTATTTTAACAGATTTAAATCGGAGTAAGAAAATTCACTCGAAAATTCAATCGAAAAATTGATTGCACCTTTAAAGTCTGTTTTATCAATAAAGAAATAATAAATAAAGAATAAAAGTAATATAAAGTTTCACGATTTAATTAATGTTTAAATTAAAACAGCTTATATCAAATAGACAAAAGGCTTTGCCAGTACTGAAAATCTATAGTTTACATTACGTATATTACAAATCTAGATGTACAATATTTTATATTTAATTGTTAATTACAAAAATGATGAGATATACGTGATGAAAATTCGCGTTATTGAATTGCGAAATAACGGAATATTTCTTTCTATATATTCTAAAAATATATTGACGCGTTTGTGTTTTGCATCTTGACATAAAAATCATAGCTTTCACATTGCTCGGAAGCATAAGATAAGGGACATAATTCTGAATAATAAACGCAGAAATATTGGATTTCACGTTTTTCATCGAATTCCATGTTAACCGCGTGAAAACCGTACCAAGAAAGAATAATCGCGACAACCGCAAATATAAAGCGTTACGTTATAACAATCTTCTTTTGTGCGTGACTACGTGGCGACGTCTACGCACGCTTCATACGGATAACGCGGGCAAAAACTCGCGTGCGGCATAGACTGCAATATTTTCGCACTTGTCACGTCGAGAGATCGTAAAAGCTGAAATTGTCTGCGCTCTTGCGTGAATAACCGCAGAACAGAGCAACCGCAATATATTGTCCTTTGGTCAGCCAAGTTATTTCGTTCTAAGACAGCTTCTAACAACCCTTGCAGATGCGATTTAAACGTGATTGTTCGCAGAGGTGGATTCGCCAGACGAGTTTAACAAATGCAGATAGAATCGTTTTATTTTCAATTGTATGTGGTCTATAATGCAAAATTTGCAAACGCTTGAATTTCGAAAATCTCGATACAATATATTTCTTGAGAACAATTAATAAATTTTTATAAATTTTAAACCAATTTTCGAAATAGATATAAAGCTTTTAAGTTTTTATCGATGGAATTCATCATGCTTTAGAATCAATCGTCGATATTGATTGACGATTACGTAATGATTGCACGATATTTAATGCGTCACGATGTACACGAAAGACACTCGCGAGTAATTTTTAAATATATGGAAGTTTCGTTATTAATTAATGCTGTAACAATTACAACAACTATAAATATAGACAAACTTGTTTGCTACGCTGTGTCTTGATCTCAACAAAACGACCCTATTAAACGACATGATTTTTTTTTAATTACACACACACTAAATTAAATGATAATTAATGAAGAAATTAATTGAGCAATATTTTTAATGGATTCAAGAACTATGTAAATTCAACATAAATTTACGATACACGCGATATCTCATCATATTGAATATTGCTTCGAGAAATTTAGTCATGAGTTAACTCATTGTCAGTCACCTTTATAAGAGATCAAAACAAATTTAAACATTAGTATATTAATATAAATAACAGTTGCTGTCAAAATTCCTAGTAGAACACACACGATAAGACGATCACTAAATTTTTGCCGTCCCGAAGCACTGGATAGTTCAATTAGTACGTATTTCCATGTAATAAAAAATATGTAATAGCAAAGTTTTTAATATTACATATAATTAAGTAATTGTACGTTCAAAAATGTTCATCACGATAGCATATTATATCTCTCTCAAAAATCTATGTCAATGTATATAATACAGCAAATAGACATTTGTTGAAGTTACGATATTAACTTGACTATCTTTCTAGAGAAACTTAATTACTCCGACAAAAATATATATACTGATATACTGTTACTTTTCTTAACTTTCTATTATTATTATTAAATATATTTCTCAACCTCGTCAAGCTTTACTCAAAAGATTATTAAATTATTACTTAAGATTTATATATGTTCATATAAATCTTAAAAATACAATATGGTAGAATACAATATGGTTCATATAAAGCTTAAAAATACAATATGGTAGAAAATGATCAATTTTTTGAAAGATATGTATATCATATGTATATTAAATCAACTATGTTATAATAATATTATTGTAGAATAGAAACGAAAAAATTGTTTGTATAATTACTCTAAAGTTATTGTTAGATTTTCGCGTAATAAAAAATCAAATATGTATATGTTTTAGTCGGTTGAAGATGGGAAATATTAGCAGCATGGAAAGATATCCTCAAAATGCCGCACTGTTTACATGTCCATTTTGTAAACAGAAAATGGCATGCTACGTTGTAATGTAAGTTATTTGTACAAGTATCAAAGAGTCGCAAAAAATTACCCAAATATTTATTGAAGTCGAAAGAAACACGATTAATTGACCGAATTCAATTTGTGCATTATATTCGTCTGTTTCAAATATTTTCAGCAATCGCCAAAGGAATATCGGGGGAATTAAGTGTAACAAGTGCATACGTTGCACTTACATTAACATTAATTCTTCGATGACACCGTTGCAAGTTTTTATGATATGCGAAGAAAAAGTAATCTCAATGCGCTGCTAACATGAAAGAGAATAATATGGGAATAAACAATATTGGTGTTTCCAAGAAAGTTTTACCCATTTTATAATTTGTGCTAGTTTAATGTATGATAATTTAATATTTCAATGTATATTTTTTTATTCGCAAATTGTCTACGCAATACTTTTCTCGATTTTTATCTCCTGTATTTATTTTTATTTGCTAATAACTTAAAGTCATAACTTGAATATGATTTATATTTCAATGTAGGTATTTCATTCTATAACGATTACTGATATCGAAATCGCGATATTGACATGTAATATCGGTAAATAAAAAAGGTCCCTCATCACTACCACCGATTCTAATTGACGATCTTCTTTTCCTTGAACGCATATTTTTTATATTTTAATTTAATATTTTTTATACAATTATTTTGTAACACAATATAATTTCTTTTTTTTTTTAAATTTTCTGTATAATATAATTGAAGTTGTAACAACCTAACATAAAATCTTTTTCTTATATCTTTTGTTTGTGAAAAATGAAACTATAAAAAATAATTCTTCATAAAGAAATCTAAATACATAAAAGTATTAAAAAATCATATTTAAAAAATCATTAGTTCATACGTTATAATTATTATTTTACTTTTTCTTTCTTTAATTTAGTAAAATATTTATTATGACAAGCTAAATTGATCAATGTAACAAAATTTCGTAAATTTAATCTGTTATGCACTTCGTACTAATGTAAATTTGCGAAATAAAATTCTGAAACTATTTCGTCAAAAAATATTTTGTTATATAATTTATTTTATTTAAAACTCTAAATTCTAAAATAGATTATATTAAAATATAATTTATACAAAATACGGAGATGCATTAACATAGTTCGACGAATAATATTGAGCTCTATTTTGCGAGCTCCGTGCGTGCGAAATATTTGCTGTGCGAGTATTTTCTCAAGCACAGTCGCACAATATATCGATAAAGGCACCAAGATTAAATATTTGCCGTAATTTAGCCCAACCATTTTAAGGCAACGGATTTACGAGATGTAACATCTTTGTACAGTAATTTATTATCATTATTCGCCATACTGAAATACATTTCTCTTGCTCTTTATTTGACATAGTTAATCGTAGATTCGTTGCCTCAATAAAAAAATTTCAGACTCACCGATCCGATGCGCAACGGGCGGAGGTATCTGCCACGAAGCTGCGATGATACTGTAACACATAAATATAAAATTCAAGTTAAAACAGTGTTTAAAATAATCAACTTTTCAAAAGATAATTCTTATACGTTTCAAACTTTTTATTCTTTTAATTAGATATTTATTAATATAATTCTAATATCTATTTTTTTGAAATACATAAAAATCTTTTTACAACTTTTTTTCTAATTATTCTTTTTAAAACGGTGCCCCCAAATAAAAATAAAAAAATATATTAATTTTATACAAGAAATCAAACTCACCCCAAAGTTGCTCCGCCGGTGCCCGATGCTTTTCTTAAGCCTCCTTAATTCCATTTTGATCTTCGAATGAATGTTGCGAAATACGCGTACCGTATCACGATAATCAAATGCAAGTTTCGCTTATCATTTATACGAATCGTAACGCCACTCGTTCCAGAGTCGGTCTCGCGTCCATCACGTTCTGCAAATAAGATATAAATGCAATTAATATGGCGGCTTCGTTTTCCGCGCGATCAACGCGACTAATGCGACGCGGCGGAGCGCCGCGCGGTTCGTAGGCGCTGTACATCTTGTTCTTCGATCGAACGAGTATTGCCGAATACGCGTTCGAACGAATTATCGATATATACATGCCGTTACGATAGTTAAATATAAGATTAACGCAAGACTTTCGCTTACCGATTTTCAATTGCGACGCCACTCGTTCGAGGGCCGATCCGTTCCGTGTCCAGCGCCTTCTGCGAATAAAAGATGAATGCAGTTAAGATGGAGTTTCGTTTCGCGCGCGGTCAACTTCACGCGACTAATGCGACGCGGCGGAGCGCCGCACGGTTCGTCGGCGCTATACATCTTGTTCTTCGATCGAACGAGTATTGCCGAATACGCGTTCGAACGAATTATCGATATGTACATGCCGTTACGATAGTTAAATATAAGATTAATGCAAGACTTTCGCTTACCGATTTTCAATTGCGACGCCACTCGTCAGGGCCGATCCGTTCCGTGTCCGGCGCGCTCTGCAAATGAGACGTAGTGGGGGGAGGGAGGCTTCGTTTCCGGCGCGGTCTACTTTACGCGCCAAAAGCGACGCGGAGGCGCGGTGTTGCGCGTCCCACCTTGGCGTCATAAATAAAGAATTAATATAAATTTCAATCGCCATTTGATTGAGCCGCGACGTCACTCGTCCCAAAGTCGATCTATCCCTTGTCCACCATGTTCTGTAAATAAAACGCGAATATAGTTAAGGTGGGACTCGTTTCTCGCACGGTCTTTACGCGCCGAAAGCGACGCGGAGGCGCGGCGTTGCGCGTCCCTTTTGGCGTCATAAGTACAGAATTAATATAAATCTTGATTAGCAATATTATTCATTTCAGAGTTGACTTGTCCCATATCTTACGTTCTGTAAATGATATGTAAACGCAATTAAGTTGGCGAAAGAATTTCGCAACTTTATATGAAGACGCGACTCTATTCAACCTTTATTTTTGCGTTTATATGCTTCTCGCATTTTAATAAATGCTATACGTTTGCCCTATATCGTTATGTTTACGTCGTCCTTAATCAGATTTAATAACATTCGTAGTTACAAAACTGGCCAAACACAGCTATTCCTCTGACGAATGGAATGACTGCGATTGGAACCGTAAAACTAGGATGTTAGAAGATTAAAGGTGATATAGTCTAAAGCGTACTTCGCATTACAATGCAAATTAAATAGGCAAATTGAAATTGTAGGTAGATATCCGCAATACTTGCAATATTCGAAAATATAATCATCGCTTTGTTCGCGCCGAATGAATCTTGAGAAATACATTATGGACATAGCACAGAACAGAACAATGTACGTCCCAGCAAACGAAAATGGATTGAAATAGACAGAAGTGGATTCGTTTCATTCGTGTCAAATCCAGATTCTGATCTTTTGAATCCATTTCTATCCAATTAATGTTTCCGATTTTTTAAAAATCCATTTTAATCCATATGAAAGGATGAAAATAGAGCAATTCTTATTATTTTCAATTAAAAAAAAATATGCAGATCATTAATTCATTTTAATCTACTATGCGGGATTAAAACAAAATAATTTCTATATTTTAAGTTTCCAAAAAAAAGTTACTCGGGGTCATACAATTCATTTTAATCCATGACATAAGATTGAAATGATGTAAATGCTATTTTTTCAATCTATATTTTGATCAAATGAATTAAAATGGATTAAAATTTTCAATTCATTTCAATTCATTTTCGTTTACTGGGGTAACATCGAATAAAATCAAAGATCGTGTATGCGTTACTACATAAGTAGACCACTCGTGACTGCACAAGTTTAACGTTTTATATACGTAGAAGCATCTGTAAACGATTTCATCTAATTGTAAAATGCGGGTTGACGCGTCTTCAGGTTTCTCTCTAATCGTTGCATCGAAAGACATAGGAGTACATTCCATTTCATGCGTAATGCGCATGATGCATTATTTATCTTTATGATGATCATTATTTATATCATTAAATATTAAAGTAAGGATAAATGATACATTGGCTGGATTCCGCAAAACGCATATGCGCGCATTTGTCTATAGTTCACGCCATGTATTCTGTAACAAAATGCACGCATATGCGCTTTACGGAATCCAGCCATTATGCGCATCATGCATAAAAAAAGAGTGCATCCTAGTAAAGCATAGTTTTTGTATTGGCCACACTGCGACATTAAAGTCTGTTGCGCGAGTCACCGAGTCCACTGCCACGCTTCCGGTCGATCCTTCAGACGAGCAACATGGCGGATCAGGTAAGCGCTCGACGCCACTGTATTAACAAATAGATTTTCTCGCTCGTCGCAGCGTTGATCTTTGAAAACGCGCTCTCGCGATGATCAGTGTTGGATTACAAACGCGCGTGAAAACCAAGATCTTGTGAATCGTAACGCGTTTGTGTGGTTAGGATTTGTCGGTGTAGCACGTGGTTAGATTGCCCTCGTGCGCAGAGATCCGGACACGGAGGAGCTTCTCTGCAGAAATGACACGTAATCCGTGTAATTTCGTTTGTTGTAGAGCGAACGCGCGTTCCAGAAGCAGCCTACGATCTTTCTTAACCGCAAGAAAGGTCTGGGCCCGAAGCGCAGAAAGCCCATGAGGTATAGCCGCAACGTCGGGCTCGGTTTCAAGACGCCTCGCGAAGTAAGTACGCATCTGTCTTCTAATGTCTCTGATATTCACTGATGTTCTGATACGATTTGTTTTGTATGATAATCTTAATGAGAACGAACGAATTTACGCACATGATAACTTGACAAAGTATACATCGAGACTAAAATTATCTAATATATAAAGATTGTGAAATATTATTTGACTAGAATAGTAATTTATTATTGGGACAAGACGTGTCGAATTAGAGTTAATTACTAAAGATTGATTAGTTTATTATATCATTTTATAATGCTTTATTTTTAGTATATTATTATTATATTTTTAGTATATTACTGTTTAGGAATATAATTAAAATATTAAATGATGATAAACACGATGGTCTTCTGAAGATGCTGAAGAATATTTTATATTTTTACTGAATGTTTTTACATTTATTTGTTATTAGTAGAAGGTACATAAGATGTCTCATATATTTTGTTTTAATCTTTGCAGGCTCTCGAGGGAACTTATATCGATAAGAAGTGTCCCTTCACAGGCAATGTATCGATTAGAGGACGTATCCTTACTGGCGTTGTACAGAAGATGAAGATGCAACGTACTATAGTTATTCGCAGGGATTATTTGCATTATATTAGAAAGTATAACCGTTTTGAGAAGCGTCATCGTAATATGAGTGTCCATCTTAGTCCTTGCTTCAGGTATGCAGGCAATAAAATAATTTTATTTTATTGTATAAATATTACAAATTTTTTTAATTCTTATTTTTATGATGATAATTTATCACGATGGTCTACTGATTGATAAATGTTTTGATGATTTTCTATATCTCTGAGTTATAAAATAATATTTAAAAAAGGATCGGCAATTAGTTTATCAATAATATTCATGAATTTTACGTTGTATTCCAGGGATGTAGAAATTGGTGATGTAGTCACCATTGGAGAATGCAGACCTTTGAGCAAGACAGTAAGATTTAATGTATTGAAGGTTTCTAAAGGAACAGGTTCAAAGAAAAGCTTCAAGAAGTTCTAAACATCTATCTTTCCTATAATGGTTTGTAATTTGTATATTATTATTACTTTACAAATGTAATTATATTAAAATTTAACTCAAATGATGACAACATGACGGTCTTCTGAAGATATATTGACGAACATTATATTTTCTCACACTGAATATTTTTTTGTTTAAATTTTTAAAATGAACGCAAAATTATAACATACTTTATGTATTTTTGTTTTAATTATTACAGAATCATTTTTGGCAGATTTCAAGAAATGATGTAAGGAAAAAATTGCAAAACAACCAAATGTTATACAACCTTGTATTGTAATTCTCATATTCGAAAAATCTGGCAAAATCTCATAAAAATAAAATTTCTATAAAAATATTGGAGTTTTATTCAAGTTTTTAATAATAATTCCAAGCACAATACAAGCTTAAAATGTATCTTGATATGTTTCACAGCATATATTTTTTCATATATCATTCAATACACATTAATTAAACAGTTTTTAGAAAATAATCTGCATATGTGATGAAAAATATACTACATAAGTTCTAAGAGATTCAATGATATTACGAAAATTAATTTTTACAATTATACGCATATTACAAATGATTAAGAATTAAATAACGTGTCACTCAGTTTTAAAAAATATATTTCAGCAATTTTCAACAAGTATTAATATATAAAAATAATTTACATGTAATTCTGCATATATTATTGTCGTAAAGATATTTAATTTTTAGAAAGAAGACTTAATATATTTATGTTAAGATCGATAGTAAAAATATTGCGTAACAAATTAATATTCCATATAATTATATAATACATAATTGAATTAATCTGCAATATTAAATAATTTAAATATTTCCAATCATACACACAAAAAGTATGACAGATTTAGTTAGATCAACAATAGAGAGTTTAAGTTATAAAGGCACCAATGTTTATCTAGGTACCTCCTACATTTTTTCAATGTTTTCCATATTATTTTCTATTAATGTTATCAAATCATATTTTATTAAATCAATTTTGCTAATAATTTATCACAATTATGTTTTGGTATAGTGTAAGTTAATAACTTTTCTATATGAAAAATAATATAATTCTAATATATTTTATTATTAAAATATATTAGAATTTATTATCAATTTCATTAATTATAATTATAGCTTAATAAAAAGATCTCACTCAATACAGAAGACAGCTCTGAAATTTTTAACTGTTAAGATACAAAAACAGGATAAGAAAATATATTCTTGATATAGAAAAAAAGATAAATATATAATTATACGAATTCGTAGCTTCAACTGGTAATAAAATGTTGACAAATGTTTTTTTTTAGATTTAATGCATAAAAAAATAATTACATCTCTTATAATTAAAAAATCATGGAAATTAAGTTTTTTATTCAACTGAGAAATTATGTATATCTATATGAAAAATATATATTCTTATCCTAGGATTTTCTATCCTAATATATATCTTTATATGAAATATCAGTTACTTACAGTCACATTTGTTTTAACTGAATATTCCGCTATATAAAGTATATATATAATGGGCCCTGCAAAACTTAATAGTAATGAGAACACGAGCAGTTGCGTCCAGGACAGTCCCCAATTATCGCCGGAACATTTGAACATATCTGTTTCACAGGTTTCAACTGTTTCTGTATTTTCGGCATCAAGTAACGTATCATGCTCCGTGTGAGAAATTTCAGGAGTATTGGCACTGTTGTAGGACGATAGAGGCTCGCATACTGAATTTAGTATGATTGTATTGATTTCCGTGTTCGACGACTCCGTGCTCGTCGATGTGGCGCCTAAGTCTATTAATTGCTCTTCCGTTCTTGCAGGTGCTTCTTCTTGACGTTGCTCGAACGTGGCAATAGCGTTATTGCCTTGACTTTCAGACGACGCCTCGGTTAAAATAGAGAATGGTTGTACAGGAACCTTAATATAAGGCTTAGCATATATTTCATTCTCTTTGTCGATTTTATTAATTCGTTTCAATTCAGATATCTAAAATTATGCGATGCATATTATAAATAAAAGCAAGCATAAAGATATGAATGCATATCTTTATGCCATATACATGTCAAGTTTTTCCTACTCACTGTACATCTGTATCGAAGAGCCAGTGCCTGCAAAGTATCCTCAGGTTTTATTTGCACGTTGATCACCTGAATTTTTCGACGTAACGACGTGGGTTGTTTGATAGTCTGCAAAGAGATGTTATCCTCATCTGCGCTACCTTCATCATCCGAGTGTAAGAACACATAATGTGGGGAACTTTCTCTTCCACGCAGATGGATTATCTGCCTGAGAGTTTATTTATTATTAAAAATAGCTTTCCATTTATGTCATACTTGACTCATGCTTCTACATTTGTTATAAAAAAGACATTTTTTGTCTAAAGGGCTATTGGTATAATTGACAAACTTATTATATCTGCAAATTTATTTTACATGTAATATTTGTTCGTGATTTTATGTTGCAAGAAAATTATATAAATAATGATATACGTTAAAACTGTAATTGGACAAATAACCTCGAAAATTACCTAACACCTTTCTGTTCCTCGAACATCGAATTCACTAATTTTTGCGGCATAATTCGATCGTGAAAAATTTCACCCTTCCAGCGTTTATTCGCGTAAACATGTGAATATTTAGGAAGTATGCTGTTACAGTTGACAGATGGACGTGTGTTTACGAGGCATAAAGGAAGGCAAGAGGCAGAAGAGGCTATCGTATCGAATCGAGTTAAATTAGGTTAGGTTTTACTGGAGACACGGCGGACGCGCGACGCGTCTTCGGCGATCGTGGAATTCGGGTGTCATGCAAGATGATGCAATTTGCGGAAGAGGGTGAAACACTGAAAGATAAATCCCGATGCGCGAACATTCGCGCTGATCTCAAAATATGTTTGCTTCAAAGCGATTGTTGTAAAATCGTGAGTGCGAAACCGCCATAACCTATAATGCCGCTATAACCTAGCGGCGTATTTTCTTGCATTCGTTACGCTGGAGTCTTGAGAAAAATAATACGGCTTATCTTTTTAGTTTTTCTATTTTTTTGTTATAAATCTTTTATATTTTCAAGTAAATATAGATGTAGCTTCGATATAGCTATATCAATATAGCTCCTAGGTTTTTCGATTTCCAAATTAAAAAAACATTTGTATAGAAGCATATTTTTCTCCCTCTTTCTTATTTAAAGGAACGTTTTTTTTGACAGTACAAGCGTACTCCCAGAGAATGCCTCAAATTACGGGATGGCACAGTTCCTGATGAATGTTTTGCCTTGCGCAACACGTTCTTTGAGTGTAAGCATTCTATAGTAAGTATAAATGGATTTGCATATTAATTTCTGTTAGGGAAAGATGTATCTTTTCTTGAGAGAATCGTAGCGTATAGAATATATATGTTAATATAGTTTATCTTTTTTACCTTCTGTCACAGATTGATGGTAGACGACGGTTTAGGGGTCCTAAAGGATATTAAATGTTAAAATAAATATTTTATGTATGTAATATAATTACAATATAATTTATATATTAATATAATATTTTATCTCTTTTTTTATTGGAAATTGTCTTGTGAAATATATGTATATATTAAATACAAAAAGAACTTAGAGGAAAGTATAAGTGTATTTTATTGTTAAGGAAGAGAAAATAAACGTTATATAATGTTAGAAGTAATTTATTGTTATTCGTTGTACATAATTTAATAAATCTATTATATTTGCGAGGTAACAATGCATCATACAATTCATCACATTTACTTATGTATCCAAAGAAATTCTTATTCTCTTGATAATCTGTTGCCAAGCTTAATTGAGAAATATGAAGCTTTGTATGATTGTTACTTTGAAGAGGTATACTCTCTATACAGAGCAAAAGTTCTTTTTGTAGGCAAAGATTTCTCTTGAAGAAAAGCGATCAGTTTTAACCCTTTCAGTACTCCTTCTCAAATTAAGTTTTTATTAATTTTATAAGAAACCTATATTAATTTTTCCATATAATTTTTTTTAATTTCATAAACAAAACTGCATATTTATAATTAATAAAAATGACAAAAATATTTTTAAATAAGTTAAATTTAAATTATTAAAATCCAAATCCAATTTTTTACTAAAAGGATTGATGCAGTGTCCAGTCTTCTTTAAAATAATATCACATTGAAATTTCCTTACATACGTGCAAAATACCACACATGTGAAAATTGAAATTTATATTTTAAATATAATTTCGAGTATAATTGTACAATGGTGAGAAAAGAGAATGCAATAGCCAAATATTTTATTGACGCATTTTAATTACAATAAACCGGTTTTTTTTATAATACACAATATAGACTGGACAATGTCGGCCGATTGTAGCATTTATCGTATTTTATCGATATCGCGTTTGTTTGTCGCGCTGAATCGCACACACGAATGCGTATCGAACATGATACGCGTAAGATCACAGTAAAATTACGTAATTTCCTAACTTCCCATTTTTTCCTTTTTTATTAAATTAAGAGCATTTTGTTCCACTTTCAGCGAGTATAAGGTGTGTTCAGCGAGTATACGATTCGGGTGTATGATAAAGTACGTCGTTACATAGGTCTGATATCTTATTACAAATCTATCGGATGACGATCACGCCTGCGCAATCGCCTATCTATTGTCTGTATGCAACAAGCGTATATTGGCTATATAATTTTTTTGTACTACAATGCCAACTCACGCTACTCTTTCACTCTCTAAAATGGCTATAGGCACCTAAAAATGGAGTTTGCAAGTTTTTCCCGCGCATGCTGTTCTACTCTCATCTTTCTTCCGTACGTATGGAAAGAACCTTGAGAAATTTATATGTGTGGATAAAATACAAATTCTTGAATTTATTGGTCTAAGTCAAGCTGATTCCAAAATTATCTCTACATGATTACACATTTTTTAAGATAGTTTTCCGTAAAAAAAAAAAAATTATGAAAAGGATCATTAAATTGTATAAGATAATAATTATACTTGCATGTATCTTATTTGTTATTTCTTTTTTCATATAAAATTATTACTTGTGAAATAAAATAAACATTTTTTTATTTTATAGAATGAAGAGAAAGAGAGAGAAATATAATTAGAAATAAAATATATATTTTTTGATCAAATTTCCCTTTCTTAAGAACGTAATTTTCACACACATGACACATCTGCCGATCGAATTTCGCGAGCATAAAATCCGTGTATACGGATATACATTATCAAATATGAAGTTAATCGATAAAAGGCGAAGTTACATTCTACTGCGTTGGCCTTCGAAGTCTCGCTACCTTGTGCCTAAGTCACCTAAATTGATTTCGAGAGTAGCATTTTCAAGAGTAGGTTTTCAAGAGGAGTTTCCCATTGTGATATATACGTCGCTGGTTCAAATATCACAGTTTATCGAGTATGATATGTAATTAGCGATTATTCGATAATTATCAATAGTAATAAAAGTATGTTACGTATATCGTTATGCTTGTGTATTGCGATGCCTGTAGGATGACCAAACGTCTCTAATCGGCAATACGTATATCTTTTAACACGTTGAATGTTCCCATCTTTCAGGAAATTAAATATCGAGGATCCCCTTGGCACTTCATCTGTACGAGATGGATCGGACATCCATTTTATATTATTTTACGTTATGTATATATTACAATACTTTCTGCAGCCTATTATTGTTCTGTATACATTTCATTTCCGTTTCGTTCGGTGACCCTACTTGGGCTTGCGTAATGAACGAGATAGTAAAGTCGAAAAATACAAATAGGTCCAGTTGCATATCTAATCGAGCATGCAGGCCGTTTCGTCGATCGTCGACGAGACTCGTCCAAAGCGTATACGAAGTTGCGCTCCTTAGATAGTACGATAAGAAATCACAGTGTCTCGTTCGTTAATGGCGTTTGCGACGATATATCCTCCTGCAAATCAGTATCGCTCTCCCGCTATGACATTATGTTCCTGCAATCGAAACCCTGATTAAAAGTAGAACCGTCGACGTTTATCGATGCTCGTCGATATCGTCTTACTATTAATGAAAAGATATCAGTAGCAACGCGTTTACGAATAGAATCGTGGAGTAAAGCACTGGAATTTGATACGATACCGTTTCGTTCGGATTTTTCTGCAGAGTTATACGTAATGCGATTCGAAAGGATGTTCCTCGCAGACTCTATCAGCCGGGTGAGAAATCAGAAGCACACGGAGGGTCTGTAAAGCCCGGTGTATCCGCACAAACGTGCACGAAGTGCCGGCAGAAGTATCGCCGCAGCTGATAGATTGTCTTGCAGCTGCGAGCACTCGCAGATCAACAGATACATCTTATCACCTTGCGACATCGATTTGTGCAAGGTAATACGCCTGAGACCTACCGATTTTGGCAGGTATCGATACATCATCCGCGCACCTGCAACAGTAAAAGCTAATACAATGCCTCGATTCTATTGGAATAAAACAATAAATAATTGCTTCGTTATGCGTGCAATTATTTGTATTTATAGATCCATATTTTACAGGATATAAAATATCGGTTTTTAAGAGAATATTTTTTTATTAATATTCAATATGATGTTCTTCAAATTATTTAGCATATCGATTTTTAATAGCGAATTTTTTAGATTAATTAAAGTCAAATCTTTCTCAACTGAGAAAAATAAAATTATTGGAAAAGATTTGACTTTAATTAATCTGAAATAAATCAATATAATGAAACTAAAACATTGTAGCTTTCTTGTTAAAATAATTATTCATTTATTAAATTCTCTTAATTTTTTTCACATACAATTTCAGATCATATGAAGTAAAATTTAAAAATAAGTAATGATAAAAGATTTAATTGTACACAAATATATATTTTCGGTCGAAACGAAGGGAAATTTTATTTTTTTAATTAGATATATTTAAGTAATTCTTAAATGAAATAATTACTTAACCATTTATTTCGTTAAAAATGCGATAATTAAATTTTTTTAGTATAAGTTATATTATTATTTTATGGAATCATTAACGTTATTTCATTCGCTATACAGAATGCATGTACATGCATGCATAGCGATGCTAATGAGTTTGCAAAGCGCGAAATGTGCGGTAACCATCCGAAATCGGTTTTCCAATTCAAGGAAGGAAAAATGAAAATTCATACGTTAAACATTTCGTAATACAAAAGATACAATCGCGCGGCGCGTTGTGTCAACATAGCCCGAGGTGTTTACGCAAGGTCGCTCTGTTATCATTCGCGCGGCGAGGTTCGAGCGGACCGGTAGCGCGCGGCGGCGCGTAGTTGTCCTCTCGTCGCGTCGTTACCTTCGGAACGTGATCGGCGACAAGTAAGAGACACGATCATTCTCTAAGAACAATCAGTTGTGTTAATTGCGCGCGATCGATCAATTGTCGTAATTAACGACAATTACGCTATTCATTCGAGGCGGCGGCAGATAATCTCGATTAATTTACTCGGAAGAGCAATTCTCAAAGTAGATAACGGAAAGTACAAATTTCGTCGCGATGCTCACGGGTCATAATTGTTTCATTAGGCGCTTGGGTTCGAGATTTATATCCGCGTCGCCTTTTCAGTGCGGATGTAACTTGCGCTCGGTTCAAACGCGCGGAGTAATACACGGACTGCCGAATCGAATAACTCGGGAAAATTGTGATACATCGGTTTAGCGTTTATTCGACAACGCGTGCGTTTCACAAGAATTACGCGATCGCGAGACATCGAGATCCGTTCGCATATTTTCGGACGGCTTGTCGCGTCGCGTTCAGCTACTCGCTGCGTTTCGCGCCCAAAATTGGCGGCCATCTTGATCCTTAGTGGAGCTCCGCGAGCGATCGGCATCGCGACGCGCAGCGTCGTTTGACCAAATGCGGTCGCGTATTTCGACGTTTCTCGATCTGAACAACGTAAGTTCGACGCTCGTACGGAGACGGTCGACGAAAGCCGCGTGTCTCGCGAGATCTATTCGATCGAGATCCGTCGCTCGGACAGTCGGCAACCTAACCGCTTTCGAAAGTTGCGAAGTACGGCAAATCGCGGATCTCTCGCACGCACGACGGGCACACTTTTCTCTTTCCTTCCGCTCTGCGATATGATAGAATTGATAATCGTGTCCCCTGGGAATACAGAAACGCGCATCGTGTGCGATTAATGTCGCGATTAACGGGAGTGCCGCGCAAAGTGCCGCGCGATCGCATTCTGATTACGTGTGTGATTACGATAATTAGCGCATTTTGCTTAGGCAGGTATTGTGTGTGTGTGTGCGTCGTAAAAAGCAGCAACGGAAATAAGAGAGGAGGAGGAGGCCAGGGAGGCATCGGGCGACGGCGGAGCAACCGCGAGGTGAGCATCTCGTTGACGTATTTATTAGTTGCTTTCCATTGTCACACAAGTGATACTGAGTCCAAAGTTACATGAGTATTTTATACTCAGATAATGACGTCATTACTTGCTTATTTTAATGATAAAGTTATCGCGTAACGACATAGGTTTCACTTTTAATGTGAGTTAACAAGACTCGGTAAAGCACGCGGTCTCGAACTTGTGCAGATTGTAGATAAAAACTCGGTTGAATCTCACTTGTGAGAACGAAAAGGATCGTGCATTGAATTGAGTTATGACATCACCAATGAGAATTATCTGAGTTTTGGTGTAAATGGGAAACAACCATTATTTGTGGAATTAATTGGCTTTTGTGCGCAACATCGCGCTACTACGCCTGCGTTCCGATATTCACTGTTAGTACTGAAAGTTCACGTCGCGTTCAGTACTGACAGTGTATATCGGAACGCGGCATATCACCGCATGATGCATGTCGCACATCTTAGATTTGGCTTTGAAAAATATTCAAAATATTTAATAAAATGTTTGTTAGATCGTTTGATATTAATATAAGAAATAAATTAAGAAATTAATATATATTATATTAATGTATTATTATATATTAATATAGAAAGAAACACATAAGTACATGAAATATTTCAACATGTTTGAGACTTATAATTGTTTGAAGTTAGATGAAAATTAAATTATTCATAAAATTTTATAAAAATTGATAGCAAGCTTTCTTTTGAAAATCATGTAATATTATTTATGTACAAACTTTTAATTGAGATATGTTTGTATTTTACAGATCAACGTGCTACAACTCGGCTGCTGCGCGTCGTATCGTGAGTTTTAAATGATTTTTTATCTTAATCTTGAGGTAATGGATTTGTAAATATACGTACATGAAAAATTTTTTCCAATAATTATTAGTATGTAAAAGAATTTAATTATATAACAAATAATTTAAATTGAATTGAGTAATGAAATATTATTTATTATTTATTATTATCTACATATATTATTTATTCTTTCGAATGCTCTGTTTTATAAATAAATTTTGTGTTTATTTCTATGGTTATTGTATTTCAAAAATTAAAAACTTAAATTAAGAATATAGAAGAGATAGATATTTTACAAATCTATTGTCTTAATAGATGGCTATAGAATACATTGCTATAAATATTTAATTCTGGAATATATGAAATATAAAGTCCTGTCGATTTATTGAATTTTATATATGAATTGTGAAATACATAGAAATTAATGATCAATGATTAATAATTTTATTTGGCCAATTTTATGTAAGTGTGTCAGACATAGTACAATAAAGTTATTTTTTGAATTTATTGCTAAGATATTAATGTTATTTAATGAAAAATGATGAAAAGGAGAAAGTTGTAGAAGAAAACTGTCTCTAATAGATAAGATATTTTAAAAATATAAAGTTTTTATTTGATGTTCAACAACATGGTTCAAGACAACGACGAAGATTGGAACAAGATATTTTTATTGTTACATATTTACATAAATTGTAAAAATAAATTGATATTTCTGTAGAATATGAGTCAATTGTTACTCTATGTATATATATATATATATATATTTTTTTTTTGCTTACTTAATTTTTCTTCTTTCCTCGTTCCAAATATTTCTTTAATAAAATTTGAGGTCTGCATTTGGCGTCTTATATTCTTCCAGAATTAAATATTATGTAAATTGGTGCATGTACATATAAGAAAAACAATATACACTTAAAGATTTATGTTTATATTTGTATATATGTCTTGCTTCGACAATATTCTGACAAAAATGAATTTATGATTGCTGCCAAGCTATTATTTCACAATTACATAATCGAGAAATTGAAACAAGAAAAATTTCATTGTATAGAGTTTTAACGAGAGATCTCGAAATAAAATTTTGGTCTATTATTAAAAAATAATAGACAAAAAATAATGAACACTCCTACCTGTCCAATAGAGCCAGTTTTGTTCGAACTTGAGTCCGTCGTCACCCTCGAAAACTTTAAAAATCGACACTATGTAGCCGGTGGACGGAATAGGCGGTCTTCCACCGGGTGGTTCGAGCGGCGGTCTCGCGATGGTCGCTACCTCGTTGAACAGATCTAACGTGTGACTGGCCGCGTATCTGAGATCTCTGGGATCGAACTTGCGTAGGGCCGCGCATTGCACTTCGTTGTAAAAATCTACAGGGTCCGTGTTTTGCTTGTTTATTAGATAATACGTAATGAACGGGAAATCCGCTGAAACACACACGGGAACTCGATTAAATGATCTTAAAAAATATTTTTCGTCATTATCTCACCGTCTTTGAATGATAGTCTGATTTTACGTACTGTTCCTCTCCATATTCGTAAGTAAAATGCTTTGCGACGCGGAAGGTGCTATCTCGGCGACTAGTTCCGCGGCGGTGTCGCGTTGCAGGACCAACGGGCGAGACACTGGAGATTCCATTAGTGGGTCCAGAGGCTCCAGTGGCGTCATGAAATGCGCGAGAACACATTGCTTCGGGTCCTCGACCTCGAGAACCGACAGAGGACTTCCCGGTCTCTTCTTATCAGCGACAGGAGCGTGCTTTGAATAAACGATAAATCAAATTATAAAGAAAGTGAAATTAATAGAGTACACAGATTACGAATTACGCATAATTTCATAATCTATGTGCTTTATCAATTTTACTTTCTTTGCAATTTAATTTATCATATTTAATTTATTTATATAAAGTAATTATTATTCGAGCAAATAAAAAAAAAATAAAAATAACGTTTTCTTTAGTAATAGGGTTTCTTTATATAAAAATTATTCTCTTTTTAGAATCTCTTTTTACAATCGTTAAGACATAATTGTTTTATTAAATAACAGCGTTTCTGAAAATCGTGACTTACTACACTTTATTACAGACGTC
Organism: Cephalotes varians; assembly: GCA_037157785.1. NCBI lineage: Eukaryota > Metazoa > Arthropoda > Insecta > Hymenoptera > Formicidae > Cephalotes > Cephalotes varians. The sequence goes on along the minus strand of JANQDE010000017.1, from coordinate 2,268,989 downwards.
TCTCTAGTAGACATTTTATCTATTCTTAGATATTCTACGAAAGATCGCAACTCGCAAGTGTCTAAAGTCAATAGCCTGAACATTCTAATTTCGGCAAATGTTATATTTGCTCGTAGTCATTGATTACACATTTATTGATTGTGCCAAACGTTTTTGTAATAATCGTCGTTAATATCTTCAAATTAAGCAAGCAGTAATTAAATTATATTTTACTGTAACACCAGATTATATTAAAATTTAAAAATTGATTTGAAAAAATGAATTTAAAAAAACGAATGATCGTTTTATTCCTTTGGTTTAGATCGTTCTATTCTAATTTCTTGTGTGATATTTAAAATCTACTTTAATGAAAACATCAAAAAACATTGTTTTACTGTGATTTTATAGTGAACTCGAATATCAATACTTCGATATTTTAATTAACATTTCAAATTTCACAAAAACTAATGCTGGGCGTTCACTTTCTATTAATTCTGTGATACACTAATTCTATAGTAATTTTTTTTTAACGCATATATATTTTTTATTAACTCACTGGTACACCGGCTGGTAAAAAACGTTCGAGAGACGCGAGAGGTATAATAAAGCAGTCACGGTCCAAAGTGGCCAAAGAGATTGGTTCGCCTCGTGGCGGGCTGTTTCCAGAGACCACGAGAGGTGTATAGGTACCGGAAGTACGGTTTCCGCTGAAGGATACCTGCTAAAGCGATAACGCAATTAAAAAATTATACTAGATATATATAACATCTACTATTGTCTGCGTATGAGAGACAAAATTAATTTCACGAGTCATTTTACATATCATACACATTTAATATTTTATAATGTGAAGTTCAGGACAGAGTGTGCATAAGGTCAGCACATCGGTAATTAAATGGGCCATTATTCGGAACGTGCATGAAATAAAAATTCATTCTGGTTATTTTATTGATCATAATCCTAATTTTCGATATTTCTACACCTTTAATTAAACTTGTTCAAAACATTTATGCTATTTATTCAAAATTAAATTTTTAATAAATATATCTAAGAATATCTTTTTAAAAATGTATCTTTATTCTTGCGATAGTGACATGATTTTATAAGATACATCGATACGAATGGATTAATGATGTTGCAAATTTTTCGTACGAGAGAGACTCTTTCTCTCTGGTTACGTAAATATATTTACACATGAAAAAAACGATTTTGCTGGATACAGATCTAAAAATAATTTTGTGGGACCATCAAAATAATTTTGTCGGAATCTTAAAAATAATGCTTCAAAAAATTATGAAATTTTAGCAACTGATTTGAACATTCTACATAATTATTTTGATAGTTCAACAAAATTACTTTTCTGATCTATATTCCATTTGAGATCTTTCAGCAAAATCGTTCTCTCTTTCTATGCAAAACCTTCATGCATACGAAATAAATTCTACAATAATTAATTATTTTATGAAGTTAAAAAATTTTACTGCGCTTCAAAGAATCAATTCTAGATCATCGTTGCAAGATTAAAGATGAAAGCGCTGGGAGGCATCCGAGTGTGTGCAGTAAATTCACGCGCCTAGACGTATCTAGTAAATACGTTTATAGCAGTAAAGATGTCAAGGTAATACGTGTCCGAATAAAATGGAAATAGATTGTGGGTATAGGCAGAATATCATTGCGCTTCGCGTCTGACTCGACTTGGCTTTTACTACTTGCGTCAAAGCACGGATAGTCGTCGCAGTTTCGGCCCGGTCGCCGTTTTTTAAAGTCTCGTACGTCTTACAACTTTACAGTTCACGTTCCAAGTTCGGTGCAACGCGATTTACGTTGCATATCAATTTTGCAAGGGCACTCGGCGTTAACGATTGATCACACCGCTTTGCAATTTTTCATCCCGCGGCAACCGTGAGACATCGTCTTTTACAACGTAGAACTGGATAGAATACGCCGAGAAGATACATTTTAGAAGTAAAATAATTTGTTGTTTATTTCTTACATTATAAAAAGTAAATCAATTCTCTAATCATAATATTTAATCAACTTCATTATTGAAATTATTTTGATTGTACAATCAAGTTTTATAAACACAAGAAAGTTTTTCGTTCTTCCTATGTACAGAAATGTGCGTATTGTTAATTTAGTATGTTTCTGCAGCAGTGCATGTGTGCGCATCGTTAATATTATGCGAAAGGCACACATACGGCAAAAAATTTCTACGATCGATAACAATTTACATGCTGTTTGATGTGTAAAAATAGTATGTCGCGTAACGTAGTAACTGCAAGACTTCTACTTGCATTGCGTTTGCACGCATGGTACGCAGCGACGCTTCCATCTGTTTTAACCATCGTAACTTTATTTTGATAATCAAATTAAAATAGCACAACCAAATAGGGTTTAATCAAGCTAGTTACAAATAAGCTGTCATGCATTGCATTTCATTGCGGTTTACTGTACATTATCTCATTCCAAACAGCTGTTAAATTCCGAATGTCATGTCATGTCGTTGTACGTTAATTAGAGCACCGAACGGCGAGCATTTCAATAACGATTCCCGTCGGGAAATGTTTACTACGTTTCTTTCAATCCTCAACATGCTAAAGGTGCATAGAGCATAAACAAACGCACATATGTACAATGAAGGCATAGAAAGTCTTCCGTGTACGTGCGCTGACAGTATTTTCTACATTGGAATACATTTTCTGCATTTGCAAGTTCTATTGATATGTAGAAAAAAACGTGCTTACATGTTTTGATATTTAATCGCATTGTGTTAAGTATATATGACGGTAAATATTCATGGTGCGCATCGCAAAGGTCACAAGTCGCTACACGACACTGCGGTCTTCGTTAGTCCGTGAAAACCGCAGTACAATACTTCAATCATGAATTTCCGCACTTATATCTCTCGGTGCAGTACGTTCTTTTCGATCACGTAATAAGTTTAGCAAGAGATTTATTACGAATTGATGCCATATTTTTTCAATATTTTTTATCGATATTTCTAAATTTAATTGCGATAATTAGTCGTGCTAAGAAAAACTTGACATTGTTTAATAATAGAATTAATAGTAACAATTCTGTAATAATTTTGTGATAATTATCAAATGAATTTATTCTTGTTCTTGATTTCATAATTAATCAACTGAGAATGCCATTACTTAAAACATGAAATATTATTATTGCGTATACTTTCCAGTTTCTTACTAAAAGAGTTAAATTCTGTTAATTGACGAAGCGATAAGATTCATTACGTCGTAATGCGTCTGTGGCCCGAAATTCCTTTCGTGCATAGAATACGATGTAAACATTTACGAAGACATGATGGAGATACGGGCGGATTTTGGACGGACTGATAATACACAATAGATGTTAATTATCATATTTGCGCCACAGCGAATTTATAGCATGTCCCCAGATTCACCACGACTTGCAATAAAATAGCGACTTGCCTGCTGCCTAAGCTCGCGTAGGTGGTATTTTATGTCTTTCCTTCTATAAACGGTTTCCCATTTTCTCCATAACTTTGCTTTATTGCAAAATTTTTCGCTATTCGATGGTTCAGTGTAACAAATGGCAATATAACACTTAGTTCAATAACGATAAAAAGTGATTAGTTTTTCAAAAAGCTCTCGAAATTTATTACTTTAATATCCGGTTAATTTCTTTTTATTTTGAAAGAATAATATAACTAATTTACGATAGATAATGTATACTTAGCGTAGAATTAATTAAATTGCATCTGTAATAAGCCACAAAATTGCTTGCACGCTTAATAGTTACGAAAAAAAAATTATTTTCTATATATTTAGAAAGCGATATATAAATTGTAAGACAAAATATAACATATCGTTATTGAATATAAAATAATCGTTCTAAATTAAGCGGCAAATTCTATTGCATATATATAATATAAAATTTTTTACCCTTATGCAGATGATTTGGGGATAACAAGATATAACATAGTGAATGAACAGTAGTAAACAACTCATCCGCAACATTTATCTCTTAGATAAAGAGCGGATAATTCTAACGTCGCAAAAAGCGATCGTAGATTAATTCGGTTTCCACATAGTTTTGGTCGATTGTGAAGGAAATGACTATAATTAGGGTTAAATACAAAGTATATACAACATGTTACTACAACAATTTTCCGTGCGTGACTCACGAGATAAATACGTTTGATAGTTTATTGGCATGCTATTTTACATTATACATACATCAATATCAAGTTTCTCACTAGATTAGCAGATAGATAAATTGAAATAAATTGAAATCCTCTTTTTTTTCTTTTAGAATATTCCATATATGTTATAAAAATTGCATAAATAAATGCTCGGAAATAATACACATTTAAATAGAAAATTCATCACGATTTTAAATTAAGAAATATCTTATTAGAAACGTTGTTAATTCTTAACTGGACAAAAGGAATCTTAGAGGCCCAGAGAGCATCATTTTTTACGATCATTTTTTATATTTTTTTTCAAAAGTTGTGCGTATGGCGTCAAGTTCTTTGATTTGATGAACTTTGCCAAGCATACATTTTTCAATGAAATTCGCATTTTATTTCAAAATTTGTCTGAAGAATAATAAAGATCTCTAAAAAGGTCCGCTAATGCTGCCCGCTAATGCTTTCTGCCTTAGAAAAGATGCAAATTATTTTCTTGGTCTCTTCAGTTTTACGGATTATAAATGTACTCACCTGCCTGGACGCACTCGGGTTTGGTGGGTCGGAAGGTTCCTTCTGCTGACCGATCTGATTTTGCTTTCTTTTGGCCTGATTGCCGGTCTGACTGCTTTGCGTGGAATTGGCAGACCCGCCACCGCCCCATTTGATCACATGAGGTCCCGAGTTGCGACGCGGTGGCGGGCCCAATCGCTCGCCCGAGTCCTCGGGCGGCGAGCCGAGTGCCCCACCTGCGGGCGGCGACAGGAACAAGTGAGTACGATAGCTGTGGGCCTGGTGCTCGTGATCGCCCATCGACGGAAAGTGTCCGAATTCCCAGCTACGTCGTGCGGATCCACGTACGCCACTGACCACTGGTTGACCGCGCGCTGGGCCGAAACGCGTTCCTATCTGGCCGAACGAGGCCCCGCTGGTCCCGTAATTGGTGGTGCCCAGGACGGACCGGACTTCACCTAGTCCTAGTCCTCCTCCACCTAGTGGTCCGCCACCACCGAATCCCTTCTCGCCCCCGAAGTTCTTGCGGAACATAAGATTCATGACTGACTTCGATGCACGATCTCAGGTCGCTATTGGCGTATTTCTCGTGGTGTATATGTGTTATTTTTTTTTCTCGGCTTTACTTCTACTCGACCATTCGATACGCTTGGTCGATTCGACGAGTGCTCGAGGATRCGCGTGGAAGAGAGGCAGTGGTGGTGGTGGCGGTGCGCGACAATCACAAGAGAATAGGGGAGAGTTTATCGTTTTTCTAGCCCTTTCCTAAATCTCGAAACGATTTCGTATTAGGTTTTGCGATTTCTCTGACAAGAGCTTTCTCTTTTCTCTTTCTCTTTTTCTTTTTTTTCGTACGATTCTGGATGCGCCGATCTCCGTTTAACTCATAGCGAAATATACTACGAGTATAACGATCTTGACACGTTACAAACTTGGACATATGACGCCGCGCTCGAGCACAAAAGAAATCGACGTGATGTAACGTCGGATGGCATTGGGATTTAAACCGCTCGTGCGATGGCACTGACAGTGAACCCCGGCAGCGAATAGTCGGTGCACTTAACTTTTACCGACTTCCTGCTGCCGTGTAGTTCTAAAGCACTCACGTAGCTGATCTAAGTCGAACAAGAAGAATAGTAACGATCTACCGCGCGATTTCGGTCGAACTTCTCGGAGGATAATCGACACGTGACCTCAAAATATTAAGAATAAGTAAAATTTACACATATGTAATATCTGTATGGTTAAAATTTATTTAAATAAAAATGATGAGTTTTAACATTTTAATAAATAATTTTTGTCAAATTGTGATATAAATAATATTAATATTACTGCAAAAATAATATTGCGAGGCAAAGTGCACCATAAATTTTCATATTTTATTTTAAAGATGCGTAATTGTTATTTCTTTTTCAAAACATTTTTTTTCATTAATTCAATTGTTACTGCGTGGTTTGGATTAATGAAAAAAAATGTCGAAAAGGAAGATGTTTTATTATTATGTTTATTTTTAATTTTCAGCAATGAAAAGAATATTAGAAAGAAAGACTGAAAAAAGAAATTGATAGAAGAAAAATTAAAAATAAAACGTATTGAAGAAAAATGATTAAAGAATAAAAAAATTATTACTTATTATTGCTTACGTAAGTAATTTTTTAACGAATGTATTACATACATCTTCTATAACAAACTTGATGAAATCAAATTCCTAATTAAACCGTGATCATCGAACAAGACCAATTATTTGACTACACAGTTGCGCACATTTAAATTTTTCTTATACTCTTCTAGTTCGACACATTCTAAATAGCGATATAAGAAAGCTCACGTTATCACTTCCTTGTGATTATCCAAATGATATATTATTTTTAATATATAACCATTATATTTTTTGCTTTCATTAAAAATAATTCACTCTATTTAATATTTAACTGTTTATACATTTTATTCTTAAACTTATTTTGGTTTAAAGTTGTTAAGATATAGTTAACATTTTCAATTTTTCAAAAAAATAAATTTATAAGGATATAAAGTTTAAATTGATCGCAGAGTTAATGCACAACGTCGGATTAAAAGCGGCACGAGTAAAGCGCGCGTCAACTAACGTTTGCCTCTTCGAGAGAACTGTCTCGTCATAGGAACAGCACGAGCTTTAATAGCGAGTCTCTCGATTGATTTAAAGTAGACTGCTTTGTCACGGTAGCACAGATATATGTAGGTGCGTGAAAACAAGAGATCGGTTTCGATTCAGTCTAATGCCCAGTATTTTACTTGATAAAGATAGGGGAGAAGGGGTGCAATTTGCATTGACTCGTATTTCTTGAATATTTTTGGAACAAATTGGCTGCACTGCCAAGAAGATTTCCTACAATCTTCTGATGAATAAAATTTCCTCATATCTTAAAATACTAACCGTTAATCTCAAACTAATATTAACGATGCATTATCGATGCGTTAATTTTAACAGTATAATTAAAAAATTGTTATAATAGAAATAATTTTCTAAAGAATTTTGCTGCAATATTATTTTTACAGTATTTTAATTCTAATAGTATAATATTTTTTAAAATATTGAAAAAGTATTTAGCAAAACATTTGATTCAACGTTCAAAGTATATGGCATGTTTCGAACTTCCATTAATACACACGTGCCCTACAGATCGATTTTGTTTCCAGTAGTCTAGGATCAATGATTCGTATTATTTGGTGTCGAGATAAAGTTTTTGCTTATAAACTTCTTTAAACGCGTACCTGATTGCTATATACGACAATTAGTTAACGAGGTGAATATCTTACTATTTCATTTGCTCTATAGCTGGTATAAGAGGTACGTGACTGTGAGTTTTATTGTTATCGAATTCAAAACAAAACTGTCGTTTTTTATCTCTTATATAAAATGTCGCGATAAAAATATACGTCTTAAAAAATAAAACATTTAAATGGGAAAGGTTTTCTAATAAATTTCGCTACAGCATCATTTTTAAATTCATTTAATTTTAATAATATGTCAAAACATTTCGAAACATTAAAAATTAGAAAGACAAAAAATGGTGAGACAATGAAAAATTTGAAATTATATTATATTATATATTTTTAATTTAATATATTCTAACGATGTGTAAATTATGTGCGTGCGATTGATTGATTTTTATTTTAAACTTAAACGTATGAATTGTTGTAAATAAATAGTAAACAAATGTAAGAATATCTACTTTATTCGTTTAAAGCCGAAATGCTGAAGCGGGTGGTTCAATTGCTCAACCGTTTTAATTACTAATTACGTGCGAGAAAAACAAATCGCGCGAATGCTGCAATGCTGCAATAAACTACTGAAATTTATTTCGCTGGTTTCTACAAAATCCTCTCTCGTTCTACTATCGAGTCACGTACCATGGAGGAAATTCAACTTTTCTTGGCAGTAAAGCAAGTGCCGAGATCTCGAGATTTAGCTCTGGATTTACACTAAAGTGTGATGTATCATTACTGTCATAATGTGTGGCTGTAAAAATATATAAAATCATCATAGATACATTAAGAATTGTTCTATTCATTATTCGTCATTATAATGGCTAATTAAATTTTAAGTATTAGAAATATTAATCACGTTTTAATTACAGTTATTCTACTCATCAAATTCCAAAGTCCAACATCAGTTGAATTTCACCAATACAAGTTGACTTAAATTAAATCCTTAAAACCAAAATTAAATCATTCTTTAATTTCTTCTTAGTCACTTTAGTGTTAAATCAGTCGAATGCTTTCTTTTAACTATTTGCTTTTTACTATTTTAGTTAACATATATTATAATCTTACCAATTAGTTGTTTTAACAATCGCATTTAAAATAAATTCTATTACGATCGATTAGTCTGGTTTTACTATCATTTTTATTTTTTCTATACAAAATGCATAGTATGATATTGATTTTTTTCTTACTTTCGCGAAGAAACTTTACATTCGAAATTCACAAATATTTTCTTATGAAATTCCGATCATTACTACTCGACCAATCAAGAACGACTGCGACTGAAGGAAGCAGTCGATCAAACTCCATGCAAATTTAGAAGTTTTACACGAGGAAAGCAAGCGAATAGCTGTCTCCGCGATGATATGTGAATGTACTTGGTCAAGGGCGAGACGATCGTTTATCAATACTATCGGAATGCCATTACGAGCGAGACAACACCGACATAAAAGTCACAATTGATTAAAAGCTATAATTACACATAGAGATCGATCCAAAGATCCATGAATATTTTTTACAACATAATGAGAACAGAACATAACACAGAACAAATGAACGCACTATTATGCGACGAGAACGAAAGCGGGGAAATAGGTAGAATGGATAATTCATGGTTGATCCGTATTAAATATTTATATATAAAACATTCAAATCCGCAATACAAATGAAAAATATTAATTCGTCGTGCGTAAAAAAATTATAAAATAATATAAAAAATATGTTTTTATGATATGTATAATAAATTATAAACGAGAAGTTATAAGTTGTGACAAAAGCGGATATATTGCTTTAATTTGTTGAACGATTTTTCGTGATAAAAGAATGATAGTAGAAGATCATCTTATTCATAAATTCATTCTTCCATGGAATTATATCGCGATTATGCAACATATCGAGAAAAACAACGGCGTTATTGGTATAAAAGAACGAATACTCGGAACGTCTACTTTGCTTCTGTAGATCGATGCTATATTGAAATATTCACAAGAAACTTGATTGGCGTGAGTGCACAACCGCGCGTTGCAAGAATGGAATAGTAGAAAATGACGACTAAGAACTTTTTTTTACTTTTGCTTCCATCATTAATGATTGCAGCGTTAGAAGAATTTAAACTTCGTGTCGCACAATTTCACATACGTAATTCGCTTCGCTGTGTAAAAGCAAATGATAACATTCGTATTGGATATACTCAATGGCATTGAATTCCGCATTTACTTGATTTATCGGACGAGCGAGGAAAAATAAAGTCACGATAGGTAGTATAGAGGTATTTATATATATATGAAACATGTGTTTCGTGCAGTCGATCGATTTTGTATTGTAATATTCACACTATACGCGATTAACGGCAGCGCTCAAATTCGGATGTCTTTGCGGTGACGCAACGAACGGCGTGTTAATCACGCCGTGATGTTTGGATCGGTCTTGTATTCTTATATGTCGCGTAAGCGAGTAATGACTTTATGCGAAAGTTTTAACTTCTTAACTTCAAAGTAAAAATATAATTTGATCTTTCGATCCGACAAAGTTGATATCGTGCGCAAATCGCGATCCTGCAACTTAGGTAGTTTGTTGACATTCGCGCAGATCAGTTTCGCGTGAAAAATTCAAGGTAACATTGATCACAGAAATATCGAGATGATAAGGATAATCGATATCACGGTACTCACGAAAACACGTGTTCCGCGCGGTAGATCGATAGCACGTTGAAATATTCACACGCGCGACACGGACGCACGCACTCTATCGAAACAGGAGGATTCACAAGGTGACAGAATGACAGCGCGTATAATGGTATACCGATATACATTATGCGGGGGATGAAAGGAAGGCTTTTTCTACGAGAAAACGGGATTCGAGAGCAGAGTATAGACACTCACGACACACACATGTTTTACACGCGATAGATCGATACTGTATTGAAATATTCACTGTGTAACGCGACGTGTGCCGCGACGGTGATACGTCAAGGTCCCTCCACGAAGGTTATTATCTCCGCTCGTCCGGGCTTGCGCTTGATTCAGACATGCGATGCCAGCTCGATGGCGCAATTGCCTTCACGATGGTACTTCGGATCTAGTGTTGGTACAGTACTTAAGACGCACTCGCGGTGTTGACCCAAGTGAAAGCGCTCTCGCGTTACTCTTTGAAGATGCGTGGAGGAGAGAAAGAGTGAGAAGTGGCAGAACGAGTGGAGACTCCGACGGCGCACTCTTGGTGAACGGCACCCTCGCACTGAGACGTGCACGAGGCGTCGCGACGCTCCCCGGGGTTGTGGAAACCGCGGCCCCCCGCGACGCGCCGCAACTAGAGACACGAGACACGTGGGAGTCGCTGTGCGATGCCTGCCTAATTCACGATTCGCGAAGTAATTGCTCTCGTGTGCAGTTTAGATAGTATCTCTTTGTTGTCGGAGGAGCGACTAAGCTATTGCGCGTCGTCGCATTTGGCGAGCATTATTAGCGACGATAATATCTATTTTAGAAGCACTCTGACGCAGACAGAAATTTTTGAATGCTCGCGGTCAAATTAAAAATTAATTTTTATCTGAATCATATAATATGAAGTGATGCTCGTATCCATTTTTGAAGAAAATTTTACTCTACGAACGTGGATGAGGATATTCATTTCTGGCAGTATCTCTGATTTAAAATTAGAGCTTTTGTGATGAGAGAAAATGTCCAAAAAGAAATTTATATTGGAAGAATGTTTTTATCAAAATCAATTGCATCTTTATACGTTTTTTATTTGAATTATAAATTATTATACAAATAGTATAAAAGAAATTCTCTATAATGATTGTGATACTATATAAAAGGGAGGGCGAGTATGTGAAGAATAAAATAAAAACGATATGAATCTTTACTAAATTAAACTCCGAAGACTGAAAACGCGATTTCAAATTCACTATAATGCACAGACGTTTCTTATCACTCATAAAATCATTGACCAGTAATTGTCGAGCTCGTAAATATATTCGAATTATCTTTTATAGATATCTCTTGCATTTTCTTCTGATTAACTTAAAGACTTTCGACAAAATTTTATATTCTTTATTATTTGAATAATTTTGAATACAAAAAATATATAAATATATTTATAATATTGTATTTAATTCATTTTCAATGTGTGGGAATTTTTAGAATAAAATAAGAATTGATTCAATTTGTTAAAAAAGATAAATGTGAAGATCTTCATTTACATGTCAATCAATTTGCAATATTTTACATTTTAATGAATAATAGCGGATTAAACGTACGACTATGTGTTTATTTGCTGACTAGATTTTCGCGTATAAACGTTGCCCTAAATATCCATATCATTAATTACAGAGCTAATTACAGAAATGTGACACATTGATATCATCTGCAAAGTAACATTTATTATACTCAAACGAGAAAGTTTGAAAAGAAATGACTATTACAAACAGAAATAGCGAATTTGTCTGCATATTACGGAATTCTCTCATTAGTCACTGTTTCAATTCTAAGTGAGACATGAACAAAGACATTCGCAATGGTGCTTGCGAAATACAAAATACTTTGATATGTGCCATCACGAAAGTTAATTTACAAGACAAATGAAAGAAGAAGTAAATGCAGTGTATTGTTTTAATCAATATCGCTTTTTACTGAACGTATAAAATAAAGATAATTATTATACTTGAAAATAACATAATAGTTAATTAGATAACTAGAACAATAATTAAATTATTTATTATTATATCCAAATTATTGAATAATAATAATAATAAATAATTATTTTATTATTATTTAAATATTAAATAAAAATTCCATGATTAAAATTGTGTAATTTATTTAATTATTATTTAATTATTAAAATAATCATATAAATATCTTAACAATAATGATACTTCTTTTGCATTACACTATCGGCATATTATTCGCGAATTCTGATCACGAATATAGCAGCAAAGACTTCTATTTCTCACTACGGAATAGTTTTCTGACGTAGTTGATCGTTCTCCGCCTGCCAAGAATCACACAATTCGCGACTGACAGACAAGATAGAGCTTTTTTTCTGAGAGTCTTTTACAGGTCAATAGTTACAATAACATATTATTTATATTGAGAGAAAGAGTCGAAAGCGGAAAACGCTCGCCGTACCCAACTGCCTCGATTGTTGCATTTCAAAGCATTTTATAGTCCCCGCGACTTGGCACGTTTACCGTTCCAATAAAACAATTCACATTCTCGAATGTCTGTGGAAGAAGTACTTCAATTTATCTCTTTCAATTAGAGACATCATCGTTTCTTTATTATTTTATTCTATTTCTTATTGTATTATATCATTTACTTGGTCTTCTCCTCAATTTTCTCATGCAGCTTGGCATAAGATTACAGAGAATCGTAAATTATTTTTGTAGGCTTTAAATTGACAGATATAAATTAGACTCCAAAACTAGGTGGTTTGATGGTGTGTGCACTTTTTGGCATCGCGATCACCTCTCATCGAACTCTTCCGAAGAGACAAAATTTTGTCGTTATATTTACACTTACGTGCCGCGACACAATCATGTATTTATTCTTGGCATGCATTTGAAAACTAAAATTGCCGCAAGTATTAATAGCGAGACGGCGATACGGAACTATGAATATCTCAAGGTGTTTGACGTGACAGACGGTTTGTGTTGGCGCAGATCGCTTGGACAACACTCGGAAACCATTGATTTGGAAATATCATAAAGATCGATCGAGGGATTTGCTAGAATTTTGTACAATTCTTTATTTTGATGATTTATGAAGCATTTCGATTTTTTTCTCCATATATTTTATTCAAATTTGCATAAGACATTACCTTTGAAAGCATTTTTCTATCATATCTTTACATCGTTTAAAAATTTTCTTTTGTTGATATATATTGGTGCGATTATGAAGTAAAATTTAAAAATAAAAATTTTTTTAGTAGAGATAACTTTTAATAGAAAAATGTTTTCGTGAGAGTATAAAAGTCGTGAGGGTATAATAGAAATAATTCGCATGTGCATGTGAAGAATTTTATGAATGTAAGCATATAAATACGATCGTATATTACACGATGCAAACATTTGTACTATTATTGGTTGTTGAAAAAAGTTTAAAACGATAAAGTAAATTCGAAAGATTGCGCCCTCGCTTTCCGGATTACGACATATTCAAAATTACGAGTACATCGATTAGGTTGCAGCTTGCGTGCGTTCTGTAACCTTGCATGAAAACCTGGCATCATCCTGCGATTTACTATATCTGATGGAATAGTTAACATTTTTAGGCAGTGCAATAGATATACTTTATAGTAGAGTAAAAAGTGTATCTCACGTTTTATTATATCATAATTTTGAAATGCTTAAAAGCTGCTTTAATTAATTACTTTGTGAAAAGATAACAATGAATTAAATCTATCTGCTTGGTTGTATCTTTTAGACAAATTTAACAATTATTATTTATTTGCGAAATATAGTTGTAGCATAAAACTTTGATAATATTAGCGTTTTCTTAACTTAGAAAAAGAGAATTTAAAAAGAAAAGACTCCTACATATTTATTTCCGGTTATCATATTTAAGAAATTTTGGCATCAGTAACGAAATTCAAACATCATATTTCTTAATTAAGTCATTCTGAATTAAGTATTTTTATCATTGTTTTATCATAATTCACATTTACATTAGTTAATTATGAAACCACCTGTGACATATTTGGCATTCTATCCAATTCGTTCTTATGTGAATTTATTGGAGAGATTTGTACATCTATAAATAACTTCTAAATGAATCTGGATTTTTTTAAGGAAATTTAATTTTATCAAACCTTTCAGCATCACGGAAGAATGAACCGTACGTGTTTCGTATGTACACGTGTATACAAAAGAATTTTCGTGTATATACGAATGCATGACATATTGAATATAATATCGTTGTTTCAAATAGAGTCAAAAAAGAAAAATATTTCTTGATTAAATATTTTAAAAAATATTTGAAAAAATAGAGGGTTGGCAGTGATTTAAATTATTTAAATATTTTAATTTCCATAAATGCAAATAAGAAATATTAAAAAAAACGAAAATTTTATTAGATACTTGTTAAAAAAATACATTTGTTACATTTTAGTAAAATGAATTTTTCTTATGAATTCTCTGTTTTCGTCTTGTTATCAAATTATTCTATGATATAAATAATAATATATGAATTACTTTACATTAAAAATATAATAGCAAAATTATATATTACATAGATAATAAATGCGAAAAAATGCTTAGAAATTATAGAAGGGAGATAGTATCTGTTCCATATAGTGTCTATTGAATTCAATGGTAATGTACAAAATAGCCTTGATGATATTTCATATCGCCTCGTATGATCTGATTTGTGACCACAATTTATCATTTTATTAAAATCGATGTGAGAACATTAGGTTAAAAAATATTGCGCATATTTTTAGTCTAATGCAGATTTTAATTTAAATTCCGTGTTGCGACCTTCAGGCAAATTTGTCACAACTAATATGCAATGCCGCGCTTTCAATTATGTTCTATTTTCGTGTCTAGCCCAAAGACGCTAACTTATCGGCTCTTGCGTAAAACAAGCCGAGTAAATTCCTTTGTTCCCTAATTTTAATTACCAAATTATTTTCTGATCTAAAAGTTAATTTTTAGATTTTTTTACGATTGGTTAAATAATAATGTTAATTTTATTTTCTTTTGCTTTGTTAGAAAGAATACTTTGAGAAATTGTTTAAATTTGGATAATATCTCACACAATAATATTAAACCTAAGGATTAAATGTAACATCTTAACACAATAGCAACAATGATCGGATATGACTAGATTGCAATGATAATGTTGCATAAATACATAAACTATCAGTCTCCAAATATCGGGGAATATATTGAAAATTTATGCATAGAGAGTATACCTCAGTAAACAGTGCGAATCTCGCCAGTTTTACTACAAATCTCGATCTTAAATGCATGCACCTGAATTTAGTTAATGGTATATGAAGCATGAGTCGAAGCGCAGAAATACTGTTAACCGTTGTTTTACGATTACAGTGTATAATTTAGGAAGGAATAATTATCATATTGCGCAGTTTAAATATTTAAATTTACGAGTAATTTAAATGATTGATAGTGTATACATTGTTTATGAATTCTTGTTATATGAAAGCTTCCATTGCTTTTGCTTAAATTTGCGAACAGAATGTGAATATTATGCAAGCCGCGATAAATTCCATAAGCTTCCATGTATCGCTTGATGGTCATTATTTGCTTCACTAAATTATTATTCCAGCATCTATCCGCCTATCTATTAATATTTTATCTAATCAATTCAAATTAAACATTATTTAGAGGAACGAATTTTGATTATATATATAATTGACACACGTACAGATTTATTGTTTAATATACTTTAAAAAGCTTTTTAATATAAAGGTGATTAATTAGGTGATTTTTTTTATAAAGAAAGATATGTATGGTATAATGTTAATGATAATATTAATTAATATTACTAAATATGCATAAAAATAATATTGGTAACACAATTAAGATAATATTAATCACTATAATGCCATTATAAATTCGCGAATGCTAATTAGATCGCATTTATTGCATCGAAGTTTTTCGTTCATAGACGACATGTGTCGACAAAACAACGTGAGGTTCACTTGCGAAATTTACGTGTTTGCATGTCGAAGGTAAACATGTCACACAACATGTCGCGAAGTGCAATAATTTATTCGTACATAAAAAGCTCTGGAGGATCACAGGGTATTATTTAGCGAGGCAATTATGCTTGTCCCTCAAACTTCATTTTATGGCAGAGCTGTCAACACATTTTGAGTTTTATGCCACCGCGATGTCGTAACACAATTTGGAAATAGCGTATATTATTCTAAATAGTTTCAAGGTTTTGAAGGAAATAAAACTTTAATATATAGGAATGGGAAACGATATAAAATTTTAATTAATAATAAGTTTTAATTAATGATTTTTTTTATTAAAATGAATATTTATTATGCATTTTAGACAAAATGTTTACAGAAATAAAAATATTAATAATGATTATACAACATATTAATATTATTGTAATATAACAATTAATATTATTGTAGTATTATTTAACGAAACTAAAATCTCTCTGAATTTTAAAAAGAGTTTTCTGAGTTTTTTCTTATTTTATTTTTAATAATATTAATTGAATATTTATTAAAAAATTTTTATTTATACGCGTACATAAAAATAATTTCTTTTCTAAAAAGATTATAATAACTGTATACAGTTATAAAAACTAAATTAAATTTATATATTTTATCTATTTTGAACTAATTAGGCGCAAAATTCTGTTTCTTTAATAATCATCTCTGAAAAATAATGTGCAGATGGTTGTAACAAAGATTAAGAGCTGTATTTTATCGCTTGTGTCATTCCCTGTTGCAGTTCGGTACAACAACGCCGCAGAAAGTGTAATTAATCTAAGAGCACGTGGTACTCCGGTTAACGCTTTCATTCCACAAAATGCTATAAATCTTATCGCGCAAAAAATACGTGTGAAATGCAAGAGTGTGATTTTAATAAAAATTACGTAGTATAATCGTGAAGAAAAATTGTATACTAATATTAATATTCAACCGACATATTAGAACACGTACATAATATTCGAAAATTGGCGGAACATACAACGCTGTCCCGCTGCTGTAAAATATGACGTTCAATTTCCTATTCTGAAATATTTTATACGATATTGTTAGACATAGAGTGCATAAATTTAATGTCGGATATTTTAATGAATTTCTATATAGTTGTATATATATATTTTTATCCAAACAAAAAGCACTATAAAATATTGCTTCAATTATATAAAATTAAAATGCTTTTTGCGAAAGTGCGCTATAATTTAAAATTTATAGTTATAATAAAACAATATACACAAAATTTATGTATTTATTTAAGACATAAAATTTATTTTTTGGCTGTTTATTAATTTTAATGATGTTTACGTTAAGATACAGATATTACAGATATAGAATTGCGTACTCGACGACAAATTAATTATTAAAATATATCAAGAGATTCATTATGGCTGATAAAGCCTTTTTAATTGTTCGCGTACGAATAACTGATCTTTCTTACGTAAAATCAACTGGTTACAAACTTAACGATTTGAATTAAATCGCTTTTCATTTTATCGTTTATTGTTAATCATTTCTCTTACTGAGCACTACTATTTGTGCGTGTTATTTTAGTCATATATAATGCAATTATATTTATTCAATAATCTGTGATGTTTTATAAGTGATCATTTTTACATATTTCAATAAAAAACGTTGAACAACGTGTAGAAATTGATTGATATTTTCATTTCGTATATTTTTATTGAAACTAAACATATTTTATATTCATCCATGATATTTTAAAGTTGTTTTGCAACTTGGAACTACATCGAGTCATGTCGCTCTGTGTATTTTGTAGGAATTACATCGAAGATCGATCACGAGCACCTGCTTTTAATTTAATACTAATTGTTATTGATTGCACCATAAATTAGACTATTGCATTCACTTAATTATAAGAAAACATTACATAGCTTTGTATATATAGGGAAAAATACGAAAAATAGGAATGAAAGAAAACACAAAATCATACAATTTTATATGTATGATACAAATATTTTCAAAACTATTTAAAGAAATTTCTCTACAGATAGATAAAGTTCTTTTGAAATAATATATAGGACTATTCAAAAACTCATTTAATACCGAATATCATATTATCGTATCTTTATACAAAGTACAAAAATTTATTCTAATTAGAGAATGAAAGATGAAAAAATCAAAGACTAAGCGATATCGATCGGAATGTACTTACCCGTGTCGTATAATGGACACGGCATGTAGCCGTAACGTTGTTCGGGATATACAACAGACTTATTCTTCTGTCCGCTGGTCATCGTGGCAAATTTGGTCACGTACTGCAGAAGCTTGTCATAAAAGAGCAGGAAGGTCGTGCGGATTATCGTTAACGAAGGTTGTAGGCACACTGGTCTTTAAGATGCCTCTAAAGGACTCCTTATTGCGGTCGACAGATAGCAAGATAATTACCCGAAGGTAGTCACGGATAACTGCAACTGCATCCTGCAACGACTGTCCATGACACGCTGCATCGACTGATCGAGCTAGCGAATTAACTAATTATTACTGGGCACCGTTCTGGTGCCAATTAGCAATGCCGCCTCTCTGCTTAAAGCCAAGTGAACACGTCGTCGCTTAATTAGCGCTGAAATAATTGGCTGATGTCATTTGTGGCTCTTCCTTTCTTGTTTTTGTTTTCGTTCCGCCGCTTTTCGTCATCACGTAGACGTCTTACCGTATTCGTCTTGAGTGAGGAACGCACAGATGTCAAGTGACTGCAGTCACTCTTTTTAATTAAAGCTACAATTGACAATTTTAAAATTTTTTTATAGAAACTGCGGAATTTTGTGAATCCAAAATAAACAAAAATATAATCCGCATAATAAATTCAACGATGAACAAAGCTTAATTATAAGCATTTCTATTTTTATTATTTTTAAAAATATAAGTTAATTAATTATACTATCCAATATACTATCCAACTCATGCTTGAATGCAAGGTTTCAATGCACGTTTGATCTAATTAATTTTTCTAATAATTTCTAAAGAAGTTAAGTCTAATAGTTTCTAAAGAAGTTAATGTAAACTTGAGTTTTTAAACTTTAAGATTAATTTTTTTTTTGAATTTCTTAAAAAAAAATGAGCTAGATTATTATATATATATATGTATATATATTATTATTTTTTGATTGAAAATTTGTTAATGATTTTCTGTTTTGTAAACAATTAGATTTTTATATCACCTGAAAACCATTGCAACAATTTATGTATTTTCTTAAAGTATATTGTATTTAGCTATGAAAACACTCAATGAATTACAAAATACTGACTCGTTTCTAAATCCGATAGAACGAAATCGATAAGCATTCCGAGTTATACTCTTTTTTTCTTACAAAAAATGTAAAACAGGACTGAATAACTGATATCCGAAAGTAATTGCGTGAAATTGGTGGTTTTCAGGAGTAGCAGAGTATACTCGATTCGAGAGGTTTTTTTACAGAAGATCTCTTTAGCTGAAATATGAGGAACTTTATCATTCCCTATTTCACACAGAAGCATTTACAAAATAAGATAATTGATTATTTATTGTTGCTCTGTCTATCTGATTAAGCAATTAGTGGAAAAAAATTTAATAAATACAATAAAAATACAATTAAAATACTGATACGAATGTGAATAATAAATCTGTTGTAAATTACCATATCTTTTGAGAAACAGAGATCAGCTTTTTGTACTGATGAGTAAAATGTCATTAACCCAGTCACTTTGAATACGATTGTGTTTTATGCCATTTGTACGGAAGTTTTATATGCTGTTGCGTTTTGTACATAAAATACACATTTCACATGCCTATTAATATTGATATTTAATTGATATTAATGCATTTCACATCTATCTCAATTACTTGATTTTCCTGTTGTCAGTCAGCAATTTAATCGTGATTTGCAGGATATTTGTATAAATGCGGCACATATTCTTTAATAGAAAAAGATTAAAATTTGTTATGATTATTTATCATAATAATCTAAAAAATTATTTGTGTGATTTTTACTTTAAAAGATTAATTTAAAAGTAACTCGATTTGATTAAAAAATAGTTCTACAGATATACTTTATTATATTTTAATCGACATAATGATTCCATATATATCTCAAATTTTGTAATTAACAAGTTTGCTTATTATCCAAACAGTGTACAGCATCTTATTTTATCTCTCTTGCGTTTTAGCGAGATTCTTGCGAAATTCGAATCCGGAAAATTCAGTCTCACGATCTAGTTAAATCAAAAAAATTTCATCCAGTTTCAAAGGCAGTCTTAAAATCCCTACGATCTCGCTTCTCTATTTTATTCGGATAATTAGCTGAAACAATCCGCGCTCTTGTAATTTATCTCGCACATTTATCTATCGTTCCTCCGATTTCCGAATTTTCGTAAATTCCTCAAAGAACGATCACATCGGGAAATAAGATTTAATTCTAGAGAAAGTTACGTGCAAAATAATTCTTCTATCAAATCTTATAATTATCGTTAAGTTTCTTAAGAAACGATCAATATCTCGAGAAAAAATCCGCATTGTCCTCTTTCGGACAAGTTCGTTTGTCAATTTTTTTCAAAATCTCTTAAAATTCTTTAAAAAATCTAAGCAGAACTAACTGCAAAGAGTCTTTTCTAGAGCCGTGGTCCTAGAACAGCTAAATTCTCATGCGGATGAACGCTGCGAGAGCACCTCTCTCTTCCTGGCATTTAATCTATAAATGTACCACGTGGATTCGACCGTTCGATTCGAGGGTTTCCTTTTGGGCCAGCGTAAGCTTCTTCATCGACCGCTTTACCAACGAACACGAATATGTTTTATATTTTCTCGAGGATAAATTGCAACCGGCGTGCACGCGTGATCAACGTGCGTGTCAATACGTGCGGATAAACGCGCGGCGAACCGTTCTCTGCACGCTCCAACGCTGTACTGGACCGAGTAAGGTGAAATGGTGAAAGAGAGGAGATAGAGAGATAGTATGTGTGTGTGTGTGTGTGTGTGTGTATGTATGCGCATGAGACAGAAAGACCTAGGTGCGAAAGCAACGAAAGTGGATGTAAAGGATGAAAAGGATTGCGAGGGGGGAACGCGGAAATTCGAAAGAGGAACAAAGACTTAAACGAAAGGAGAGAGTAGTTAACGAAAGTAAAAAGAGAAAGAGAGATAGAGCGAGGATGAGGGAATGGGAACGGGTGACGAGGGATGCTGTGGTTGCGGGGCGGTAAATCGCTCTGTCTCGCTCTAGCCTCGCCGCAGCGATGCGTCGCGGCGCGCATCATACCCCTTTTCGAGTCCTGAGCGACTAACCAACCACCACCTCGCCTCTAGTCCTCTTCTCCGCACAGCCGCAAGAGAGCTCCTACACCAACCACCTCCTATTCTATGTCGCAATGTATCCGCAGTCGGAAGCAGAAAGCCCGGTGGTTTCGGATCGGCACCAAACGACTCCGCATGATCACAACTCTTTTTCGTTATAATATTTTATTAATCAATAAATAATATTTTCGCTGTTAAATAAATTTTTTTGAGGATATTCTTCAAAATTTATGAGATAGTGCAATTGCGAAATGGTCCCAATCTTGAAAATGGCTTGAACTGTCGTATTTAATTCAATAGTTAATGCAATGGGAAATATAAAGTTTATCTTATTTTAAAAAATTCATAATTGATAATTGTATTATAAGAATTTGTCAAGTATTAAAGCACAATTTATGATTTTGACGATAATAGTTTTCGATTTTACTATAAAGTTATGGAAAAGAGTTAACATTATATTATTGTGTCATAATGCCATGACATTATTAATGGTAATAGTACATACTGCTTTACGTATTCGAAAATACGTTATTTTGAAATTCGAGTGTAAAAATATTTTCTAGGTAAGAAAGAATTACGGCTAAAAAAAGTTGATACGTATTCGATGTATTAAATGCTAGAGGGAAGAATGCGATTTTACCCAACACAATTTGATTTGAAGTGACGCCAAATGCTTTTTAAGCTATTTTGTAACTTGTTATTGTGAAAAGGAAGGATTGTGGAAAATAAGCCAACGAATTGAGAAAAATATACGTAAATAAAAATATAACGTAAATAAAAAAATAACGTAAACGGATAGATCTTTGCTTATGTTATTTTTAAAAATATTTTTCAAATAATTTTATAAACATTTTTTTAAGATTTGCAGAAAATGTTTTTTAAACGTTAGAAAAACGTTTTTTTATCGCATGAAATCTTGGCTTAAATCTAAAGTTGAAAGTATAATTTTATCAGAAAAACTTCAGATTTTATCAGAAAAACTTCAGATTAAGTTTTGCCAATGTATAGCTGATATTCGGTAAAAAAAAACATAGAAAAAGATAAAACTGGGTAAAGATAAAATTGCTTTTATTTTTTAGATAAAGAAATTAAAAATATAATAAATACAATGTGATTGATCTCAGGAATACCGCAAATTCTGATAAGTAAAATAAGAAGTCCGATAATTATTTTATTGTCTTTTATTGAAAAATTCTTTAAATTCAAAATTTCTTGAACATTACAATTGTGCGTATGAGAATATAAAATTAAGAGAAAATATGGAAGTCTAGCAAATTGGAAAAAATTTTTCAGATACATGTATTTATTACATAAATGATGTATTACTGAAAAAAGATGTAGAACTCTTTATCTAAATTCGTCTTCTGAAGTTTCTTCTCTTCGAGACCGTTTGTTCAGATTGAAAAACAAGAGTGTGAAATATCACCGCAATTTCACGGAAATGTTTCACGTGAAGTCGGCTTTTAGAATACGCACGAGGTGGCAAGTGAACTCCTCTTAATGAAAAAAATAATTTATTGTTCTTACTTGGAAAAATCTCTTGTTTTTGATATATTTTGCTTTCTAGTTCGCGAAATCTACTCTTTGCATACTTATAAGAATTATAAGAAAATATTGCGCGAGGTGTAAAAATATAATAAAACAGGAATGCTTCAATGCTTTTAAACTGTTACATTCACGTGTTTATTTCGCGAATGTAATATACATAAGTTACATTATTTTTTTAAGTAAATCAAAAAAATTGAATACAAAAATAAAAAAAGAAATTTGTGTGTATGTGTGTGTGTGTGTGTGTGTGTGTGTGTGTCGATTATATTATTTTATAATCGCGAGAAAGAATAAAATTCATTAAAAATTACCTTGGCATTTCTCCGTTTATGTTAATTTTTAACGTATAAAACGTATAGAAAATTGAATGAGTTACGACCTTGTTCGTTTCTGCTCATAATTAAAACTTCTTCGAGGAAAGAAGGAAACAAGATTGGAGGCAAGTTAAAATGGGAAAGGTCAATGAGAACAGAACACCACTAGTTTAAACGAACGGCAATAGTTTATGTTTCGACATTGTCGCGCGAAGAAAAAGGGAAGAAACATTCTGTCGATATTGACGAAGGTGTTACAGTCGGTGACCTCGTATAGCAGGAAGCGACGAACAAGACCGTAGATACTGCGAGTGGCAATTCGCTTTTACGGTTGTTCACATGACAGAATCCATCTAAATTTCTTCTACTACCAATCCTTTAGAACTAACACGAAATTGTTAAAGGAGATAATTGAAGACGAAGAAAAAATTGAGGAAGCATAGATAATAGTGAGAGAATACTACATACATATCGAAAATAAGAAAAATAAGGAAAAGGATTTACTTATACATTTTGTAATTAAAAATATTTTATTATAAATGCAAAAGATTGTTGTTTATATGTGCACGGAAAGAACGATTTTACTGAAGTATTTAAAAATTTAACTATATACAAATCTAAAAAATAATTTTGTTTGGACCATCAAAGTAATTATGTAGGACGCTCAAATTGATTGTTAGAATGTCAAAACTTTTTACATTGTTTATTATACTTGAGCGTCCTACATAATACAACTTTGATAGTTCAACAAGATTATTCTTAGATCTAACTAAATTTTTAGATACTTCAACAAAATTGTTCTTTCCGTAAGATAAATATGTCAAGGATAGAGGAAGGAATTAAAACAAGTTCTGCTCGCATTCTCTTATCCGACATCGCCTCTGATATTAGAACTTTTCACTATTTTTCGTGTTTTGTCTTGTATGACAGCGAGTTGTCTTCTAGAAACATTGCGCGAAATACGTCAGCTGGCATCTCGGCAAATATCGTAATTCTACCATGTCTTATTCTACATTCGGTTTTCTGCGGCAAATAGCGCGGCACGCCAGTGCACTTTGCATGCGTGAGGAAAACAATACTGCTTTTCCATATCATGCTCGCTGTATCATGTCATGTATCTGATGCACGACGCGATGCGTCATTTTGTTCGCGGTAAATATGTTTGTTCTCGCGGAATATCACATTACGAAGACTAGTGTGCGACTGGTGTGTATCACGCCGCGACGTGATAATTCACGATTTAGTACGTCGGCATGATTCACATCCTCCCTGGAGACAAAACTCCGTGACTTTGATGCATCGGCAAGGCCTGTCACTAAGTATAATATATAGAACATTATCACCGAGTCATATTCACTTTAGATCGCTTAAATATCGATTGACATGTTCCAACATTAGACTTGTATGTAATTTGAGTAACAAAGAGTAACAATTCTCTTGATATTTTTGTTACAAAAAATTGATTTTAAATTTTATAAGAAGCAAAGAGGCTACATATTTTCAAATATGACGAAAAATAAGTGCAATTATATTAGAATAAATATAATTGTACTCTCCACAATTTTAGCATATTTTGTGAGGATAAATTGATAGAAATAAAGGAACAAGGAATTGACGCAATTACTGTACAATGATAAGTATATTTTTCTTAACGTACTTTAATCTACAGATTTATTGTACATATTTTTGCTAACGGAATCGCGCGATTCCTTGGCATCAATCAAATTGTCTTGCGCAATCCATTCCTGAAAATCTGCACGCATGAG
Organism: Cephalotes varians; assembly: GCA_037157785.1. NCBI lineage: Eukaryota > Metazoa > Arthropoda > Insecta > Hymenoptera > Formicidae > Cephalotes > Cephalotes varians. The sequence goes on along the minus strand of JANQDE010000017.1, from coordinate 2,243,981 downwards.
TTTACGAAAATACTATATAACATGTGCGTGTATATATAGCATGTATATTTATAACTAGGAACACTAGGAACGGATTTCACTTTTGAGCAATTTTCTTAAACCTAATGGATAAAACATTAACAACTTTGCCTGGTTGAAATCAACTAGCTTTAAAACTGGCTACATGCTTTATAAATCTCGCGTTATATAATTTAAAAAATCATGAAAAATGTTTATGAAGTTATCCGATAAAAAAGTCAAATATTTTGTATGTAATAATTTGTTTGAAGAAAAGTCTGTAGTCAAAGAAACATTTAAAGTTTCATGTCATCCTAAAATAAATTATTAAACTTCGCAAAAATAATCCTTGATTAATTGCAAATATCACAGCAGAAAAACTTAGTTAATTTTAAAACCAGGTTTGAAATGGTCTTCTAAATTAACAAGATTATGTTGGAAGAAATGCGCGTTTCGTGAGATTACGTATACGCTTATGCATACAAAAATACAAAATCTCTCAATGCACGCGGATATAACGCATATCGTACGTAACGCAATATATAATATATATATTTGCTTAACTTTTACTTGTGGAATATACACAGTGGTAAATGATACAATGCTCTATTTTAAAATCTTATATCTTAAGTCTAAGTTACGTGATGCATATATGGCAGTTCAGTTTCATAATATTATTTATATATTGTATATATATCGTTGTGCGAAATAAAATACGCAACATTACTATAATTAAAATATCAACATTATTTTTAATTCTATTTTTTTCCGCAAGAAATCTCATATTAAAATACGAGCAATCACAATTAGCCGGTAACGAATTTAATTAATTTACACGATCGTATCTTTCTCATAATTTTTTTCGTGGTCGAAAGAATGTGCGATTGAGACAACGATCTTTGATGTTTGCATCTCGCATTTATATTTGAGATCAAACTTGCAACACTGCAATAATTTCTAATGACAAAATTAATAATCATTTGTAGATAAATACTTATCACATAATAATGTATTATTAGTTGCTGTGTTTTTCCTTTTTTTATTACAAAAAATATATTTGAGAATAAGTAAAATAGTATGTTTTTCTAATTTAACTTCCTCAGAAGCTCACATCGTCGCGCTGGTGAGTACGGGAGTTGGGCTTCTCGAGATATCCGAGCCATTTGAAATCTGAGAGAAGTCAGATACCTTATTCATATTCTCAGGTCAGATAGCCTAAGAATATAGATAAGGAAACACGCGGTTATATCTTAAAGCATGCTAAATATTCATTTTTGACGCAATCAATTTTTGGAACAAGACCGTAATCAATGCAAATTTGATAGCTTAGAAAATTACAAATAAGAATAGATATTTTTATCACGTTTAAATGATATTTACTATTTTTTCTTATTAATAAATATTTTTGCGGTGTCGCAATTTAATAATTTTGCATCATCGTCCACGAGCGATTTAATACAGAATAGCAAATTAAATATTTTAAATCAAAACTTTTCTGCATATGCAATTTGTAAATTATTTAATTGACGTTAATCATAGATGAATCTGGATACTATTTCACGATCTTTATTTACAATCCAGTCCTGTCTTTATTAAATATTATTATATATTGTTAAATATATACATATATATATATATATATATATATAATATTAATATGCTATTTTTAATATATTTTTGGTAATATAATTTACTATATATGTTTAACAATATATATTATATTGAATAAATTAAGAAGATAGATTTATTAATAGAAATAGTATGATAAATTGTCTTTATTTTGAGAAATACAAAAGCAATCTGTAGAATTATATAAAATCCAACTACTGTATTTTTTCAAACCTCTATTAAGAGAGAAAATTTACGTAATGCCGAATAATTGAAACTCAGCGGAATGACTTATGAATTTATTATTGCAAGGTAACAGATTATAAATATAATTAATTCGCTTCGTGAAATAGATCCTATCAACAAAAACAATCAAATCTTCAACAAATATATCACAAATGTACGCAAAGCATTAAAGCATTTCTTCTCATATATACATTCAATACTTTCAAGCGTATGATCGGATTTTACTTTCAAAACTTGAGCGTGAGCAAATGCAATCGTGCGTTTTGTCGATTGCACGCACGAAATCAATTCCCGTGTGAAGGCGTGCGGTAATTATATTCTCGACTTGAGCGCTCGTTATAAATTATTATACATTAATATGTACAACGCACATGTAGCGCGAACAAGCGCGCGTACGCGGAGTATAAAAAGTGAAGCATAGTTTTGCGCCTTCAATCAAGATGCTATCGCGGTCGATTTCTTCTCGCCACGCTTCTCCCACATGTTGATCCTCTTTAACGGATAACAGATCACAGCCGACAAAAACATCAGGCTACCGGACAGGTAGAATGAAGCGTCGTAGCTTCCGGTCGCATCCATAAACGCACCTGTTTGTAACATATAAATATATTGCACATATAATTATTCAGTGAATTGACGTCCAACTTCTCTGAGTTATGAATCATTATCATAAATAAAGATTGATTTATGTACAATAATGAATAATTCTAACGAATAGCATAAACATTTCCTAGAATCAAAGGCACTTGCTTTAAAAGCCTGTGATCATATCAGCATTCCGATCAAGCTTTTTTTTGCGGCGCTGTATATTCCGATGATCGTTATTCTAATTACCTGCGAGAGGCGCGCCCACAGTTGCTGCCACACCTTGGAATAGAAGCAGCAGCCCAAAAGCGTTTGTTAATTTCTCTAAACCCAAGAGATCCACAACGAGGATCGATCTGAGGGCAGCAAAGACGGCTGCAAAAAAATGTCTGATATATTTCACAAATTTAACAAATATAATTAAAACTAGCTTATAAATTTCAAATGAAAATATTGTGTAAATAGAACAAAATGGTAAGATCTATATATTTTTACGTATAAGATGCATCTTGTCTTTATTCATGAAAAAATTTAAGAAGTTACGTATTCTGCTTACATATACTGAAGCCAAAGCTGGCTGCATAAAAGAATTGATACCCCTCGGTTAGAGAAAAACCGGAAATCATAGTTACTAAACCACCGACGCTGATAAATATATTGTTCACAACTAGAGCGTTAACTCCGGGCAAACTGCTTGCTAAACCGCAAATAATACGACCGATAGTGTTAGCGATACCGATCACCGAAACAAGGAACATCGCCGTAGAAGCGTCCATCTTAGCTTTTACTGCTCGATCTGCAAAAACAAAATGATTCATCCCTTAAAGTAAAAGAAACAATAAACAAAAATATGTATATAAGAATACAATAGATAAATTATAAACGGAATATGTATGTCTTTTATCTTTATTATAAGTCTAAATAATAAATAGTAAATAAATGGTAATAACATAACTAAAAGTCTGACAATAAAATAATAGCTATTATATAAAAATTTTTATTTTTTATTTTTATTAAACTTGCATCAAATATATTATTTGTTTATAATTATTATTTTACTTTTATATTTATAATTGTTTATATTATCGGAAAAATGTTATAGACGGTATGTACTATTTTCAAAAAAATTCTCTTAAAAAAATCATTTATTTTTTAAATATGACGAGAAAAATTGTGAAAGAATAAGCATCGATTGTTCGATATATCTCACCTGTTACATACAAAAAGGGCGTATAAAAACCCATCATGGTGAGTCCACCAGAAATCGCTAATATTAGAAAGGATGGACTTTTTAGAAGGCTCAAATCGAGCATTGTGGTCAGAATTCGTCGCACGCTTTCCGGACACAGGTAGAAACTTCCGCTTTCTTCCTCCGCCACATCCTTTGCCGTTGGCAGTCGTGTCACTGACATATGATAACCGACCGACGATTGCTGAAAAATTGCATCATTTTTTATATTTTAAGTAAAATTTCTTTATATGATTTCTTTATATGATCAGAAATTTAACATCAGTTTTAATTGAATTTTAGCTTAATTTCTTATTTTACGTTCTCGTAGAAATATAACTATAAGAAGAAAACGAAATATCGGCCAATTTATTGTTTATACCGCTCTGATTTTACATTCTTCGCATAAGAATTATAAAATTTTTGTATACATTAGTATTATATACATACAATGGGGAGAGGAAATTTGAAATTGCATTACGGGAATATATTCGCGATAGAAACTTACTTGAGATCTATAATGAGGAAGTCTGTTCAAAGAACCGCCATAGAAGATATCGTCTCTGTAGAACGGTCTTTGCGGATCTTTCGAATTACGTTTGCCCATTCGAAGAGATTTTTGACTGCATTCCGAATCTGCTCGGAGACGCCTGCCACTAATCGTATGTCGACGGTTCTAAATAAAAAAACAGAATTTTTAATAACCTTCAAGTAATTCCAAAATAACCTACTTTCTATTGTTTTTCACACTTAATATGAAATATATATATATTAAACTTTTTGCAGATTCTAAAAGATGTTTACGAAAATTAATTCGCAAGTAGGTTTATAAGATTTTCCAGGTCATAGAATTGGCACTCGTAGCTTCGGAAATACTAAATTTTCGTTTCTTGGCAAATGTGAACATATATTTTTCTTCTACGCCCATATATTCTAGATGTACTTTGAAAACTACAAAAAAGAAAAACAAAACTCGAGAATTGAAATTAATAGAGAGTTTCGGTCAAGTTGGACGTAATTATTCAAACATTTTTGCAATTTTCTCATTGCAATTGACTGATTAATTAGCTTTGCGCTGTGACAAATAACTCTTTATATTTAATCAAAATCAATCAATCGTATGTTCCAAACGAATTACGATAAGTACAGTATTTGATAATTTTTCATATTTTATCATTAGAAATCTTGATATCTTTATACTTATGTTTTTTACTTCTTTTAAAATTTTAGCGCGGATTTTTCATCCGATGATGAAAAATCCATCTCAATTTACAATCAATCTGTTTATTCAAATTTTCTGTTCTCCCAAAATTCGTTTTCTGTATATCGAACTTACCGTCGGTACTTTCCCATTTAATCGCTCCAAATCGCCGCTGAGCAGATTGTTTTCTTCGGCGATCTTCTCTTCGTTAGTCATAGCATCCAAATCCGGACCATCGGCGRCATATATCGGTGCAGATAACCGTTTCTCCGAAGTGCTCACTTTTCTCTCCAAAGTCTGAGTCTCCATCTTGTGCAACGAGTGCAGGGACTTGGATGCGCTGAACATAAATCAGGACATTTCATTGAGAAAGCTGTTAAGAGAAAATCGTTGTCAAATGCAAAATTAGGATCCCCCATTTATTACTTTACTATGTTAGGGCTGCTGCCGAGGATTTCCGCCGCCGTCGGGTATTCCGTATTGTTATTCGTGCCGAAGAAACCGCTTCTATTCGGCTGCATACAGTGTAACGAGGTCGTTGACGCACCTTTTCCCATCAACGTGGTTTTCACTTCTAGCGCGGCATTTTCCGGGGTGTTTTTTACCTTAATCCTCGTTGGTTTCAAAGGACGGAACATTGCCCCAAATATGGCACAATGTAGCAGCATGCCTAAAAACCGCGTAAGCCATTTCTTCCGTCAAATCGTTGATTATTATCTAAATTAATTTTACTGAACATTAATATGTATATTAATTTGTTATATATAAAATATTAAATTTAAAATTTTTTTAAATATATAAATTTATATGCAATTTATATATTTATAACATATCTGTATATAATTTATACGCAGATATATTATATATATATTATTAAATAGAAATTCATATATATATATATATATACATATATAATATATTAATTTGTTAGATATATGAATTTCTATTTAATAATATACATTTATTCATGACGCAATAATATGCGAAATAGATTGTTAGCCTGAATACTATATTGAATTTTTATAATTGAAGTTTTGGTTCATATTACTTGGACTTTCGAACGCCTTAACATAAATATATTTGACAGTTGATTAGATGCAAATGTCACAATTTATGAGACATACAATTATGCGGAAGTAATGAGAGTTTCATAACTGTGTCTGCTCGCTCAAACGATATCCTTTAAACATTAACATAAATTTATCTCGCGCGATCAAACTTTTCTTTCGAGGTACGCGATATACACCTTAATCGTCATATGTTATTCATGTAAATCTTTGTTATGTAATCAAATGTATGTGATATTAAGTAGAATAGGGACAGTCGCGTTACTATCATTTTTCATTGAAAAAATACTGAAAAGACTAGAGTCAGCAAATTTAATTAAAAAAAAGTATAAAATAAGGTTTTTTATTATGCTACTTGCGTAATATAGACTATAGCGCGTTTTTATTTTTACGATAGATGACTCTATACATACAATTTTTTCGAAAGAAAATTGACAATGAATCATAATCGAGATATAATTTACAATATCATAACATTTATATAAATGCAATTTCTGATAGACATATTCTTAAAAATATATATATTAATTAAAATTTTAATTAAAAGCCCAGACAATGCAATCCACATAATTTCGATTAATTCAGATTTGTAATTTTAATTAATGTAAAACTCATTATTTATTCTTGTAAGAAGAAACAAATTTTGATTAAAATTATATTCTTTTCAATCCATAATTCAAAAATCCATTTAAATGATCTTTTTTTTTAATAAATCATTACTCACCTGCTTGACACAGCAAAGCCCCTCTCCAGCCGAAACTTTTAATGAGTATATTCGAAAGTGGTGCGAGCAAAAATGCACCAATTCCGGAACCACATACTGCGATACCTGTGGCTAAGGCTCGCCATTTTTCAAAATAAAAACCGGTGGTTATCACGGCGGGCACGTATATTAGACCTACTCCAATGCCACCTGAATTTTTGGGAAAAAGTTTTATCTTAAAAAAGAATTTTTGCATAAATCTAATATTTAATTTGTTCGAAAAAAACGTTTGAATTCTTTATCAGAAATTTATAAATATTTGATTTTTTTGACAATACAGTTCCTAATTTTTACATAGCATTATCACGATTAGTTTTTGATTATTTTAAAATCTATTTGATAATTTTTCGTTCTTTTTATAATTATTTCTTAAAAATACCGAAATAATGATATTTCCAAGTCAATATCGACATTTAAATATCGATACTAGATCCCCGGCAGGATTGGTTAAAGTTAGAAGTATCGAAATAAATATGAAAGAGAGCTCTATAAAAAAAAAACTCTCGGTGGAGACGCCAATTACTTCGGCAATAAAAAAATATACGGCAATAAATAAATATCCAAGATGTATAAAGAGAAAAAACTTACCGATGGCGCCATAAGAAATGTAAAGGAATTCGATAGAAGTGCTGAAGTACGCGAGGACGAAGGCGATGCAGCTTATCACACTTCCTAATATCGCCACCAATCTAAAACCGTATCGATTGGCAAGGGCAGATACGAAAGGACCTGAGGAAAGCAATAATTTAATTTGCAATGTCGTCGCTTTGTCGGACTTTTAATTTTCAGATATTTGGATGAAAAGATCATTCCTTACACGCTGCTTATCAATATAATTCTAATTATTTTTTTTCACTCGTGAGTATATTAACTACGTATATTGACTGTTCGACTATACGCAACTTAGCACAAATATCCTCATTACAATAACAAGCAGCTGTAAAAATAATATACATATCGTATGTTTGTACAAGTGATTAATGGGTATAACGATACTACGCAATATAAAATAATGTGTCGAATTTATAAGTATATTAAAACGACATATCTTGTACGTTTTTATGACATAATTGAAAATATTCAAGGTGTCATTAATAAAATTTTGCGCATGTGTTAATAATAAAAAAATATAATTATAAATGATAAATGTATAAATTATACATTCAAAATGTGCCTATAAATTTTCTCTTCTTTTTCTTTAAAATTGAAATTACTCACTTTTATCTATCTTGTTTCGATCGATTTTACGCACTCTCCATATCAACTTATCAATTATCAGCCAATTCGTATTAACATAAAGAATTACATATAAAATGCAAACAACTACTGTGCATAAATGTCTTAATTTTTTTGCAACGAAACATGCAGTTTTCACACATATTAAGAGTAAATTGCAGCTTACATCGCTCATAGTTAATCATAATTTTGCCATGCGTTTGCATTGCTAAAACTGATTATAGACATCCTGAAGAATTTGCGATATATAATTTTCCCAGAGCGACATGTAAACATCGTGTATTTTTCTTCAAATCTTACTTTCAAATGATTACATAGTACTACTGCACATAATAAAACTAAACGCGCTTAGCATTTATAAAATGTAACTATTAATTATAGATGTCACCAATACGTGGATATAAGATTGCAAATTTAAACGCGAAAATGTTGTTAAACGAGTCCGATATAAATTGAAATGTGCCTGCATATTTATTTTTCTTGTACTGCGAAAATTCTTGGGACTTATGATGCTAACTTGAGTACATCACACAATATATGTGTAATTTTATCGATATATATCAGAAAGATTCCATATGCGAGCATATTATACCGTTAATATTGCACAAACAGACTTATCAGTTGCGTACATTCAACAGAAATACAGCTGTCCTTATCGTATTTTCGGTGTCTTGCACAAAACGTGTTGCGTCAATATTGTGACTTGTGATATGTCAAAGAAATATAAATTATAAAGATTGCAAAATATTCTAGCTTTGAAATAGAAGACTCGTGTATGAAAGAATTCATAAATTAAGCGATGCGACATATTTTGTGACTTTACGTTCCATTTATATTCTTCGAAAATACGATAAACTATTCAAGAATTTACTTACTATTATATACATTTACTATTATATACATTTTTATGCAATGATATTTTAATCAAATGCAATTTCTTTGATATGATATGTATTATTATGCAAATTTGATAGATACTCAATTGCTGCTTGAATGAAAATGCATTTAAAATTTTTTCATGGCATTATAGAACGATTTTTAAATTAAATTATTTTATATAGATTTGACGCTTTTACAGTTTTATAATTAATCTTACAAAAAAAATTATAATATTTTTGTAAAGCAATCATTCGGACGCAAACTCAAAAATTTTCTTTGCTTCGCTGACAGATAATTTATTGACAGGGATTTTTCAAAGTTTAAAAATAAAAAAAGCATTATTTCAAAATTCTCTAGATGCACGAAATATTTTTATTTTTCAAAAAATTTTGTAAAAATGTTGCACTTTATTTAAAATAATTTAAAATATATTATAACAAATCTACTTAAATGTTGCATATATGTCGTTACTAACCAACCATAAGATAAAATCCTGTTTGTAACGAGTTAACGAATGCGACACTCGCTTTCGATACAGAAAACGCATCTGCGATGTCGTTGAGAAATACGCCAAAACTGAAAATGATACCGTCGACGAAAAAGTTGCACATAAAGGAAGCTGCAACAATCACCCAGCCCCATCCTCCATCAGGTGGTACGACCATTTCCACTTCGATGGTCTATTGACAAATGTTAATGAAACTTTTACAATAATTAACAAAAACATTAATTAAGTATCTTACATAAACTAGTTGAGTGCATATCTATGTAAAATTATCAGAAGTGACTGTTTTTGTGTCCTGCTGCAATAACAAATTATTGCAATTTTTGTCTTCTCTACTTTTTTAAATTTTCAATTAAGATCGAGTAATTCTGCATTTAAAGAATTTCATCGATATATTTTATATCAATAAAAAATTTTTTTTTTTGGGAAAATATATTAATTTAGAAAGATTTTAAATTAATGAAACATAGATAACTCTAAAAAATTATGTTTATTGGATCATATTATTTTCATATAAAAATGAACATGTACACAAAGGCTTGAAAATTAAAATATATGATATTGTACATAAAAACACTTTGAATGTGATAATTTACTTGATAAATAATTAAATCGTTATTGTTGAATTCTTTAAAGAGTACACAATCAACTTGCTAGGAGTGTCGAATTTATGGAGATGAGCGCAATAATGGAAATTAGAGATCTCTAATTAGTATGGAAATTTGTACAAACGATGTATGTTGATTTTGAGCAAGAAATAAAATAAAGCTAAAAACACTAAAGTCACGAAAAACTTAAATATAACTTATTTAAAGATAATCGTACATTTAATTTTAATAGAATTTTAATAGAATTTAGAATAATTTACCGTTAATATAATAATTGTAATTGATGTATTTTTAATACAGAATAATATTAATTTATATACTGCAAAAGCTTCATGGAAATACACACGACTGAACACAAAGACGTACATGCATAAAATTTAAATGTAATAATCGCAATATTTGATTTTTGCAATTTGTTTCTAAATATTAGATAGTCGTCCTTATTTTATTAGTCGATTTTAACACTATATGTCGATTTAAATTTCAATGAAAAAACAGTTTTACATTTATAAACATTAAAAATATAATCTATATATAATCTTGAATATAAATAAGAAATTTTTAAGTGAGATATTTACTAATTATTATTAATCAATTATGAGAAAGTTGATTTGAAAAATTAATTATATCCGAAAGATTATTATTTTATTTTTACTTTTATTTCAATTTTGGAAATTTATTAAAATTTGTGATTTTTCAAAAAATTATAATTTACAGAATTTGAATATTTTAATATGAATTATTCACTTAATATTATTCTAGAATAATATGGTTAATGATTTTTTGCATAAAGTTAAAATCATTTTTTGATAATTAAGAAATAATTTTTGTATTAATTGTATCCTTGTATATTGTATTTTATTCACATGAAAATATACGTGAGTGTTTTGCGCAAGCAGCAGAGTAAACTATGTTCAAACTACATGTTAGAAACTTTGTACCTCAATCAATAAATTCTAAGAGTGATAATTATCGCGTGAAAGCTGTTTTCTCGCTCATGAGAAAACACGATACAATAGATATATATTGAAGCTAGGTCGGAGAAGAGAGGAGAGCAGCACGAAATCAGTTAAATTCGCGAGTGTCCTTTTGGTATTTTAACATCAACTGTGCCTTCGCTCGTTGGAAATTCACAAGGTGTCTAAGGTCAAGGCCGTTCAGAAAGCCGCCGAGACTCCGATCTTTAGTATTTCGACCGTTTCGTGACTACAAAAATTATCAATCAAACCGCGAGCGCCAAAAACGTTGACTTGCCTCAGACGGCATTTATCTTTGGTATAGCTTCGTTATAAACAACTTTTCATTTATTATAAGATCTAGAGAGAAAAATTAATACAAATTAATTTTCGCAAATAGAAATTAATATTTTTAAGTTCTTAAAAAGATGAGAAAAGAAAGCATGCAATCACATTATAATTGCATGCTGCCATCATATTATAATGCATAAAAAAGAAAAACTTATCCGCAACGTTAATAAGCTCAAGCTATTCTTGACGATCTGAATCGACGTAAAAAAAAGACGTAAAAAAGAGCAAAATCATTCTATGCTCGAAGCATTTTTTTATAATTCTGGAAATCGTCATGACGGCTTTCATTTCCGTCAATGACAAAAGCCCTTTCCACGATTTAGAACGCAAACGTGTAATCTAAAGAGGTTGTTCGAAAATTCCAGCTTATTCGCGACACGTGTCGTCAGACATTCGCGGCGCGATAAAAATCAAAAGGAGTTTTATCGTCGTCGTGTCATTCGTATTCGCATTGCTAATTTCCAGCCGGACAGATAAGGAAAAATTGAGTCGGGAACGCGTATCCGCCCCTGGATGACCTACAGCGAGACAACGTCTATCGAGTCCATTATATGTCGCAAATAAAGCGATATCGTGTTTGTAATTTTATAGCACACGATTCGCCCGTCGCTTTCGACGCGAACGTACTGAATCGCGCGAATCAGACCGACAGCTGCCACGCGAATGATCGCACACGGCGCGATTTTTCTGCACCTACACGCGAGAAAATGTCGCGGAAAATCACCTCATCGTTGTTGTTGTCATTGATGTCCTCGAGCTGCAGCTCCTCGCTCTTGTTACGCTCGTGACCATTTTTCTGCGGTTTGCTCGCGTCGGAAATCTGCTCATCCACTTTGTCCGTCGTCGACATCGTCCCGTCCGAATATCTGTAACACGTCCGTGCAAAACGCCACTTGAAATGAAATCTGTTTAACGAGAACAGATACAACATCGATGCGACGTAATCCGATAAAGATACGCTTGATTTAGATACTAATGAAAAAGTTAGAGAAGATAACTTTAACGACGCGACTAGAACAGGGATCGGCAAACCGTCGTCGTTTATTTTATTACGGTTCATGTAATTATTGTTACTTTGAATTGTTATTAAGAAAATATTTGTTTTTTTTTTTTTTTATATACTTAATATTGTTGATTTTTTGCCTCTTGCGAAGTCTAAAATTTTACTGTCTTTTACAGAAAAAGTTTGTCGACTCCTGACTTTCAAAAGTACTTATGCAAAAAACGATGACTAATGTTTCTTCTCGAATGCTATTGCAAAAATAGAAACATTACATCTTTATTTTTGCAATAGCATCTAATAGCAAAAGAGATATTGTCTCTGCATAGATTTGCTAATGCAATGTTTTCGTTCCCGATGTTTATTATCTTTAAATACAATGATATCGATATTTTCGCTTGAGATTCATAATAAGATGATAAAACTAATGGTAGAAAGAAAATATGTTGGAAAATTATCGCATCATTTTGCTAATCTGTAAGGGTTCTTTACACCCTTTTTGCAAAATTTTGCAGTGACACACATTCCCCTGAGATCGTGAGAGATATAATAAGTATCGAGGATTAATCTGATTTAAAAAAATACCGCGCAAAAGTAACATAACTAATCAAAGCGACGTATGTCTACGTTTGACGTCTATATCATACATAATGATATACTTGAATGATTCTTGTCATTCGCATCAACGTCCAATCCGTTTAAGTTGATCTCTTTTAAAAAAAGAGTAAGTGACAAATTTCGCGAACAGATCGTTTTATGCTGATATGCTGAACATATGGTACATTCATAAGAGTAAAAGCAGTTAAAAATTGACATTGAAGATTAATAATTACAAAATAAAATATTCAGTCAATTTATTTTAAAGAAAAATCTACTTAAATTAAATCAAAATTATTTACAATTTCACAAGATTATTACAATTGTATAGATAAAAAATATTTTCCTGCGATGTATTATCTGGAACATCTTGTATAATAACATCCAATAATACATAGGTATAATAAGTAGTATGTAGTAATAGAATCAAAGACAAGTCCGACCACTTTCGTCGTCTGAGTGTGTAATCAATAAGCTCTTTTTTTTCTAACGCGTACGTATGAAATGCGATCAAAAGAACGATTTGCTCGTTAATTGAACAAAAAAGACAAAGACAAAGTGTCGAACCGGTTCATGGTTATGTGCCGAGTTTTCGTAGTAACTTTGATTCATCTGGCCTTGATCTTTCGGAATTCATCTTTCCTGATCTTTTTCCTCAAATTCAGGCATAGTGTTTTCGTTATATGACATCTTAACAGACGTTTAAATGATAAAAGCCACTTGATACGTTACATGAGCTGATCGATTTTTTTTCATTGGTGTCACATTATTGATTCTGAAAATGAATAAATAATCTAATAGCGACAGTATAGTTGATAGCTGATATTGCAGTACTATATTATCAAGAACAAGTAGATAAACAAGTATAGGATTAGATGATTTTGTTATCGCAATCAGCCGTTTCGACATCGCATCTTTTAACAAACTAACTTTTAGAAAATTCTTTGCAGTTTTAAGATGCTGATAGCACTATTATTTGTGATATTATTATTATTCTAATTTTAGTTTAAAATTGCTTTAGTTTAGAATTTCAAGTCCGATAGTAACGGCATGCAACTTATGAATTGATAATGTATATATATTTAAAATTTACATAATAATATTATATTAAGCGCTAAGACTAACTTTAATCACATGATTTGTTCAATTAATTAATTTTCATATAACAGCCAAATTAAGCTTTGTAACTTTTATAGAAGTTTTTTAATTACTTTAGATTTTTTTAATGCGATTGATGTTTTTTAATTGAAAAATTATTAAATTATTAGTCGTGAATTAATTTGTAACATTAAATACCTTCACTCAAAACTAATCTTAAAATTAATGAAGAAAATTTATTAAAAATATTACTAAAGTTTTACTATTTATTTATCTTCTCTAAAACTTAGTACTCGAAAAAGATCTATAAGTTCAGTCGCTTGTAGTTTATTGATTCTTAATAACAAGTTGATTCATTTATGATTAAGAAGATATAGATGGTAAATTAATTAAAACATTCATAATCAGATCATCATGATTTGATAAGTTTAGAATATCCTATACATCAAATTAAAAAAGATTAAAATAATCACTCATTGAAATTCTACTTACCGATTCTACTGATCGAACAAATGTTTATAAAAAAGCAATAAAATCAGAATTATGGTAATATTTAATGCATTTGAAGTATCGAACTTATCTTGTGAATCTCGTGTTTGACGTCTTATAAATCGATGATAAGATAGACTTGAATATTTAAGCAAAATATTTATGTCTTATACAACATACAAATAACTTCTTTAATTCGGAGCATTCTTATATACGATACCAGTATTATTGCTTGACTGATTGCGTCAACTTCTTCTCTTTCTCATTTTCTTTTTCTCTTTTTTACGGCGCCTCGCAATATACATGTGATTATGCTGTCTGTCTCTCAGATACAATATCAAAAATGATAAAAAATTACAACCTCATCTTTCGTGCGTGCACATACTATTTGTAAAAAGTATATTATGCACAGCTTCGGCAGCTTCACCGTGCAAACAGAATTGTGTAAACTTTGCTAATCGATAAGAGATATGTTTATTTTTAGCATAACTTCGCTTATTTTATTTTCTGAGTAATGAAAGAGAAAATAAACTGGATGGAAACTGCAACATCGTTCCACTTTTTCTTCGCTGTCCTTGATTGACTTTATCTGGTTGCAATGGCGATTCTCAATGGCAATTCTCAATGGCAATTCTGGCCTCGATAAAATATTTTTTAAATATAGGCATATTATATGTATTCTATATTTAAATAAATATAATTAAAGATTCTTAAGTTTACAATATAAAGAGTTTGCAGTAGAACAAAAGAAAACGAAAAAGTATAATGTTCTATAATAATTAATATATCTTTAACATTTTTTAAATTATTATATCTATAATATATTTATTTATTAGTGTTATTATATAAATACTAATGTTGTACATTTTTTATTTGAACAGATATACCGAATATAGAATTATGTGAATCTAATGAATGTATATTTAATAGAACATTTTCTAATTCTTACTCTGATTATTGACACTATGAGAGTACATGTGACTATTTGCAAAACTATTATACAAATGATGTAAAATCCAGATAATGAGTTGTTTATCATAAAATAATCATGCTATTTCGGATGCTAATCAGTAATATATTTATTTTTGTTTGTAGATAAGATAAAGAAGATTATTATCGTGCTATTTGCATATTACACCAATGATGGCAATGTACATAGACCGAATTTTTTATCATGATCGAGTTAGCATCTCTCGAGTAATTTCGTAGACATTTATCGCACCCTTTATCTACACGGCAAAAAATGATGTATTAACAGCATTACCCAACAACAATCTAATTGAAAATAATCTTGTCAATTCAATAATAGAATTAATGAAACAAATAACATTTTATCAAAAAACAAGAGCATGGCGTATTTGTTTCATTAATACTGTTGAATTAACAAGATTATTTTTAATTGAAGTTGCTGTTTAATTGAAGTTGCTGTTGGCTAATGATGTTAATACATCCTTTTTTTCCGTGTTTATGTTTGTTCCATTTCGCTCGATACAAAATTTGGTCTGCAAAGATTTACATTGATGAAGCAAAACATACGTCACGCATTTACATATACGCGCGAGATATCATTGTCGCGCTACTTTGACGTAAAGATCCACGCGTCAATAACAAAGAAGCACGTAATTAGGACAGAAGAAAGAAACGCGATAATTGAGAACTCAGATACATCCCCCTAATAATTGCTCAGAATAATCGCTGTTCTAGAAACGAGGGTAGTTCTTGTAAGAACCGATAATTAACTCTTTAAACACTGAGATAAATCATTATCGACGCGCAACGTACAATGCAATATTCTGATAAATTATGCCTGAGTAACTGTCGAGCGAGCAGATATCCTTTTACTTTTTACCAGATAAAATGTCAATAAAATTCCGCGATTTTACGCGACATCGTAATCGCCACGTGAGGTGATTGCGGTGTATCGATCGGCAATAAATTATTGCCACTTCAAAGGGAATTATCACTCGCGAGAGGATAATAAGTAGATCAACACTCAGTCAGCGATAATTATGATGACCAAGAAGCTCAGAAACAAAACAAAATACACAGAAGCTTATTGCATATTTCTATAATAGAATAAAAAGAATATGCAATGTACTTCCGATACGCGAAATGTGTATCGAAAACCTCATTTATTCATATAACTTTTAACGCCAAACGGACAATACAGTATTGTAATCGATTTATAAAAAGTGGAACGAAGTAATATATTTCATATAATCGCGAGTGCGAAGTACAGCACCAAGATTTTTTATCGATAACCGAATTAACCGCGGAAGTTAGCAAGAAGTAATTAGCACGCGATAATTAAACGCGATATTGTCAATTGTAATAATATTTTATAATTTTGTATTACAGACAATACATTTTTTGTATATCTTTTTGCACAAAGTACTTCTCTCTCTTTACTTTTATCTATTTAATGATATTATCACAAAACTTTAAGAAATAGATTTTTGTAAAACGTCAAGAGATATATAATAGATATTTTGTAAAATATCTTGTTTTGATAAAGTAGAACTTTGTAAATACACATCATAGAAATCAATAAGATTATAACAGAATTAACCAATTTATTTTAATTCCGTTATTTTTATTATACGGTTATCTTAAATTCTTTTAATTGATTTGCACTTTATCATCTGCTAAAATTGATTTTCTGAAGTATTTTTTAAAGATATATAAATTTTATTAAATACAAATTATATACATTTTAATCAGTCAATACTTATATATATATATAAATCTATGAATGAGACAACGAGACGATTAAACTACTTTCAAATGCATCTCCAGCAGAGATATTTCAATAAATTAATTTTTTTATTTAAGGAAGGGATAATCGTTATTTTTTCGCCGTAAGATATTATAAAAAGGAGAGCATTTGTGAGCAGTATCTTATTATTAGTAGTATCTAAAAAGTTGTTATTCACTCTTCATTCTGCAAGCTTCTTTACGACCCTATAGATTTTCATGAAATCTCTCGTTTAAACGATTGAGTGTAGGGGAAATTAGAAACGAAATGAATTATTTCCTAAATCCGTGATACATCTAAACTGCCCAGCATTCTCATAAAGTATGTTTTTAAGATTGCTTATGTTTAATAAATTGCATAATGCGCGCTGGTCGGAGATTGTGTCCCCGCCAGATATAACAAACAACTTTATGACGATAAAAGGTATATATTTCTGCCTTTAATGAGCTTTTTCCGCATCATTGTTATTCCGCACCTTCACTCTCTCAATTTTTCCGCGAGCAAACGCTACGTAAAGATCGCAAAAACCCGATTTCCGTTTACTCTCAATTGCACGCTGATAAACACTAATATTTGCGCGTATCGCCGCATATTTGCAATAACATAATTATCGCAGGAGCGACGATCTTATCGTTCTCCGGAATTTCACAAACATTATTACAAAAGTCACGGCATCACACGAGATAGATAAGTATACTTCGCAGGAGATCAGTAAATTATCTACGATAATTTAACGATGTTTCAAGTGCCACGATCTAATGAGAAATTATGTATTTTCTGACGTTTTTAAAAAATTTTAATTCTCGCGCAGGGCAAATTTTGACGCAAGATGCGTTACGGAAATATATGATAATCTCATACTAAAGTAGAAACATGAGGGCGGTACATTGATTATTTTACTCTGCAAAAAGTTTCAGTCACGCTTCCTAAATGGATATGTCAATAATAACGTCAATTCAGAAGTGCCGCGATTTTTATCTATCTTGTGACAGAGAGACTCTTTAAATTCCGCCAGCATATCTCATCGTATCGTCGAAAAATTGATTACTCTGCATTGGTTAGTTCGAATTCCATTAATTCACTTCTCGTCGTGAATGAGGCGTATAAGAGACATATACGACAGAGCGTAATAAAATAAGAAAGTAAATTGGAACGATAAAATCTCGATAGCTGTTACTATCTGCATTTGTAATTAGCGTGGAAAATAATTGAAAATAAAAAACAAAATTCTTATTTTTCTCAAGGATAGGATTGACTCGTTATCACTCTGAACTTCATTTGACAGTATGTTTTTTATATTCTCATTACCATCGATAGGAGAAAAATATCGAGCACGTGAAGGTCAGAGTTCGCGAGAACTTATCTTGCGTTTTTGATCTGCATTTATCTTATATTAGCAATATTCATGTCCCGCGATAATGCAAGACGGATTAAACATTACAGAAATAGTCACAGGCCAATAAACCGCGTCTCGTATATTGTTTTCCGGCGTTTCCTTTCTATTCTTTGTTTCCCGGCAACGGAGAAATCATCAGAGATTTTTTTCGAATGTGTTGATTAGAGAGAAACTCTGCGATTGTGACGCAATGGAATAACAAATGCATTACATTGCTGCAGCTTTTCAATTCAGCTCACAGATGCTCGCAGATGCATGCTCTTTAAGAATTCGACTTCAGATTTTTAATTTAAAAGAGATTTACCAAATAATTTGTCAACGTCGATAACTTTAAACTCATTTCTTTCGGGCGCAACCGATACATCACTTTTATTAAAAGTATTCTTTTTTAAAACGTCTTTAAGCATGAAAGCGTGCATTTTTAAGTATCGCAAAATATCGCAAAATTCTATAAATAAATAAATATAATTTTTGAAATATGCGAATATATAAATTGACACTTGCTTTGTTTTTTATCAAAACAGTAACAAAGTTATGCTATCTGTATTTTATTTTCGTATTTTGACATTAATCACAAATTTTATATATAAATTTTAATACGAAGATTTAAAACAAAATTAGTATTAATTGTCAAAAAATAAAAAGCTTATGATTGAATAAATAAATATCTTATATTTCATTATATCTTATTATTTTATTCGTTTCTAAATGTAACTTCTTGTTTTTGTTTTAAGCCTTCATCTTGATCTTCTATCTTTTTTATTTTTTTCAGCATGTTACATATGCCGAATAATATATTATAACAGCTGCAACAGAATTATCAGATGCGCGCAAAAGAAACACAAACTAAATAAAAGATTTCCAAGTTTCTAATTAATTTTTAAATTTCTCATGTTAACCAAGACTTTGATGTAAGAAAGAAAAAAACGATTCATATCTATACTGGATAACATCCCTATTGAATTAAAAATATTCACAATCGTCTTAATTAATAGCGACAATCTTGCGTTTCAACATTCCGATTACACTCTATAATACTAAAGAAACACCTACGTGCGAGGACGCATTCCAAATTTATGAAACCTTCTCCTGCGTCGTGCATAAAAAAACGATTGAAATCGTTATTTTTTTCACGATCATTCGTGAACCATTCGTACAACCGAATGGTTTCATTCGTGTTTTCGATTTTTAACATATCTGTGAAGATATCCGTAACATAACCATGCTATATTTAATAGAATAGAATATAGATTCAATGAAGATCGTTACATTTCAGAAGGTGGTACTGTAGAAAATTATATCGCAGATTATTCCCAAGAAAATTTTTCTTCTTCAAAAATGATAGAAAGAACAGAGGACTTCGACTTATATTTTATCGATATTGCATTGTATTTAAATTTATCCTAATGTAAATTTTGCATCGAGTTCTCGAGGTTGTCGAGCCGTTACATCGCCACATGCGTTGGTATAAAAATACTTCGACTCTAAATATAACTATAGAGAACAGATCATGCTTTCACAATACACAGTTGCGCAGATATATTACATGTCAATTAATAGCTACGATAAACTCTATCATCAGATATACAATTTAATAATTATATTTCTCGCGATATCATTAATATTGACACTGATTTAAAATTTGGAAACTCTCAAGTCATTTATCATATCAACGTAAAGCCGCTTTATTTATTTTCTCATTAAAAGAGATATCTCGAGACCTCAATTAAAAAAGATTAATAAAATGTATTATAAAATTTCCTAAAAGAGTGGAAAGCGTTTGGAAGCTGGAGTGGGAAGAGAAAAATTAAGTCTTTGTGTCGCCGCATAAAGTCACAATTTATCGAGTATCACGTATCTTAGCCAGACTCTTAAAATAATTTAAAATTCTCAAATATCCGTTCTTAATTCTTCAATTTTTTATCTCAGTCGCAGTACGTGGAAGTAGTCTGAAATAAACTAATTTCTGATAATCAAATTTAAAAGGTTCTGCTCGAAGATCTTGAGTGTCAAAGCGTGACCTTTCAAGCGACGACATTGACTTTTTCCACTACTCGCTCTGACATCGATGACATAAAAAAATGTTCTCTATTCTCAGTGTTTTCTCGCTCCATAAGAGTTACCCAAGTACAGTAATAGATACCAAATAGAGTATTTGTATCTAGGTGTTTGGCGTCACTGATCAGATCACAAATTTTCCAATGATAACACAGACAATCGACTGTTTAATAAATATCTTAAGCGTATAGAAACATTCATGCCTATCAAGTAATTAACGTCGGCGAATAATTAACATCGCATAATTAATGGCACTCGGACGTCATCGATTTTCCGTGATCGAGCCGGCGATTCAACAGTGAAAAAAAAAACTCGGAGACGCGTTCGCTACGTGCGCTTGCGCGTCCTCATCGGCGCGGGAATCGCTCGCGTGGACCACTTTCCACGTGGTCCAGTCGGATCTGTCACCTTTTCCTACGCTTCTCTCAAAAACACTAAAATTCTTTGATTCTCGGTTCGCTTTTTACATCGGATACGACAAAATGAAGCGCGATCGGTTTAAAGAGACGTTACCTTTGATCCCTACGAAGCTACACTGTCACCGACGTGCGTCAAAAAGTTCCAGCTTGTCAAAAGGAAAAGGAGACTTCGAAAGCAAGACACGCACGCGCGTGTGCATATGTGCGTGCGTACGCGTGTACTAAAGAGCCGCGCGCGATGTGACTTGAACGGAAGGCCCGCAGCCGTCGCGACGTTATACCGGGTGCCCCGCGGATTCGCGGTCGTTTCAGCGATAACAACGGGATGCGAGATTGGCCCGTTTCGAAGTGGAGGAATCGAGGCTGCACCGCCGACACAGATATTGGTGGGATATCTTTTCGCGCGCTCCGAGCCCCTCTTCTCCCTCGCGAATGTTCCCCGATGCTTCCTCGCGGTTACTTGTCCGATATGCGTCGGTGACTATTTCAAATCGCGATATCGAAGCGATACGAAATTTCTTGGTTTCTTCGGGATTAGTTGTTTTAGCAAACCAGCCAAAAGATCAAGCATCAATGTAGGTCACGAACATCGTAGATTATACCTATTTTTTCCTTTCGAAATGTTTGTTTTGATCGATTGACATGAATAAGCGAACAAATCAGCAAAAACGTTAAATTAGAAGTATTTGATTATAAAAAATAATCAAATACTAAATCTTCTTTTTAGTTTTACGAAAATAAATGTATGCTTAGTAAGTTTGGCGCGAAACTTTGTTAGCGATAAAGAACTCTAACTCGCGATTAATAATTATACTGTGTATTCATTCGTGAAAAATTGCTTAAGTGATACAAGTGCTTTTTTAAATACCCACTAGACTCAGGCAACAAATACATCATTCGCGCCTGTCTCGTCGCGACAGCGTCCGGTATGATGCAACGATCGTAGAAAGTTTCGTTGCCCGAAAATTCAGCACGCCGAAATCGTCGCCTTGGCAGTAAATCGTCATTCATCGCGGCGTGTACGTCTGATTGTCGGGAATTTCGATAATCGTTTGCATTGTCTCTTTTCTGCGCTTTGACATATTTTCGGGATTTGTAGGAAAATTAAATGATTGTAAATCGCGTTGTTTCGTAAATAGGTATAAAAATTAAAGTGAAAGAGACGAATTTGACGCTGGTATGAGATTTTTATTTTTCGCAAAACGTCGCGAGAAATGTTATAAATCAACAGATGTGAGTCTGAAGCAGGTCATCAAAAATCCAAATGGCATCGCGCTGCATCCGCTTATTCTGTCGCTGATATCGCTCACTGATTACGCGAACGCTATTGAATTTTAATTAGATCCAATAATGCATTACTGCGTGTTTCGTATTGGAAGCAACAGCGATTGTTTTTAATAAATTTCCATCAGACGGAGACAATGTTGGTAAAAAGTGATATATTGAAATATCAAAAATGTTTTTCTTCTTATTTCTTTATTCTTTGAATATACAATATCTTGCATGTCACATGAGTACACTTGAAGGAAATACAAACGTAATTATGTAACTTAACTCTTTTTGCTATTATACGTTATCAACAGAAAAACGTAAAATAAGTTTTAAATGATAATTCGCATCAGATTTCAGAATCCTATTTATTATTTTAGCCGTGTATTTTATATACATGTGTATTCTCTGATTTTTTAAGCACGATGTGCTAAATTATAATAGAATTTTATTAGAATTCAATTAGAATGTGAATAATTGTAATAGAATTCTATTCTGTTCTTCTTTTTCAATCAAAATTACAGATCTGTAAACTAGGTTTAACATAACAATTCTAACGCTTTTGTCTTTTTTTTCGTCATCGCAATTCGACTAGAGAGGCTCCGTAGCTCTCAGTGTGTCAAGTTTCAAGTTTAAATTTTACTGCTTTAAGTTTTCTATTTTCTGCGGCACATGAATGTACAAAAAACGTCGACACATACGTCGACACACACGTTTGTTATAGATTGCAAACACGCCTTCTTCAAATTCGATCAAGTGCACTGTGCATAATCAAACGTAACGCGCCGCAATCTCCTTGTTCGCAATGCGCGCATATATTTTATGTACCCTTTTTGATTATGCAAAGTTTAACCTTAGGTGTGCGTGCCAAACGCGCACCGAGCTGTGCTTTCAGAAATTGCGCGATCGTCGCGTCATATGTATGAGTTTGTCCGTTCGCTTCACAGGTAGATAGTACCCATTGTGTCGGACGATGTTTGTTATTACATGACTAACAATTGGGTTGTTTGTAAACCGTAAGATAAGGAACAGGGAAGAATAAGATATTTCATCATAACGTAAAATAGAATTTCTGAAGGCTTGCGAAATTCTCCGGATTTCTTAGGCCGAAATTTATAATCCGTTCTTATTTCGAAATCGTCTTGCGTATCTTTTCAGATGCTGATTGGTTTATGACATCTTAATCCTCCGGAGTTATGCCACTTAAGCCACTTATGCCACATTTTTTTTTTACTCAGCGTTAAAACAAGCTTTTGAGACGTATTTTTTTGAAGCGGCACTAGTGGCCCTCTACTACAACTACCTAAGAACGATTTTTCGAGCCACTAACCAGACCCCCCCTCTCCCCTCTCCGGAGATACACACAAATGTTAGTTTCGATTCGGGTAAATTTTACCCAGTGTAACTCCGGAGGGTTAAGATTACACTTAAGATGATCTTAAATATAAGAACAGAATATGAATACCGACCTCAAATACGTAAGATTTCAGGGATCGATTTTCGAAATTTTTAAAAATATTCTTCTCTAGACTAGAGAAACGGATAGAATTAAAAAAGATATACATATGTAGGAACCCNCCCCCCCCCCCCCCAGAATGAACGTCGCTCTTGAGTTCGAGCAACCCTCGGAGCGGTGTCGCGCATCATAAAACGGCGCGAGTGCTGTCGATTAGTGATAAAGATTCCGGAGGCGACTGCCCGATAACCCGTTTCAGACCGAGAGATTGTACGAGGCGAGTTCTCTGCGCAACTCGTTTTCGACGTTTCCGAGAGCGCGGAACTGGTAATAGCGGCGTGATGTAACGACGCGACGACGGTGAAAAAGTCCGTCGACAGAGAGGTCCGCTTCTCGAGCGTGACGCATCGCGAAACGCATCGGTTCCGTTCGCGACGTCGCGCCAGCACGTCGCTCCGCACTAGATCATAAGATCGTCGGCAAATAATTGCTCAGTTGGAAGCCGCGAGGACGACCGACGTTATTGCGAGCCATATGCAGGAAAGCTGTTAAAGGGCGGCGTGCTCACATGCGCGTGAACGCGCGCGCGTTGCGCAAAATCGCGCTTTAGTTCGACACGATTCGGCTTGCGTCTCGCCTGGCGCGGAATGTGTGGAATTAAGGATCGCGTCTCTTCAATCAACGATCAATTAGACAATTGTAACTCCGACACCATAGGTTCGATGCACCCATAATGACATTGATTCACATCTTTTCTTATCTCTTCTTCTGAAAAGACAAATTATTCGAAGCTTTACGAATTTGTGTACAGGAGGGAAAGAACGAAAAACAATTATCTGTTTTCCTTAAATAATAATAAACGAGTAGAGACAATAATAATAATAGACGGGATAAGATAATGTTCGACACTTAAAAAGCAAATTATGTTTTATACAATTAAAAATAATGTATACACAAACAAAGCTGATAATTTTGGATAATTTCTCTTTCAAATATAACATTTAATTCATTAGTATGTAAAGAGCGCCCCTTTCTCTCTCTCTTTCTCTCTCTCTCTCTCTCTCTCTCTCTCTCTCTCTCTCTCTCTCTTTTCCTCTCTCTTTGCTGAATAGCTACAAAATATTTTACGTTAATAAAATGAATATATCAAATATTCCACGTTAATCAATCTACATTATGAGCTCATTACACTTATTAAAAGACTGATTTTCATTAAGAGTTGCACGTATATTGTTTCATGAAATTTCATAAAAGCAATGTAACAATTTTAGTTAAATTTAAATTTTAGATAAATAATAGAGAAATTTAGAGTTAATAATATAGATTTATAAAGAATTTATTTAATAAAAATAAATTAATTACGTTCGTTATAAGTAGCCCGTTAAGACATGGATCTACTCTGACTTCTTACCCGCTTCGTTTTATCGGACGATGGATTCATGCGACATCCGATCTTCTCGATCAATAGGAGGTAGTCGAGACTAACACGTGCTCTTCTTGAAGCTGCTTCCGCTCTTGCGTGATTCCTCGGTGTCCCGATAATTCATGCGCGTGAGTGCGAATATGTTTTCGATCGCACGCGTTGAAATTGATAGAACCTCGAATTTTCATTTGAAGAGATCAGACAAGTCTCTTAAAAAATTTTTTCCTCTTCGCGACAAGAACTGATGCTCACGTAAGTTCACCTTTTCTATTTGAAAAATTTGAAAACACCACCGTGTATTTCGGATGCAGCTATGCTAATTGCATGCACAATTTTAATTACACTTCATATAATACACGTACGTGTTCACGCTTCTTTCTTCACGACTCTTCGCACGTCGAGAGGCGACGGCGAGATGAACGGACAGCCGGATAAGCGCAAGCCGCTGCTCAGAATTCTCTTTCGTTCACCGGCGATTCGCGACTCGCGCGCGCGGAACGGAGCGGAGGCGTTCCTCTGGACCTCCGGCACGATTTTTCCTCGTCGTCACGTCGAGCCCCCTCTTCGCGTTATCCGCGCTTGAACGAAAGTGCTCGAGAGTTTAATCGCACCCGGGAGCACGCGCGAGGAACGATCCCATTCTCGCCCCATTCGCCTCACAGCACACGAGAGAGGAGAAGAAAAACGAATTGGAAAATCGCGAGAATTAGATCGATGATTATCGGATCGACGATTATCGCATCTTGTTCTCAGCTACTTGCCCGTGGATCGCGTAATGTGTGTAATCTGTATGCAATAATGTCGGGCATTTCCTGATGACGTGCATTCTGGTTTGCGGGAATCACGATCTCGTTGTAATAATATTTCCTGGTGCCTGGCTCTCTCGAAATAGCGCGCGAGGCGAATTTAACTAGTTTCGTGACCATATGTGGATCGATTTATGGACAAACCTGAATTAGAGCAATACTAAAACTGCATAATTAGCCTGTAGCGTGAGTCTGGAGAAGGGGCCAGGAGCTCGGCCTCCCCTTTTCCAAATGTAGCTGTGGAGATCAATCTACTATCACTTCGATGTACGAAATAATCCTGAGGTACTAAATAATTTAAAAATTCACACGGGATATTTTATTTACCTGTTACCGGATATCTGTTACCAAAATGATCTATTACCAGAATCGAAGAGATTATCTTTTTAGTTTTTATTTTAATCAACGAGTGCATATTTTGTAATTCGTAATAATAATTTAAATTATCTGTCGGCTGATTTTTTTCAGACAGTCAATGATGATTCATAACTTTGTGTTATTTCGCTAGCCGAAAGAAAATATATATTATAAAGCATATGTTATCAAATGCGCGAAAGTAATTTGTCTCAATATACGTTGCAAGAATAAATTTTAACGTCATAATCCCTGTAGATATGCAGTGCCAAGCCCGTGATGTTTATCCAACGATTCGCCAAGAATGAAAACCCGCGTATTGCAGCGCGACATAATGCAAATAGATATGTAAATTGATACAATAATTTATTGCTGATAATTTACTTCCGATCTGTTATTTACACGCGATGAAACAACGCTGATATTTACACATGTTCAGAATCGTGAAATCAGATTCGAGAAAATCGAGGTGGGCGCATTAATAATGTTTTTTTTTCCCTCGGTGCCCTGGATGTGCGGGATACATGCAAAAAATGAACGAGCCAACGCAATATTTTTTTCAGTAATAAAAATTCATAATTTCCTCTTCAATTTTCGATAAACGTCACCTAATACATTTGTCCTTTTTTTGTACCATATCATATGTTTAACATATGCACGGAGTAGGACGTGCGCGTCCTTCCTTTTTACGCTCGCACGCGGAGAGAATAGTGCGGCAGTAGCGGCAATGTGTATCGCGTTACACAAGAATCGACATCGTCGCGAACAGACGAATTTCGATAGATAATTCGCTCGATTGCATATATTATTGCGTGTGAACAGCACTCGTAACATCAACTAATTAGCAGCCGTAACGATTAACGTTCGCACTTAAACGCTCTATCTATCGACGATGCGCGACGCTCTCACTTGACACTAGAACATCACATTTGAGGTCCAAAGAAAAAATATCCATTTGTAGAAAATGTATCCAGAAAAGCAATCCTGTAAAAGATATTCTGTCGCGTCATGTAGCGTCTCTCATGAGTTTGATCAAATTGTGTTTTTTGACTCGAAGTTTTCAGGAAATTTTGCATCGAAAATCAATGCTTCTATTAAAAAATCTATTATATCTTCTTATACTTTCTTCTATATCATATCTTATATTTTTTGTAAGACTTCACAAATTCCCTTAAATGAAAAGAAAATTCCGATAGGTGATCGAATTCGCCACATTTGTTAGACTTCAATGTGGTGTTCGAGATTGGCTTTTGGAGTTCAGGACAATACCTGAAATTTACGCAATACAATATGTCTCAACAATGAAATCGCACGTGCTCATGAATTTCTTTCTTGATCTCTTAATCGAATCGCGAAATGTTAGAAAAAATTTTACTCCAAAAATGTCAAAAATCTGTGTTCACTGTATGTAACATTTTATTAGGACACGCGTTCAAGTATAAAAAAGACGTCCTTTCAGCCGCTAGTGTGATTTAATGTTATAAGCTAGGAAAAACGATCTACGTATCGTTTCAATTCTCTTCGGTAAATGTCCATCTTATATCTCGAGAAATAAAGATTTTGGAGTAACATTTTCTCTAAGATTATCGATTCAATTCGCGCTCAATTGTCAGTATGATTCGGAATATCGATATCTAATATCGTTGTATTTAATAATATTCAATGATATCGATATTCAATGATAAATACATATCCTCATCGCCACAATACTTCTCTGCGTGTGAGCGTGCGTGCACGCGCATCGCGCGCACGTTGCACACATGCTACTGTACATTCAATGCGTAAGGTTCATTCCGCCTACATATCGAACGTGCGCGTGCAAAATGTCACGCGAGCACGCACGCGCGTCGACGCGACTATTTATATAATCTAATAATATAGTGTAACTCTGCGCGGGATTTTCGTGCGTGCACGCGTGAGTACACGCGACTTTCGCATACGCAGGTGGCCATACGTGCGTATACATATATGCCACATATCGTATTTGATTGAGGCTACGAAAATGCATTTCTTCTTATTTTCTTCTTGTTCTTTTTCTTCTTGTTCTTCTTCTTCTTCTTCTTCTTCTTCCCTGCATGATTGTAAAACAAAACGTAAGTAACGTGCATTCACGTAAATTGTACTACGGTAATATTGTAATCGTGATAGGTGGTAATAATTAGCAATAGCAAATCAGTGGTGGCGAATAGTGTAATAGCACTATTGGTTTTCATTATCGATATAACAACAATTCTTGTTCTCCTTCTTTTTTTCATTTTTCTTTATCAACGACCGTGCGCGATTAGTAATTAATCATAATCGTTACGACGTTCTATATACAATGTACGCGATGTAGCGCGTGCATTTGCCACTCAACACGATTTACAACGAGCTTCTCGGTCTATATGTATACAATATAGATTTACATATGTAATAATGCGCTTATACGCATATACGTTTGTTGCGTGCACTCTTTGTAGGCGTATATTCTCTCTTGCAAACGTTAATTACATCGATCCAGTAATGATCGTCACCGCCACAATGAAATTAGTTATTTACATGTAACTTTCACACATTTCCTTACACACACACACACACACACACACACACACACACACACACACACACACACACACACACACACGTGCGCGCGCGCGAGAAATCTCGCAAATCGCTTGCGCTCGACACATCGCGCGAGACACGTTGAAATTATTTTTGAATTAACGTGTTTCCTAAGTACTATCCTGCACGACACAGTCAGTTCCATCAACTAACCGCTTAAATTCACTTACACGAACTAGCTGTAGCAGATGTGTTTCTTTATACATTAATAAGAATTCTGTTTCTGATAATGAATATATTAATTAGTCTATCTAACAATGCGTTAATTCCTGCGATGAATACATTAATTGCGAAAAATCTCACAGCGAGACTCCAGCGTGCAGGGAACCCATAACTTTATAATCATGAGTTTTATTCTTAGCTTAATTCTAGAGCTCGTTAGTTTAATTTTAGGATTTGTTACACACACACACACACACACGCGCGCGCGCGCGCGCGCGCGCGTGTGTATATATACACATATTATATATATTTGTAACCCTCTATTTAATTTACCCTCTATTATAAATTATTTACAATTCATCCTGCACAACAGTAATATACTTGTTGCGTGTAAATTAATAATTCACATTCTTTCTTTTGCTTACGTGTGTGTGTGTGTGTGTGTGTGTGTGTGTGTGTGTGTGTGTGTGTGTGTGTGTGTGTTTATGTGTGTGTGAGTGTGTATACACATATTTGTCGCAAGTATGCAAGAAAATATCTCTCTGAATCATGAATATAATTCGAGTTGTATCTTTGGATGCGGCCAAAAATAGATTTAACTAACATGATAGGTCATTGGTGGGATCCATCAAGGATGGTCAATTGTACGTTGATCGGAAATAACATCGTTGTTTCGTACACGAGTTATTTTCGTGAAATATATTACAATTAATAGAGGTGCATAGATTATTAATATTCATCTATACATCCTTAAGCGTCATGATTAAAACGAGCATGTAATCAATGATACCTTGACCGATCCTTGTGTGCTTGCATACCATATAATTGCCAAATTATACAGTATTGTATTCTTACAATGCAGATTAATAATTTATACAAGATAATTCGATATGCATGTGCAAGAGCATTTTTTTAGTTTAATATTTTTTTTCTTTCTTTCTCTATATATACTGCTTGATCGATACTGATTAGGTTAATAAAACGTTCTATCTACATTCACTATTATATATAGGCAACTAACGATAAGTATTTATACCTGATGGTATTTTCGCGCGTATATCATTTATTCGCTTCAATAAAAAAAAGATTTGACAAAACATACAATGGTAGAAGTACTAACTGTAAGTACGATAAAAAATTCCATCAGGTATGCCACTAATTTGTGCTTTATCGATTAAGTGTGTAACAAAGAAGTACCTTTTTTAAGACTTCAAAAGTAGCAGCCCTATCACAGTGTGGCTCGGAGTGAAGGCGATTTTTATAATCTGTTAAAAAAAAAATCAGAAATATTTATAAAACAGACTCTATTTGCTTGATCTCTTTTTCGGGTGGCTCTAAGGGTGACGGCGCGGTTTCTACTATCTCTGGTATATCCTCCTCGTTCTCTTCTTCAATATCTTCATCGATTGGAGTCAATGTATCTAATATCACAGGTTGAGTCTGCAACGAGTAAAATAATTCTGTAATTATCATATAAATATTTCAGTATTATCGATATTATTAAGCTAGTGAAAAATATTATTTATTAAAAAGATAACGATGAAATTAATTTCAAATATCACGATATAATTAAATAATACTGAATGAAAAATAAATTATATATGGATCTCTTACCTGCGGTGTGGTACACCGTTTCATAGCAGGGGCTATGAAACTAGTAACAGTGCTTACAAGGAAGAAGAACCCTGCCATGAAGAACGGGATACTATAACTTTGCGTCGCATCATAAACAGCGCCTGCTAAGGGTGAGCCAACTATAGCGGCAGCTCCTCTGAACAAAATTAAAAGGCCGAAAGCGTTCGTCAACTTGTCTAATCCCAAGAGATCGACCAAGATAATTGATGTTAATGAGATATATCCAGCTAAAATTAAAATCGTAAAGATAATTAAAATATTCAAAATTTTCAAAATGAGATAAATTTTCATACTGATAAGTTTTCAGTTAATAAAATAATTGTTTAACAGCTGGGAGACTTGAGATACTTACATATTGCTATCCCAAAAAATATGCTCATGATGATATAAGCGGCATAACTATGGCAAAATGGCGTGGAGGCTACTGCGATTGTAGATATAATTAAGCAAATATTGTTTAGCAATAAGGAATCGACTTGCGGAAAGTCCGCGATATATCCACAAGCCACACGTCCTATAGTATTCGTTATTCCAATAATAGATAATAAGAATGATGCAGAGTTGCTTTCAATTCCCTTAAAAAAAGAAACAATGCTTGTTGAATTTTGTTGATGATATTGCGTAATTCAGCGATATAATAAAATTTAATAAACATGATGTTAACATACATCTAAGACCGCGGCATCTACCAGATATACAAAAGGAACATACAATCCAGCCATACCAAACACATTACTAATACCAATTAAGAGGAAAACAGGATCTTTCAATAAAGACATATCCATCATCGTCGCTAAAGCTTCCTTAAACGAATCAGGTAATATCAAACAAGGACACAAAGGTTCTAAAAAATTAAAATCTATATTATTTTTCTGAGCTGATAAAGATATTGTTTAAATTATATATATATATATATATAATATTTTATATATATTAAATTATATATATTATATAAATTATGTATGTATATGAAGAAATTATATGTACATACGTTGTTGCGCTTTTTCAATATCAATATCTTTCAAGTCACCACGTACAGATTTCGGGATAGATATAACACTCTGACGGTAATTGGCGAGGGATTTCTGGCTTTGGTATTCTGGTAAATTGACTACGCTACCGCTGTAGAAAATATCCTTTCTTGACAAGGGACGGACCATCATTGGTTTCTCCTTTGGGATACTAGCTTTACTGGTAGTAAAAGTAATACTCTCACCATCCTAAAACAGACAGATGTCGCGCACATATTTGTTATTTGTTATTAGATTATTAGAAAAATGTTGGCGCGAGTGACTTGTCTAGAAAGAACAATAGGAATTTTCTGAGAAAAATGTTCGAATCTGTAAAATATCTGACTTACATCAACCTCAGCATTATTATTTCGCGATCCCAACATGCTGCTCGTGGAAAGTCTCAGATGCAAGCTCTTTCTGATATCTCCGTTAGAATTAAGCGTTGTCCTAGAATTCTTTATTGCACTAAGGCTAGGCTTGTAGCGTTCGCTGGTACTCGTTTTACGGATTCTGTCGAAGAATGGCACGGAGCCGTTTTTAGGCAAACCTTGAACGTGAGTTGTAAAAGCCGGCTGCGACGCGTTTCTGGGGATTATCGTCTTATTAAACTCGTTCTCGGGTTTCTCCGCGTCCTTCGTGTCTTTGGTTTCATCGATACTTTTCTTGCTCTTGGACTTGTTGGAAATATTTTTTAAATCCATACTGCCGCTATCACTAGTATGTCCACTAGATGAGTGCTCTTGTACCTTCACTTCAGATATGGTGGGAAGGGTTGGCACCGTCGGAACTGGTGTTAAAGGAGTTCCTTTAATATTATGGGTATTCAATGAAGTCATATCATTATTTCAATTAATTGAAAAACGCACACGCCTGTGATTATGGAAACGATATAAGTAACATAATTTTAGATGATTAAACTTCTGCACATTAGAAAACGTTTTTCAATAAATCAGAAATTTTCAAATCAATTAAAATATTTTTCGCTTTGCTTTAAAAGAGTACCTGATAACGTAACGAATAACGATAAAAAATATAATCGACTCAATTTTTCGATATTTGCGACTTATTCCACTTTTACTATCACCATATTATCAAATGTGATAAACTTAGAGTCCCTTACCAGGCACTAATTGGTCTAAATTGAAGCTGGAATGAACACCGGGATCAATATTAATGGGCATTTTCATCCTCTTTTCCATGGATCCGTCTGGTAATTGTACCATAAAGTAGGAGCCACCGATACTACCACGTTCCATTTGAAATCTCTTCTCCTCGGCCATTCTTTGCAACAACGGCTTAACGGAGGAAGCTTTCGGATATTCCAGAGGTCTCATCATGGCACCGAATACCTAAAAATCATCTATTAGAATTTTTTTTTATCAGATATACGAGATGCAATCTCGATTAATCTAAAGCTTTGTGTTACCCCTGCACAATCAAAGCAGCGAGGAGCAGCGAATGAGTCATTTCACACTGTTTACTTACTGCACAATTTAAGATGAGGCCAGCCAGGATTAGGTTTGCTCCCTTCCAGCTATATGCCTCCAGCAACATAGTCGCAAGAGGCGCGAACGCGAACGTACCGAATCCCGATCCGCACACAGCGATGCCAGTAGCTAGAGATCTCTTGGTTTCAAAGTAATAGCCTACGCAAACTACTGCGGGTAGATATATCAAACCGAATCCAATTCCTAAAAGAACAATTGTAGAGACGTGAAGAGAGAACGAAGATGTGAAACGGCAAAAGACGTGAAAAGACGAAGTATAAAAAGCGCCGATCGAAGAAGATCGTTACGCACCTCCCATAATACCATAAGTCATCATAAGCATATTTACACTGCTCGAAAACGTCGAAAGTACAAATGCGGCGGCGCCTAAGAAACTTCCTGCCATACATACTGCTCTACAGCCATATTTATTCGTTAAAGCACTGACAACGGGGCCTACGACGAGGAAAAATTAACATAGAATATATATATGTACAGCGATGATAATACGTCATCACTAGAAGTTATTTTAATAATTATATTTAATTAGTGACTATATTTTTAATGACTACACGGAAAGAACAGTCCTACATAATTATTTTAATGGCAATAATTTTAAACAAAATTATTTTCAGATCTGTATCTAGCTAAATTTTTAGATTCTTCAGCAAAACCGTTCTTTCCATGTATATTTAGTGCATATTTAGACTTTATTGAAAGTCATTAAAACGAGGTCACACTCTAATCTCTTTTCATTAAGATAAAGCATATTTGAGGATTTCAAACAAAAGATAAGATTCTTTGTTTCATTATTAAATTTTCTGATAGTATAAGTAAAATTTTAAGGAAAAATTAATTTTTCCTAGCAAAGGAGATGTCATTGTAATATTTTCCGATAGTGGTACTTTAGGCTTCAAAATTCAATTAAAAATTTTAGAGGCATTCGCGTATCTTACCAGCGCTGAGGTACATTCCAGACAGCAACGAGCCCACCCACGCGGTCTTGCCCTTTCCTTCGCCAAAGTACTTAACAAATTCTCCCAGAAAGACGCCGAACGTGTAGGCAATGCCGTCCACTATCATGTTACACATGAACGATGCAAATACCACCACCCAACCATATCCGCCGTCCGGAGGTGGTGGTATGTCGTGATACTCGCAGAGCGAACCTCCCTCATCTTCTGGCGAAGCTTCATCGCCACCCGGTCCATCAGTCCCCGTTAATCTCGATTGTTCCTCTACTGAGTATTCGCTCTCCGTCTGAAAGAAAAATATAGCGCAATGATAACCGATGTTATTCTCAAGAAATGATGTACAATACGTTGAAAAACGACATATTATACGTTGTAAAATAAGTGCACCTTCTCATAATTTCATTTAATAGACGTTTCTTCATTAGAAAATAATTCTTGTATCGTAGAAGGAAAATGTCTAAGAAAAAAGATAATTCAAATTTTATGTCTGTCTCTTATATTCATAATTTTAACAATATACATGCATATTTTGCGTATATATTGCTGGCTAAAATATGGCAGACAATTATTGTGAATTACAACATCCATTTACGCGTCGTAATTCAAATTTTTTACGCTGTGACAATTTAGTTTTAGCGAAATTATATATAATTACATGATAACGTATACTTTGGACCGCGTATTCTTTTAATAGTTTCACAGAAAAACCAGCAAATACATATAATTGAGGACTATGTTGTATCTCGCGTGGTACGAATGCATTGCATTTGCCTTGAATGAGACTTGCCGTTCACCTTGAATGCTCTAAGAAAAAGCTTCCTTTCATGGCATAAATGTTCATTCTCTAATTCGCTGATTCGCAAAATATAGTCGATTAGACTTCTCATCATATGAATCACGGACAAATACAATAGATAAAAAATATTTAAATATCTTAAAATCAGCCGAAATCAGAGTATATTATACTAAATATTATATAAATTTATTTTTTTCAATGAAAATTATCCATTATATTAATGATAAAACTTAATTTTTTATACGCAAAAAAACTTGATACGTTAATATAATTTGTCTTGAAGAGACAACTATAAATTAGTCGCATGATTTTACTGTCTTTATTGTCTTTAAAAGACTATCTTTCTTCTTTTTGGATTTTGTATTTCTTTCCGTCTTTCGCATACAGAAACGCATTTCGCGTACGCGCGAGAAAAATGACGTCAGAAAAACACCAGAAATAAGTTAGATTTTCACACGTACACATCAGGAGGGAGAAACTCGTGCATATGTAAAACCGCACGCCACGGCTCGGCGATTTTGTTAATCGCGAATTCTGAAATTATCGCGGGGCGTAACGCGAGAACAGAACCGCGCGCGTTGGGATGATTTCATAATGCAAACGCAAGCACAGATATTAAATAGCTAACTGTGACTTAATCAATCTCTAAGGCTACATCTGGCCAAGGTGATACACGTCGCTCGCGTAGAATGCAACGCCAAGATCGAATCGATAAAAGAACGGTTGTGTGTGATCCAAGTCGCATTTCGCGCAGATGCATTACGTTTGTCGATATATCATTAACGCGCATTATGTGAGAAAAGATATTTCAAATTATACAGAGAAACGATTTTGTTTATTTCCCTATGTAAAATGCAATTTAAAAGCGTAAAACGGTTCTCTGCATTTGAAATTCTATTCGAAAAGTTTTTACGATTAGAGATTATTGATTTGAAGCTATTGGCATTCACGAAGGATATTAGTTGATTCAGTTAAAATTACTTTCATATTACGTTCTTTAAATATTATTCAAAATCAGCCGAATAATTCATCAGGATGTTTAATCCGGCAAGTTTCATCATTTTACCTTTTAATAACATAAAAGAAATTTTATCTAATGTAAAACTCTTAAAAAATAATTGCCTAAAAAAAATTACGATTCTTATTAATGAATTAAAATTATGTCGCAACATAATAATTCGATTCATTATTACGTTGCGATATAATTTTAATTTATTAATAAGAATAATATAATTTTTTTTAGACAATTATTTCTTAAGAGTTTTATATTAGACAAAAATTCTTTTATTAAAAAGTAAAACGGTTTGTCATAAGAATTGCACGCATGTTGGGTTTTAATGAGAAAAAAACAGTTTATTAATAACGCACTAATCCAGAAGGGAGAATATCGAGCTGCACCCACGCAATGCGACTAATCAACGTTAAACGTTCACAGATGTTTCTATGATAATTATATGAGATTGTTGAGCGGTGAGAGTCAATGAAAGCAAAACGCGGATGTTTATTAATTACTTTAATAGGCAAAGGAGATAAGCGAATGTTTCAATCGTAAACGTAATCAATAAACGACATTAATCGAATTATTCATTCGTCCGGAATTCTGTGCCTCACGACAAGATAGAAACAATGGAATATCATTTTATATAATATAATTATAGTATGAAATAGAATATATTATATATTTTATAATATATGAAATTATATATATATATATATATATATATATATTATAATTTATATAATTCTCCAATTGCAGTTTTATCGCATGGATCCTGTGCAATTTTAATAATTGTTGTTTTGTATTAATTTCATATAATTTAATTGTAATCTCATAATAAGTTTCGTATAATTCAGGTACAGTTGTATAATTCCAATTAGTCTCGTTATATGGATTTCGTATAATTTCAGTTTTCGTCTGCGTTCTCATTTATCATCAATAAAGTTCATTCACGAAACGCTTCGTTATCGTGGAAAATCGTGTAAAATTTTGATTTTCCTTTTCGAGATCATTGCCGCGACCTCACCTCCGCATCTCTTTTTACATCTCGCTGTGAGACACGGAGCTCTCAGCGTTAATGAATTTGGATCAACCTCGCGTGTCGCGCGGCCGCGAAGACGAATTTAAATGCGGCGCGCGCGCTCGCGCGCGAGAGTTGGACTCGGCCGAAAGGAAGGCCACAGCTGATCAGCTGATCGCGCACGCTGTCATTCCGATCGCGCCACCCGACGACGAGAGGCGTGAAGCTCGCTCTCTTTCTCTCTCTCCGCGAGAATCCGCGCTCCGCCTCGCGATTCATTCGACCTTGTTGCTCGTGTGTAACACACGCGTGCGTATAGACATGTACGTGCACTTACGCACCGTCGTAATGCGAAGTACGCGAAACGCGTGCGTGCGAGTGCAACCATTGGCGCCTCCCGCCGATCAACCGGCCCCGATTGTCAAGGCTGAGTCACGTGTCGCCTTCCCGTCGATCGAGAGAGGAGCCACGCAAAACGCGATGATTACAGACACGTAAATAGCGATCGTCGTTCCGGCGCAACCGAGAAGCTGCGTAAACTGCGTTGCAAATTAACCGGCACGTCCGGTTAGACCGCGCGAAAATCGATAATGTTGGAGTATGAAACGTGTATCGTGGGAATTTTCTGTATCCGTCCAACGTATAATAGACCTGACATTCCACGACGAAAATCTATGTTTCTCATCTGTTTGGAGCAGCGTGAAAGAATCAGCGGGACGTCTTTAAAGGGATCTAACAGATGTTTCGCTAGTCCTTCAGATCTTTTAAATCTGACTCTATTTCAAGGATGACACTCTAACCATTGTATCCGACAATACGAAGATCATTCAGGTAGAAAACAAAACGTTTGTTTCATGGGACGAGAGGGTGAGCAGGTAGGCGTTGCAGGAAGAAAGGAAGGAAGATGGCACGCAGATTCGCACTTAACCGACGGACACCACACGGCCATGCTCTCGCCCCTCATAATGCATCATACAAACCGTACCGTACTGATTTTGCGGACGCGACGCGAGCCGTACTGCGACTTGTTGAGCGACACTCGCGACATTCTACGACCGCCTTAAACCGTCAGTCACTCTCTTCTCTCTTTCTCTTGTTCTTCCGCTGTCGCCCGCTTCTCTTTTGCGCTCGCTCGCTCGCAATCGCGTTCTATTTTCAAGCGCGCTCGACGCGACTCGCGGCGACGCAACGCGACGCGACGCGGACGCGACGCGACTCGCGGCGCCCGCTCTCCTCGACCGCGAGAGCGACTTTGTCTCGTCGGGCACTCTCCGTTCTCCGTATCGCGTTCACGTTTCCTTCCGCGACTCTTTCTCAGTCTATCGCCGCGCTCTCTCGCTTCTTCCGGCCCGCCACAGTCCACCCGTCGTGGTGATCACTCGTCGTAATCCGCTGCCATGTCGACTCCGACCTGCACTATACTGGCGCGCTCGCGTCGTTATTCGCAACCGCTCACTTAGCGCACTGCCATCGTGCGCAGCGCGCACCGCGCCGGCACCCGGCAACTCGCCGTCGATGTGGAAGTGGGAGAGTAGGAGAGGGATCTCTCCTCGATCTCCTCTCCGATTCAAGGAGAGCGCCCTGCGAGCGAGGATGGTGATATCGGTGATGCACGGACGCAGCAGTTTTCGTGATGTGCCTCCCGGGTTTCTCGAACCTTTCTATGAAAGTTACTTCTTGATTAAATTTCGCGCAATCCGAGTGAATTTTTCCTGATTTTCCGTCGGGCGATTTTCTCGATATACTTCGCCTCTAATAATCTTCTTCTTTTTCGTTTCGATGTTCTTTATTTGATTTGAAACTGTGCGTCTTGAGAATCTTTCTTTTCTCGTTATCAAAAGTGAAGAAGATTCGGGATTAGATTCAGCAATCTTCTCAATGTGCCACGCTCCAATTTTTTGCTTTGAAATTTTATTTTTATCAGATTTCTTCCTTCCTCTTGAAATTAAATTATTTAATTGATTAAATTAAACTTTTTTTAATTTAGCCCAAACTCGAGTATAGATATTTGCAGCGATTTGCATTCATCTGAGAAACAACATTGACTCCATTTCTCTCGGCAGCGAGAAGGAAACTTTAATCGACGTTCGTCGACATACGCACATGCCAAATGACTCACGTGCGCCGCGGACAAAGGTGCGTGTGTGACACACACGACGCACGATGCGCTTGGCCCTTTGTTTTCGCGTTTTATCACGTACGGATATAGTACTCCGCTTTCGTTCAAGGTGCCCGAATTGCCGAATCCCACGCCGTCAGCGGAATCAATCGCACGCGAACCACTCGTTCGAAAACTTGTCCCGTTGCATTTAACCCGTTCTCCCTCGTCTCGACTTCCCTGACAACTTTGTCACGACTATCGATTCGATGTACATGCGAGGAATATCCGCACGTGTTCGCCGACGTGGCTGCAGAACTGACCTGACAGGAAAACGCTCTTCTTAAATCGTGACGATTCTCCGCTAAATCTGCAAGAAGTTCAACGAATTTGCGTTGCGGGACACCCCCCCTAGACACTTTCAGAAACACGAACGAAATGAGAATATCGGAAAGGACAACGTTCTCCGAATTAAACTTTGACGCACTTTCGCAAAAGAGAAGTAGTCAGTGCGAAGAACCAAGAATCATGTCCTGTCATATCGTGGATGGCACCCGTCTTGGCGACTTCAGAAGAAGATAATAATACTCAGGCATTCGTGCACTATATTGTCGCGTTTAGCCATACAGTTTTTATCTTTGTGCCCTTCTCTCTCTCTCTCTTTCTTTCTTAGCTTCTCCTTGAGACCAATTCAACGATCTTGGTACATCATCCTCAAGCTTTCTGCGTAGAACGATCGAGAGTACTCATCTCAAATAGATGCATCCACGTGATAATCGCGAATAATTCTCTGGTAACTGGCTTTTCTTTCTCTCTCTCTCGCGACGCCCGCGCACCCCAGGCTTTCTCAACACTGACAGTTTGTCCGCAGTCAAGAACGTCCAGAGTGGCACTATATCGAGAGGATATCCGCGACGCAGCAGATTCTATTTATACTCGAGAACGCGCGGCGACTCTCGAAGCTCGTCGAACTTCCGCGAACAAAGCGCGACCTCGTCCTTCTCCGCGATGTTGCGTTACGTTCCCTAAATCGAGATCGCGCTTTCTTCTCCGCTGCGACGTGTCGAGGAGAGCGAGAGGCGGCGGAGAGAGAAAGACGTTTCGAACACCAAAATTGGCGTCGGTGGATTGATTTCCCGGGGCAAAGATCGGAGCGAACCTCGCGCTTCCGTGCATTGTTAATGTAGAGCATAGTTTCCCGACGAGAATTATACATTCGAATTGATAGTGATGCGCGGGGCGCGACGAGGCGAGGTCTCGAACGAAGTCGCCTCGTCACTCGCGACGCGCGATCTCGACTCTTTGGAGGAAGCGGAATCGTTCGCTCGCGTCAATGGGGTTGCGACTCGGTCGCGTAGTCCCGCGCGTGATCCTCGTCGAGGCGCGGCACTGTGCGGGGCTCACCTACGTGCCGTCGCCGATGTGCACGCTGCATTCTCGTTCGCACGCGTGCATCCCCACTCGAACGGAATTGCGTGGCACGTCACGGCGAAGCGAGCGTCCACTCCAGCGGCGTCAAGGGACGCGAGTGGGCGCCGTATTTTCCAGCGCGCGTCATCGGGAGAGGGAGATTCCTCTCAGGGGCGTTTCGCTTTGTCTCGAAACCCTAACTCGCGTTTATTTCGCGAAATCCCGTTTCTGTAGTGCGCAAACTTTTATTTCAACAGTTGCAAATCTACAGTTTGCTTATCATTGCCCTAGAAGAGTAAATTCTAGAATGCAAGAAATGGGTATTCATATCAAATAATAATACTTTCCATTCTTTAATATTGGATAATTTTTACGTTTCCAATTCGCTCGCCACGCCGTAATTGGATCGTATCACGCAATTTAAGCGATATTTAGAGAATTAAGTCATTGTGCCCGTCAGAATTCTAAATCTCGAAGTCTGCGCTTCATTGCCATAAGTATGGTATCTCAGCAGCGATTTTAGAAATAGGTTTGTTTGTGATGGAGAAAATTTTAAATCAAATGAATTTTAAGGATCTAGTTTTAAAGGAATGTTTGACGCATTTATTTTTACTCTCCAATGAGTGGGTGATTCATTACGGTCTATCTTGGATGTTGTCACGTGCAATAACCGGCATTAAATATTGCGAGCTCTCAATTAGAAGGGGCTTAAGATGTACTCAGACAAAATAGGCGGATGATTGAAACTCGATAGAACCAGAAATTTATTTTACGAAGCAAGCTCAAGTCAGATTCTTAAGAAATCATTATTTTCAAATCCTTTTATTGACTCATGATTCTGAGAATTGGAAGGCTAGAGAATCGGCGAGTCTCGTCTTCTCTCACGGTTAGAACAAAGCCTTAAGGTCGCCCGTCTAATTGCGAGGTCTTCGATCGAATCAGAGAGATGGAACTTACGACGAAACGGTCGAGATTCTGGTCCGCCGAATCGGTCACAGCGCGTACATCGTAGCACGATAAGCTCATTTCCTTCCGGCTGTTTGCCGCAGCGAGGATCACGGCGAGAAAACGCTCACATCGGCGATCGCCGACTTTGTCGGCGCGAATCTCGTACGAGTGAAATAATCCCGGGACAATGTCAAAAGTTAGCCTGAACGCGGCCGCGAGCTCCGGTCACGCGAAACACTGTGCGACCGCGCGATGCTCGCGCGGCTGATGACGCTTATGAATTAATTAGATAATAACCAGCGACAATTAGAGCTAAAGGCACGGACGCATGAAAACACCATCTGCTTCTCATCTCCGCGGAAAAGTTTCCTGGCGAAGTCGCGCGGCGGTCTGAATGCAGCGCGAATAAACAAACGGGTGTGCCTCCGTTACGGTAAATCTACTTCACTTCAGTTCCGCATTAATACTCGATTGAAATCTTCTGAGAAAATTTATTGACGCATTATTGACGCAGTTACGCGCATTAGAATTTATGAGCCTACGATTTGCAAAATTGTAGAAACGATTTACAAAATTATAATGCTTTCGAATTTTATACTTAGTATACTTTAATATAAAAAAAGTTTTCAGAAAAATCAAAATTTTATTTTTATAAATTTACAAAAATTGTGTTACAGAATATCTTTTCAGTTTCGCAAGCTTTACAATTCTCAAGTTTCTAAAATCTGCACATTAAAGAATAAATTTTTTTATAAGTTGAAAATGTTTCTGTTTAATTTACTTAAAATCATTAGATATAAATAGAAATAACAGATAATTTATTGGATAGTTTATAGATAGTTTATTTAAATTTCCAATTTATTTAAATTTTTTTCCGATAAGGAAGTATTTAAATTATGTGAGCTCTCTCTTTTAATGAAGATGAAACTTGATTGGATATTCCTCGATGTCATTCCTCATTCGAGGAAAATAATCTCGGAATAAATCGTGATAATCATGTGTTTGCACGACGCTTAAATATTTCGCAAAAGAGATAGATGATTCCAACAAAACAGTTTCAAAGTTTATTCGTTTACGCGATGTTTATCGGTCTGGTAATTTGCTCGGAATGCACGTAAGATCGATAAAAAGCCGATAAAAATTGAAATCATTGCGTATGATAAATGAAAGCCCGACTATTATCGAGTGCGAGGTATTAGCATTTTGTTTCCATCGCGACCATTTAATTGCGAGCTGATCGCGGTCACTTGTGCATACAATTTACGATTAGGAATCATGATAAACGCAGCCCAAAGGAAGAGCAACGTTCTCGGACGCGTTCAATGAATCATTAATTACTTTATTATTGTTTATGCATACGCTCTAATTACTTCAACCTTTCGGTTTGTACCATTGCTATTGATAGCGAAGTCCGCTTCCGCACTCCATTCTCAGATGCAAACAATTGCGAGCGCACTCGCAACATGGTCATCGCGGAGACGAGCGTGTACCATGCAAAAATTTGAGTGAAGATTTGAGTGAAACTTTTAGCAATTAAAATTAAATTAGAATATAAATGACTAGTATGCAAGTAAAATCAATTCGATCTGATATCGAAATATTCTTTCATGAAGAACATAATTTTTATTACGCACAAATAATGATAACTTCACTGATTTATCACGGATATCCTCTTTTACGTAATTAAGAACATATCGAAATTATTGACACGTGATAGAGAATATTTAATCGATGAAAAATAATCGTGGCAGAAATGCGCGATTTAATATCTGTCGATTGAACAACCGCGGATTCGAGGTGTGTTCGACATCGATAAAACGACGATAACGGGTTCAATAAACACTCAAAAGATAAGGAGCTCGCACATAGGAAAATAGATCTTGATCTCCGAGTCACGAGTGCGTTATAAATCGCGCGACAGAAGCCATCTTCGGCTCGGAAAATGAAATGACGGTCTCTCGAGTCAGCCTTGTGTAATTTTTGAGTCGAAGCTTTATAATAAATAAAAATGAATTGTTCATAGATATATTTAATGTAATACTTTAGAAATTACAACGAGAAAGAGAGAGAGTGAGGCAAATATGCTCGCGGAAATGATGTATCATCGTCCGGGATACAATATCGTGTCAGTACCGCGATGTCATATTATCAATTTGCTCGTCAACCAACCTACAGCCACTTTCACTCACGCATTTCGCGATTGCTCATTCATGTTGTGCACATTTTTGCCATTTACCTTGAGGTAATTGACAAAGAACATTGAGTAACAAATAAACGCTAAAAAGATACATGCGAAAAATACGAATCGTGTAAATTGTACAACGAAATATCGACAATATGTTAAAAGACAATTCAGACACATGTTACGTGACTCTTTTCCAGAGAACCTGCTCCATTTCAGATAATAACCGAGTAATGGAATGCCAAATAGGATCAGCGTTAATATTTTTCTAAACTCTTAGAACCAGCAAATTTAATGATCCTAGGAGCGAAAAAT
The DNA here is from genome assembly GCA_037157785.1 of Cephalotes varians. Lineage (NCBI taxonomy): Eukaryota > Metazoa > Arthropoda > Insecta > Hymenoptera > Formicidae > Cephalotes > Cephalotes varians. Next base: position 2,199,992 of record JANQDE010000017.1, on the reverse strand, counting down.
TATCTTGTAAATTCAAATCGCGAACATCAATAATTTTTCACATGCAGTTGATTTTCCTCGCCGTTACTGCATTCATTGTACGCGTAATTTGTCTTCCCCATCCATTAGCAACAGTGCGTAAATCGTCTGGAAATGCATATCTGCGTGAATGTATTAGCGACGAGTGAATCACGTAAATGTTGAATCGCCGTAAAATAATACGATCGCAAATAATAACGCAACGTCGAATCAACGATGAGGAAATTTAATTTGAAATTTATTCACTCGTTTATTTGTGATATATTTGAATACATTAATAATTTTATACTATTAAGAAATCATAATGAATGATGCCTTTTTGAAAATTTTTCGTTCATAAAATAATATATATATCTCTTTCTTTTTGAACATCGGAAATGTATGAAATGCAAGAAATAGAATTCCGTACGCAGACAGAAAAACGAATCGCGCCTCCGTGGCATTAATTATTTGCTGTCGCCATTGATACGGCGCGCGTCAATTACAACGGAATTTCGTGGGAGAAAGAAACAGAAAGTTGAAAAATTACGCCCACAAAATAATCATATCGCCGTCGCTTCGCTATCCGTACGAATTCCTACGGAAGCGTGAGATCGAACACGTTGACCACGTGGGATATTTTCACGAAACCCAATGTATTCTTCGACGAAAAAAACAAGATACTGCAAAATCGAAGACTTGCTCGTTAGAAATTTTACATATGTAAAATGCGAAATTGTCGCATTTATCGTTGTCGCGGATGACATTTTCAAGCAATGATATTGACGATGATATTGACAAACGTTGAAAAAATATAAAATATAAAATATAAAAAATATAAAATAATATAAATTTAAAATGTATATAAATATAAAAATATCTAATAATATTTCAATGTATATTTTATCTAATTATCAGAGTCAGAAGCTCGTGAAATGTTGCGTGATCAAGTTCGGATTTTGACATCATTGAAAGCGACCTCATTACTCGAATATAATATAATGACGGAAAATCATGATCACCTATAATGACAATCATATATTTATAATGATATCAGTTTCAATTTCTAATTTTTTTAAGAATAACGTTGTAATTATTTTATATTAATTAGACATAAGTATCTGAGAGACAAATTATGTAATATCGCTTGAAAATAATACCAACGATTATTTTATATATGATATTAATTGACGTTATTGATATACGGGTTATATAATATTATTCAAGAATTCGAACGATATTATCGATAATCGATCCTCCAAGGCCGCTACGCGCGACCGTTACACTTACCTTATTTTTAGGCGACATCGCGAGGGTGGCGGATCTGCCCTCTCAGCTGGAGGCGAATGCACCCTCGCGCGCGAGCGACGGCACGAGTTAGCGGTGAGGACGGGACGCGCGGGAGCGAGAAGGCGCGGGGCTGCGGCACCTGACCCGCCGACGACACACGAGGAGAGAAGGAGGAGGCGTTTGTCCGTCGGAGGAGATCCAACTCGGCGCGAAACGCAAACGCGACACACGCGCGCGAACGATAGAAAATGCGCTCGCCTCGCGTTCCACTCAACCACCGGCCGACTTAATCGACGCGGACACACGCAGTGCACGTCCATCCGATTCCCCACCATTCTCCTCGGAAACTTCGCATCTCGCCGCGCTCTCTCGTCTCGTTCCCCGTCCTGGTCCTCGTCGTCGCGTCGTCGCGTTTTACTCCGGCACGTACACTCGGTGCTTTCCGCTCTTCCCTGCGTTCCACCCCGTCCCCTGCGTTGCGCTGCACCCGCGATCTCAGTCGTTCATCTCTCTTTCTCTCTTTTTTCTTTCTCTCTCTTTATGTCTCGTCCTCCCGCACTCTTTCGCCCTGTCGCTTCTCTAAACGCGACGCGTTATTCACCGGTATGTATGGACAAAGCCATCGTTGGCGACGAGTACAAAGTTCTGCATGATATAATTTTTTTGGAGCGCGCGAAACCGCCACGCGCGTACTTGAAATCGATTTCGAGCAACGATCTCTCTCTCTCTCTCTTTTCTTCACGGACGATTACAACGATTATCTGATCGCCACGTGCAAACGATCGCGTTAATCGAGCCGAAGATACGCGAACTCTAATGACTTCGATCATAAAAAATATGTAGTGTATGATAAATGTACGTCAGACTGTCGAGAAATTTTATTCGCGGATTCTTCGACCGAAGCGAAATCGACGTGACACTTCTTCGGTTACAAAGACATTCAGCATTGAGAGATAAAACGTCTAAATATAGACAATGACATGACTACATTTTTGTTGAGTAAAAATCGATTGGAAATCAGCCAAGCAATCTATACGTTGAAGAATAATGCGTAAAAAGAGAGAAGAGGAATATCCTATATACATAATGCTGTTTTTTCGTGCACTTCAATTCAGATCTTGACGCAATGCTGTTGAAACGTGCCAAATTTCGAAGTACCTCGAGACACGAATTAACTTGCACTAAATCACAATGAGCGATGACATAATAGTTTCGGGGGAACGGCGTAAGTTTCATCCGGTGATTGATGGGGGGGAAGAAAATAATTGCGAGTATTCTTTACGTGTGAATCGATCCATGAAATTTTTATATATTATTTTAGTTATCGAACATTATGACACGGTAATGTCGACGTTTTACTACACGATACGCATCGCGTTAACCGCGATAACGATATCTTAATGCGCAACGTGTTTGCAGAAATCAGATGATTTTCCGTTCTCGTTGATGAAACTTTGCGAGAAACGCGAATATTATTTATGTGTGGAATAATTATTCCACATGCTTTCGAAGTTTTTTCGTATTTTAGTAAGTCGGTTTGAATAATAAAATGGACTTGAAGGCATTGCTAAAAATATATTCGACCTGAGACTTTGAAAATTGAATTTTTCATGAAGTGAAGCAACAGATAAAGATATCATCTAAATTTCCTCAGTCTAAATTACAAAAAGCCAAGACTTAACTCCCTAGAAACAAGCAAAATTTTAAGCGAAAACATTCTGCAGCGTTAATTTTGCAGTTTCATTATTTAATGTTGATCAATATAAAATAACTAGTTAGGATTTTCTGTGTGTGTGTGTGTTAAAATAAAATAAGGAATATAAATGTGGACTAATTTTTTGTTAATCTGCCATAGTTGAAGTTATTCGACACAGCGTATCATATTTTTATTAATTTTTGTACATTTACGGATTGAAACAAGAACCACGAATTTATCGATAAAAATATACTCTCAATGGATATATTTTTAGATTCCGAATATAAAGCTTTGTATGTGATTCATATTACTATATCGCTTTATAGTTCCTCGATTGTTCCTCGATACAACATAAATTGCATTAAAAATAACAGAAATTTACCGATATTACAATCGTAAATAGAACAATATCACAAAATTGTATACAGAGTGCATTTATACATTTTTATCGATTGTCCCGGAAAAAACTTCTTTGGTAAAAGGATAAGAAACATTTCGTTGTATCTCTCGTCCCTTTCGGGAGAATCAGAGTATTTTTTTGGAAGCAAAAGAGGAACAAAAAATCGGAGGGAAAACGGAATTGCGAGAAACGGAACACTTACGATATTGTTCGCCACGATCGTCGGATTCGGATGTATGTGCAGGCCATCGTCGTCGCCGATCTGCTCGCCAATTTGCTCGTGGCTGGTAGCGGGGCCCATTTCAGCGTCTCCCGAACGAGGGACGGAGCCCGGCTTCCGTCGAAACCGAGGCGCCGGCGGTACCTGACCGACCAATCGACCGGATCCCTCGGGCGATCGAAACAACGATCTGGATCGGCGCAGCCCTCTCACTCTCTTACGATGTCCCCATCGTCAGCCTAACAGGGACCCTACGGAAATCAGCCTCCTCGGCCACGTCTACGTCCATTTGCCTTGCAAAGAGCGATTGTATGAAGACGATCAAAACGTGCGAAACGCGCGCGTAGGGTATCCCTCTTCTTTCTTCCGCACTCTTCGAAAATCTACCTCCCGCGCGGACGATTGTAGTCACCGGCAAATTTCGGCCTTTGAGAGCTTAGCGCTTGCAAGTACGGCAGCGGCAGGTCTTAAGCGATCCCGTTCCTCCGCTTTTCATTATCATCGCGACAATTCGGAGTGGTCACGGATGCCGGCCACCTTCCCATCACTATTTGCACAGCGACGTTCGAGGATGGTACCTGGGGTGACATCGAATCAGGTCGGCCTCGTCGATATCTCGACTGGCCTGCGGCTTCGACGGGAAACATATGACCACCAATTGTCTTTCTATAATTTCTTGGGATTTCCGACCTTTCTCGACAACAATGAAAGTAGTTTTATTATTATCGCCGCACAGATCTTTTATTTTGTGGATTCTTGAAAGTTACCAAGAGTCCTTTGTCACGTTATGACATCCCAACGGCGTGGATATTTCACGAGAAAAACTTTGCCGACGGCCCCTTAGGTCACTGGTTCACCGGTGTGTCCGCCTTCGCGGTGAATCCCACGACGATCGATCGTGCCCCTTTTCCCGAGCGCTACCAAGAAGCGTTGGTACCGAGGTCTCGACGACGACGACGACGAGGACGATCACGACGTGTCACACACCCACCGGCCGGCTCCGAGTTGCACCGCGAGGAGAGAAGAACTCGCGTGGCGTGGGGCGAAAAGGTGTCGGCGGTATCGGGAGGAAGAAGTCGAGTTCGCCGGTTTCGGCCACGCGGAGATAAAAAAGAGGAAGGCCGAAAAGAGAGACGACGGAGGTCCTCCTCGCCGGGGAGAAGAAGTTTCCTCTCGCCAGCAGGCTCTACCCCGCCGCGGGTGGGTAGCGCCGCGGCGCCCCAGAATCAATAAAACGACCGCCCGGCCGTCGCCTGTCCTAGGTCCTGCCTGGCCTCTGCCTGCCGTATGCTTGCACGACGTCGGATGTCCGACGTCCCTGCCGCCGCCGCCGCTCTCCGCGGGTGCACCAATCCCCGGACGCGACGACACCGCGGCGCCGCGCCGCGCTCCGGCGCGATCTTCCGCGGACCACGCGCACGCTCGCTCGCGTGCGGAACTCGCACCACGGATCGATATTCGACGGCAGCGGTCAGGAGCGTCCACGGGAAAATCCGCGAAAAGTATATATATATATTAATACATAATTCGCGGAACTCGGTGGCATCGCGAGAAAATTAAGAGATGACCTAACGGATTGTGTTACTCGGCGAAGAAAACTCGTATTTTTTTTGTTTAAGATAAGAGGGAGAACTTTCAAATTTAATTTTATAATTTGCTATTTGTGTAAAATATATTATTATTTTCACCCCGTATATATTATATTCATGGAAAGAACAATCTCTAGGAATTAGAGATATTTATCTGCTCCATTTTTTTTTTATATTTCATCAAATGTCTCAAGTATCTCACAAAGAGAATTCCCGTATATAGAATAATTAAATTGAAATAATTGTTCACACGATCGAATATCTATGGAATGCAAACTTTTATTTGGAGCGGTCGTTCATTACCTCGATATATCTGCTGGGTCAGTGCAACTGACGTGTCTTGCTTCCCTTCGTGAATAATTTGTCATAAAGAACAGACAAAAGAGAATTTTTTTAAACGTATTAACCTGCCGAATTAATAAATATGAGTTACGGCGCTGGAATTGTAAGCACGTAAGAGCGATATATAACCGTACTGAATTTTGTAATACTAGAAAATTTTATTATTCAAAAGAATCTAATTCGCTTCATGCACTATTATGCATATAATTTATTTCATCATTACTGTATAATATATTTATTAATATTGCTATGGGGCTATTGTTACGTAACTATATCGACTCTCTTTTACCTATAGTGCATTGCATCCTGTACGATCGCTTTCATTTTGTTCCTGCTCTTTGCAGATCGATATCGTCGACTACCCTCGCAGTAGCGACGAACATATGTTCCAAGGATAAGTCTGCAGTCTGGCGATAGTCTATTATTGTAATGATAGGGAAGGGGATACGCTTATATATAAAAATTTAGCGTTTTAGTCTGTTGCATAACATAACGTAATTTGTGATTTATTTATAAAAACAAAACTTAAGTGAAATCAAGCAAAACTTACGAGTTGATGGATCGAACATGTACTACTGTACTAAATACTGTATTAAAAATATCGTAATCATAAAAATATTTGTAGCATTGAAATCTATACAAGGGTTCAAAAAAAGGGTCTAACATAATACACCATACTGAGTAAAAAAACCTCAATAAATGTAAGTATGAAAATTCAATCGTTTCTGAGATATAAACAATTTTGTATGTTAGTATCATGACTGACTTATTGGTTTCTACGTGTCGCATGCGACATGAAAAGAAGATAATCTGTTCAAATCTTTACTTCGATATTTCCAGAAGATGTTCCACATGTCCTTTTTCCATTTCTATACACGTTTGATATCTTCTTACACAACTCAAATGAATCTGATTCGCAAAGATGTTGGTAAAATTTTTTGAACTTTAGGAGAGGGAACTCTTTGATTAAGAAATTTTTTCGCGTAAAGACGTTGCGCAGCTGAAGCGTTTTCATTAGCACGATCATACATAAAATACATATCTGCCATTTCCTGATTAGAATAATGCGTTAACATTTTCGCGATATATTGTAATTGTACAATCAAACAGATCCGTAATCACTGGTTGACAATTGACTAATTGCTGGTGAAATTTTCTGTTATGAAGTATGAATGGAAATTGAATGAGGACATTCAGAAATTTTGTAAACACTGAAGTAAATGTCGCGTACGACATGTAGAAGCCAATAAATCAGTCATAACACTAACATACTAAATAGTTTATATCTTAGAAATAGTTGAGTTTTTGACCTATGTTTACTAAGGCTTCTTTATTCAGTATGGCCATTTAAATGTTGAATCCTCTTTTCGAACATTCTGCAATTATCATAATTATATCAATATTTTAAATATACAATTAAATGTTTCCTATACAAAAAATTGATTTTATTAATTATTTGTTAAAATGTTATTTAATTAATTAGTTAATTATCTATTTGTTAAATTAAAATTATTTTTAAAATTAATCTGAAATTAACTGCTTAATCATTACTTCTACGAAGAAATTTATATATATTAAGTTATAACATATTATTAATTTTATTATTTATACATACTTTTGTACGAATCATAGAAGACATAACGCACTCATGACGCATATGGAATGCTCAGTTCAGTTTTAATAATCACTTCGTAAATTTTTGACTGCGTCGTAAATATTTGACAACTTGTTTCGCTGTATCACTTATATCCTTCCGTTTCGCGGACGTCATTATCTCGATTTTTTCGATCGGAATTATTGTAGTCAAATCGTGAATGTATTTCGGTTCCTCGAGATCATAAGTGACGGATTGTAAAACGCGAAGGCAGAGCAATTGTATCTCCTCCGAAGACATTTCGTCATCTAAACAATGACTTAGCGCGTCTCCTACTCGTGATTCGAATAGATATTGCAAGCCGGTCTTGTTCATGCTCACGTTGTAAAGAATCATTAACATTAATCTGCAATAACGACCGCATTTGAGATATCGTCGAAGTTTCATTTTTAAATAAAATGAGATATTAGAAATGAGATACGATATATGGAAATTGGGAAGAAAGATAAGATAACAAAGACGCGTACAGATGGAAATAGCTTTAGAGGTATGCGATAGATAATTTTTTAAAACGTACTCATACCTTTTCAAAGATATCGTTCCGGGAACTGACGGCAATTCGGGCGTTAGTTTAATCAGCTTTTGCACAAATTCCGTACCGCTGGAATTTGTAATTAAAAATTCACGACCTTCCGGGCTCGCGGATATATTGGTGACGATACCGAGGAGTCCCATTACGAATTGGTACTCAATGTTGCTTGTAGAAGGGAATGCGCTTCTATAAGTATTAACGAATGCATCGAAAGTTCCGTTCACTATCGACAAGAATTCTCCTATTTTACTCTGAAACTACGAGAAATTGCAGGATTGCAAAATTTTAATTAATTTAGTTACATTTATAGAACATTTAAAGAAGTTACATTATATTTTGAGAGAATTTATTTAATTATATATTTATGTATTTAATTACATATCCACATATATGTTTTCATAATCCATATGTATTTTCATATCCATATATTTTCATATTATAAAAAGACTTGCAATATTATATATTTTTATAGAGATTTTTACTCCCTCTATCTTTCGCATTTCGAATATAGGAAAATTCAGCTACGCTCTATTTTACTTAATGTTATTAAAGTAACTTACGTTCGATAACCAAGCGTCGACTATTTGCGGGAACCTAGAAGCACGCCATGTCAGGTTACCTAATACTGCACCAAGGCTTGTGCAATAAGTGCTCTGACTTAATATCTGCACGATAGCGAAAACACAAACAAATTAATAAATTGGCATTTTCAACAAATGAGAATACTCCATTTGCGGCGTTTCCGAAATAATAAGCGAGTAAAGAATTGGTATTTACAACAGAATACACGAGCGCAAGAAAACACAAGCAAAATAATAAAATTAATGGAAACATAAGATAATAGTATCTGCTGATATCAAGACAATAAAGTTTTTTTACTTGATCTTTCAAACGTTCTATCTCGTCAAGAGCCCCTTCCTTCTCTTTCGTTAGATGTTCAACTTGAGCACGTAGCTCTTCGCATTTTGATTCCAACGCTACAATTTCTTTTGCATTATCTATAAATAAATCTAATATTTAATTTCACATGAAAAAATATAACAATATTTCCTACAAGCCGAAGTAGTCCCATCTAATGATAGATTAATTCGCTATACCATTTCTCAATTATAATATTTACTTCAGAATTTTACATTTCCGCGCAATGTGATAATAAATTAAAATCTCTTTTTGCAAAGAGACCTTTTAACGCACTAACGGACGACGTTGAGAATTTATCGAAAAGCTTATGTGTATTTTCTCCATTCGTCTCCTCCTTGTGAGCTTTGAAACTGTTAGTTGCAAAAATCTGCGGAACGTCGTCTATGAATTCGTGCTCGGTGGAACTCAAAATTGTTTCCAAGGAATTCTGAAAGGTTCGAAGAGGATTAAAATCGCAAATGAAAATTTATTATCACGATAAGCGCTGTACAATAATAACTAAAACGAAAAAAAAATACACACTAGGAGCTCGCATTCATTTTCTAAATCAAATTCGTCCATGTGTGCACTTTTGAGGAAGAATGATCACGCTCGCAATCGTCGTACATAAATATTTTTCAGATTACTCGCGGAAGTCCGCTGCGATATGGCAAAACGCGCAACGTCACGATTTTAATTTTTGATGTTTCTGTAACCTAATTAATTTCGCGATTAATGGCAATACAATTTTACACTATTCGTTGTTTCTGCGTATGTGCTATAATAGGAAATTCAAAATGTGAATATGTATATTAACGGTATGCATAAATATTGAAAATTACGAAAATGATATGTATATAATGGACATACGCTGCTTGCCTTCATTCAAAACAATTAATTAATCTTCAGAATTTTTTTTCAAGGACAATTTCATAAAAAAATGACAATTGATTTTTAATGTATCTGAAAAAATTATATCTTCAACAGCGCACTTAGACTTTAACTGCATTTGGTTAACTTATCAGGCAGATTGTTACAATTATAATACGTGCTTAATCTCGTCGAAATAAAGCATGAGTTATGTTATCTATGAGATGTACTTCGAATATATCGTACAAGGACTACGAGATATGCTTCTGAAAATAGTGCATTTAGGAAGAAAAAAAAATTGATTTATTTTTAGTCTTCATTAATCCTTATATTAAGTTTTTTTTAAATATATAATTCGTATCAGAATTCAGGCTGGAATTTTATTTATAATTTAGGCGCTGTGCAAAAACATTTAAAGAATGAGAATAGACATGTACAAAAAATATATATTAAAATACACAAACATCCAAATACGCAACATGTAAAATTATAAAAAGAAAAATTATTTTAAAATCGAATTATGAAAAATTTTTATGTACTATTTATGTATTTTTATATACTATTAAATGTACTATTGTTACATGCAGAATTCTTATCAAAGATATTTTATAATAGTTCCAACATTTATTATTAATAAAATAGTATTATATAATATATATAATGCATAGTTCTAGGAATTATTTAGATTTATTTTTTATTAATTATTCTTTCTTTATATATATATCACATTATTAATTTGATTCTTTTTAAAGATACATAGAATGTTATATTTAAGCATTGCGTCTAGAGAAAAAAAACGCGGAGCAAATCTCTTCAAGTTATCTCCGTGAATGAGAGGCTGAATTCAAAGCCGATAGCGATCATGCACGTCGTGCAAGAGACCGTGCTGAATCACCGGCAATGCGTTTCGCCGTAGCTTCCGTTCGCTGCGATAAGATAAGGACCTCCCCGGTCGTACGCGCGCAAATGCGCGTGAATAAATGCGCGGGAGACGCGCGAAGTTGCGAACGCACCATGCTGACGTAACGGCGTGGTCGATTTCCCGCGTGGTCTACATTGAATGGGTTGCGGAACGCGCTGCATGCGTGCCTTCGTGCCTGTCCCGCGCTCGCGCGTCCCTCCCCTATCGTCCCCCTCATTGGTACTACGTGCGCTAGAGCGGTATCAAGCGTAACCTTGCGATTCGTGGAAGTTTTGTTATTTTTCACGGCGTCGTAGATATCTGCGGAGCGGAATCGACCGTTCGAGATCGCACGGCACGGTAAGTAGTGAAAAGTAGCGCATCCGCGAGCCATCCGTCGCGATCCTGGAGAAGCGTTTCGATGAAGAGCCCGCCATGGGAACGCGCCGATACTTTCCCGCGAGTCGCCACCGATCGTCGCAATCGTTTACGTTTACGTAGCCTTCGAACGGGCGGTTACGAAACTTACGCGGCACCCCGCGCTTTTCGACCGGACGAATTTCTGCGTCGCTCAGTTATTCATTGAGACTTCTGTGTACGCGTGGAGTAATAAGCGAAGTTGCGATTCCGTTAAATCTGGATTATATGGTCCAGTTGATCTAATTATCTTGTTTTTCTAATTATCCTATTATTATGCGTATGTAATATATGTATATATACATACATGCATATACATATCATATATTACATAAGTAACACATATATGTATATTTATAAAACATACTAGGAAAAATTTAATTATCTAAACTGAACTGATGAATTAATTAAACAATTTTAATTAAATTTTGAGTTAAACTTCATAAAATATATGTAGGTTTCACATATAAGTCTCGCAATGAAGTTTACTGAGGGTGAAGAAGTCCTTGCCAAGCATCCGAATACCTCTGAATATTACAAAGGAAGGATTCTTAATGTCAGAGGTGATCGATATAAGATACAATTTGAAACAGGCATTGAGCGAATAGTTAGAGAAAATGACATAAAGGTAATTTATTAGCAATAAAGAAGCATTGTTAAAAAAGACGCATAAGGAATATATAATTTGAAGCTAAAGTCTTATCTTTTTTATCCTCAAAGGCTGAGAGATTAGGAAGAACTGCTACAAGAACAAGCAGGAGAATGACAAAAAGCCCCTCAAGATATTCACCTAGTAGGAAGTCGCCAAGTAAGCGATCGCCAGGAAGACAATCGGCCAGATCGCCTGGAAGATCGCCAACAATTATGTCTAGGAAATTACCTATTCGTAACACACGTCTCGCTAAAATATCTTTATCCCGCATAGATGTCGAAGGTGGTAAGTATTGGCATGCTATTTGTCGTGCACATTCTAACACTCATATGCAAATTTGTTCTCGTTGAATGAATAGATAAAACGAGCAATCATAAAGGAAGTGATGCAAAGACAGATGAGAGTCCAACTGAATCGTTGCCTCTGCAGCAACGCTTGAAGAGGGAAATGATGACAATGACGCATAGACCGACGCTTTTAAAAACTGAACAGGAATATAAATCGATTATACTAACGAGAAATATCGATAGAGCCGTCTCACTTCCAGTGGAGAGAAAAAATTATGTACAAGATTATCCTCCGGGAGAAAAAGAAAGAGGATATTCGATGCAAAGAGACCAAGTATATTAATAATTTATTATTTCTTCTTAAGTTGATTATTCTTAAGTTTTGATAGAACGATATAAATTATACTAACTTTCAAACAGGATTTGACAAAACCCTTACATGAAAGTGAAAAATGGGAAACGGTGGTGAAACGGGAGAAAGAGATAAATAGAGTTGACAAACCGCAAGAATGGGGTGGATGGATTGGGACATTTTTCCTTGTATTTGTATTACCGATATCTGTAATCTTACCCCAACTCTTGTGCTCGAAAAGACAATGCAAATCTACACTTGTAAAACTTTCTGTTGACGTAGAGTCTTATATAAATTTACATACATTGTTGTCTTACATTGCGTTTTTAACATTATTGGCTTGTATTTCGATTATACCGATTGGGAAAAACGTAGATGGACAACAGAGTAAAATCGGAAGACTTCAATACCGCATAAATGGTACATATTTAATATTGTGTAGTTTTTAATTATGTTATTATTTTAATATTTTCCTAAATTTTTTAGGCTTTTTGAGCGCTATAGTGGTGATAATAGGACTTGGTTTATGTGTATACATGAATATACCGATTAGTGAATATATTCTAAATAATATCGTGCAGTTGTCAGTCAGTGGTTGGATTGTGGGGACGATTTTAGCTGTGGGATTGTATATAAAAGCAGGAAAAGCTCCAGTAGTCAATCTGAATATATATGCATCAACCAACAGCAAGATATATAATTTTTGGCAGGGCAAAGAGATTAATCCTCGAATTGGTACTTTGGACATTAAGCTGCTATTAATACGAGCTTCTCTTATTGGCACGGTAATTATTATTTTATATTTTATTTTTGCTAAAAGTGGATTATACAATAATAATTAAATATATATACGCGCGTGTGTGTGCGTGTGCGTGTGCGTGTGCGTGCGTGTGCGTGCGTGCGTGCGTGCGCGTGCGTGTGTGTGTGTGTGTGTGTGTGTG